>JANRGV010000059.1:4538164-4551672 GCA_024734035.1 Alethe castanea | reverse complement strand
ACATTTACTTCTTCGAACTTTCCTCTCCCTTCTCAAGATGTAACACTAGGATGTTGCATGAAACGGAGGAGCCTCTGCCCAGGTCTGCCTTGCAGATTTTCTCCACGTGCCTCATGCAGACGTTGAGGAGGTCGTCCCTGAGCAGCCCCATGGATGGGCTCATGCTCTCCCCTTCCAGCAGCACACTGTAGGTTGGGAGGGATGGAGGGGGCACGTAGTTCCTCATCAGAGCCCCGAATTCCTGCCAAAAAAAAAGAAAAAAAAGGAATCACAGTTAATGAGGAGAGTAAAGAGGCTGAATCTGAGGGAAGTGGTTGATGTCAGGCTCTAAAAGTGCAAAGGGAAGCAGGGAAGATGGGCAGGGAAATGTTTTGCAGCAATGGCATGGCCAAGTCCCTTCCTTATCTCCCAGTGCAGGTGGATCCCTGCCATGGGTGTGCAGCGACCTGGGGAAGGTTCACACATCTCCCACTTCTTTGGGACCGCCTTTGGGACAAATGCCATCCTCAGGGGGACAAAGGGAAGGGAAATGAGCTCTCTGTCACCTGCAGGAAGAGCACGGAGTCGCTGATCTGGTGGATCTGCTCCCTGTTCTCCTTGTCCTCCCGCAGCAGCTTCGCCCTCTCCTCCAGCTCATCCACGATTTCCTTCACGTTCTCCGAGGCGATTTTTTCTCTCTGATCCAGGGCAGCCTTCACCTCGTCCCTCTGCCTCTCCAGGTCACGGATCAGCTCCTTGAAGTGCTGGTCCACCGTGGCTTTCTCGTTGGTGGTGTAATTCTGGATGGGGAAGGGGCAGAGAGAAAAGCAGCAGGAAAGAGGAGCAAGAAAATATTAAAATTTCACCGAGTTCTTTGCTAACAGGGAGACACAGAGGAGAATAAATCCAAGGATTCAGCATTTAGAGTATGGAAACTCCAGCTATGCAAGTCTCAGCTGCAGGGAAGTTGTGCCAAGAGAAGCAATACCTGTTCCTGCAATAATCACATGGATGCAATCCAAAAGGGCCACTGCTTTCCCAGTGGTAAGAGAATATCTCCTTTTTCAAGTCATGCACTTAAAAACACACTGCAACCTTCTAAATCAGGGTTCTGGCTCCTGGACAATTTGAGGAGCAAATTCTCACCATTTCAAAGGATGAAAGGTGCTGAAACACTTTTTACAGGCCTGACCTCGAGGTGCCTCTGAAATATTCCTGAGAAGGACTGGGGATGTAACTACATTGAGAGACAAAATTTCTAGGTCAGGTTTCCAATAATAATAATAATAATAATGATAATAATAATAGTAATAATAAAGCAGATGAAAAGCAGAGCTGGTGAGCCAATGTGCTTGCACCACATAAAAGGCAGAAGAATGGCTTTGCCTGTTAATATTATGCAAATTTTCTGGGGTGTCTCCAACTTGTGCTTTCACTGCTTTATTCAGTTAGGCTATAAATGAAAAAAAAATAATACCATGACTCTATTCCAGCCCTTACCATGGTGCAAGAATTATAAAGGAGCTCTCTCTCAGCATGGAAACAAGCTGTTCCACCATAAATAAGATGTTTGTTGGGGGAAATTCATCTGCTCCTGCTGTCTTATCTCAGTTTGGGCAACCCAGAGCCCTTTTGCAGGTTATTTGTGGATTTTGTTTCTAAATCTGCCTGGCTACTGGTGATGGAAAGGCCATAAAGGACCCAAAAAAGGAGCCAGAGCAGGGAGGTGCCTTGGTTTTGTATCAGGGCTTGATCTCCCCGCAGGGAATGTCGCAAGATGACTTCAGTGGGAGTTGTTGTTTCCAAGATTTGGCTTGGAGCTCGGGATAGGGATGAGATGGAGGCTGGGGAAGGAGAGAGGGAGAGCTGCAGGAAAGGAGAGGGGAGGAGAAATGGGTGATTGCAGGAGCAGGAGGGGATTGGCCATCCCCAACGCACCTTGATGCGGTCCCTCTCCTTCTGCCACTTGTCCACCTCGTCTTCCACCTCGATGATCTTCAGCTGCAGCTGCTCCTTCTGCAGCGACAGCTCAGCCTGCGGGGAGGAGAGCAGAGGGGAGGGAGCCTGGTGAGCTGGGGCTCAGGGTGGCTGGGAGCAGCAGCAGGGAGGGCCAGGCTGCGCCAGCATCCCTGCTGCCAGCGGGCAGCATCCCAGCAGATCCAGCACCCACCTCCCAGGCTGCCAGGGTGCTGCTTTGAATCACATGGGAGTCATGAGCTGCAGGGGAAGGCAGCTGTTTCAAAATTCAGCTGTGTGTGCAGAGCAGGGCCCAGCCCAGGGTGTGCCTGTGCAGCAATAACAGTTTTCATGCAATTACGGAATGACGTTTGACGAGTGTTGCAACAAGAGGATGATGCCTCCGGCAGGAATTCTGTTTAGACAGGATTGTGGATTAATTTGCTCGGAATTGAGAGCTTTCATGTAGCGATGGAGCTGGGGAATGCTTGGGAAAAAAAAATTAAAAGAGAAAAAAAAATGCCACAAAAGGAGGAGGGAAGAGGTGTAGTCAACCTGCTTGGCTGAGATCAGCAACTCTGCTGGGATTTGTTTGCATTTCGTGTTGCAGTGGCTTCCCAGAGAAGCTCAGAGCTGAGGCTTGCACAGGAATTCGTGGCAGTAGAGCTGCACAGACTGCTGTTCCCCTGCATCTTTTTTCCTTAGCTCAACCCAGGACCTGGATGTTGGCAAAGCCTTGCCCTGTTAACTCCAGCAACTCCTGGCTGCTTCCCATTCTCCATCCCTGCCCCACAGATCCTGCCCCAGCCTTTGCTGCTGCATTTCTGCATTTCTTGTGCGTGCAGGTTGCTCTGGGCCGTGGCTGGAGGCAGCCTGGCTGTGGGACACCCAGCCCAGAGCTGTTGAGGAATTCCAGAGCTGGCAGAAATTCTCTGGGTTCTGTCATGCCAGGAGAGTCCTGAGAACCTGCTGTTCATGTGGGATCTGGAAAATTGTTGGATTAACCCAAACCACTTAAATTCACAGCAACAATTACAGGCATGGATGGATAAATCACTCTCACACTCCAGGAAAACGTGATGGGACATGAAAATCTCGCTCTTCATCGATCAGAGTTTAAAAATTTTCAGTTCTCCACTCGAAATGAAGAGCAGGGAAGAAGCTGTGAGCCAGCCCAGGCAGGAACTCTTGTCTTGATGCCAGTCAAGAGTCTGAACAGCCTCTGGAGCTGGAATCCAGCACAGCTGCTCTGAGAGCCACCAGCCCCAGCTGCTCCCATTTAGAAATTCTCTGTTTATGCAGGGAGAATGATTGCATGGTGGATTTGTTGCCTTAGAAAACACAAGAGAAGTGGGCAGAGAAAAGGGAAGTGTGCTCAGAGGTGTCAGTGCCACAAAAGCTGCATCTTCACATTGCTTTCAGGAGTTAGGAGAGCACTGGCTTTCTAAATTTTATCCACACCTTCATGGCCTGAACTGCCATGAGCTGATTCTCACCCTCTCCAGGGGTTCAGGGCACACAGGAAAGGATTTTGTGGCACAGCTTCACCAGGGAACCCCCACTGGCTTCCAGAGGAGAAAATCTGCTCTGCTGCTGATGGAAAGAACAAAGACAGGAGTTTGATCCCGTCATTTTCACATTTTCAAGACAGTGACTTGGAGGAATTCCTGCTGGTTTCCATTCCCACCTGCAGTGGGAGATGTCCTGTGCATCAAGACTCTGCACAGCAGGGAAATGCAATGAGATGAAAATATTTTACATCCATTTATCCACTGCATTAAGCAATGTGAGAAATTACACCCAAATTCCAGTTGTTTCCTTGTGCCATAAATTGTTTGTAAAGTAAAAAGCTCATCTCCAGAGCAGTTATTTCCCTCCTCATCCCCAACAATCAGGACATCCTTATATGAGGATCCTGTGAAATTATATGAGAATATGACGAAATCCTACAAAGAAAGACTGGATGGAATTTTGGGGGAAGAGCAGAACTTTCACAGCCATGTAGACACTCCCAAACTCAAGGGATTTGCAGAGAAAATGACAGGAAAAAATATCAGGTGATGGCTGGAAGGTGGTGATAACAATATTATGCTTTTACAGTCCTTTTTAATTAAGATGAGTCTCTGAGGAATTTTGGGAACTCTTATTTGTAAAAGTGATCCTGACTCTCAGCAGTTGAGGCATCCCCCAGAAAGGTGGTGTGGGGTGTAACAACCATTTAAGAGCAGAGGCACACAACAATTTGGATTTATGACTTGCTAATGGAAATTACAGAGATGGTCCCAACAGCCAGGATGCAAATCCCACACTCAGCCAGATTTGGCAAAGGGGAAACACCAGCACAGACTCCAGCAAGGGCAGGGGAGGTGAAGGGAGGTGTCACTGTGAGGTACTGCAAAAAAGTAAAAAAATACTACCAAAAAACACCCTAAAGATAGGAAAAAATGTTAAAGAGAGGTGCAGGGAGACTCTGGATTAGTGGAAAAACTGGTGGCATGGGCAGAAGGGTTCAGGGAGGGTGCTCTGGAGGTGGAGCATGACATCAAGAGTTCAGGAGGAGATTTCCTGATGGATTTAAGACCTTTTTTTTTGTCTGGAAGTTGCTTTGGCTGCCCATGTAAATCACAGATATACAGGCACAGGTGTTAGGGGCAGGCAGTGCCTCAGCTTCACTCCCTAAGAGAAAACTCCTATCTGTCTTCATGTTTCTCAGATTTTCCAGGGTCAAAAATCCTTGATGGACCATCCAGAACAAATCCATTGGAAGATCTGGAGTTTAGACAGAAATAATACAGCAACACTCTCATCTTGGGGGTCTCTCCAGAGCAGAAATAACAGGAACAGTGGGGGAAAAAATCCAGAAAATCCAGATTGAGACAAAATGAAGGCACTGAGAACCTTCAAGCTAAGATTGGGTCTCCTGTGAGAGCCTCAGTTAATTAGGGCAGTTAAGAGGCTCCAGTGAAAGTCCAGAGTGTGCACCCAAAGGTGCAGAGCTGCAGCCAGCCCTGCTGCTGGAGGACCTGCAGGTGATGAGCCCTGCAGAGATGATGCAAGTGGTTTGTGCAAGGCAGAGGCAGCACAAGCAGCATCATGCCCTGAAAGCTCTGGGAACAGCCCTGTGTCCCCAGCCTGGGAGAGCTCTGCTAACTGAGCTGCCAAAGGAAAGCTGGGAGCTGCACAAGCACTGTCCCAACTCGTTGTCCCAGTGCAGGGCCAGCATGAGCCAGCCTGAGAAGTCAGGGAGTTGTTTGAGATGATTTCTGCTGGGTTCGCTGTTGCATTTTCCCATCTGACAGAGGCTAAAATGCCACTGGAGGAGCTGAGTCTCCCTGCACAGCTTGGAGAGAATTCCTTGCTTGCAAGGATTCTGGATTCTGTCCTCAGTGTAGAGGATTAATGCAGAATTCGGGCAAACAGACAAATTTTCTCCGATTTCCAGCTGGGAAGAGTGCCCTTCCTGCAGGAACTGGGGAAAGAGCTTCTATTTTGAGCTGTGTCCACAGAGCAGCCACAGCTGGTGGAGATAAAACCTCACAGCCACGCTGCAGCAGTGAGAAAAGCCCCCAAACCCTTCCAAGGTTTCTTTTTGTTTGCTGTCTGCTCAGTGAAAGTGATGCAGGGATGGGAATCCCTCTGCATCCATCTCTGTGGATGGTTTTCTTCAAAGCCTGGCTCTGCCTTTGTGAAATCCCCCCCTTTTCAAAGCTGCTGTGTGGGAAGAAGGAACACCCATCTCCCCTTCCTGGACCCACAGTGAACTTTGCTTTAAAAATAAAGAATTACAGAAAAAAAAACAAATCAAAGTGTTTTTCAGCAGAGCTGCCCCAGCATGCTGAGCACCAAGGAAGGAAATACCAGGTTATTTACAGCTCTGGGACTGGCAGGCACAGGTGAAGTTGTCTCCTTCAGAGAGCAGCCCTGTAAAACAGGTTTGGGATGAAGGATCCCCTTTCAGAGTGAAGGATGCTGGCTCCAAGGGGAGAGCTGATAAATCAAAACTTTTATTGGACTGTACAAGCTGCTGTGGAGCATTCACACTTTTCAAGTGTGAGTGGTTATTGCCCAGCCTCACAGACCTTCTCCTGGCTGTTTTTTGTACTTTTTCTGGTGCTAAATGTTACTTTTTCCTTTAAACCTGCAGCAGGAAACGAATGCAAAGTGGATCTAGGGAGAGCATTAAAGGTTTGCTGGGTAAAATACGCAAATGGCACTGGGTGGGAAGTCAGGACAGATGTCTCTGTCTGAGTCCCTGTGCCTTCCACTTGTGTCTGCTCAGCAGGAACAGGGGGTGAGTGTCTCTCACCCCAGGCTCCTGAAAAGTGGAAGATGCTGCTGTGTTCTCTGTCTGAGACAGAGATATCAGGCTTTGCACTGCCCTAACTACAGGTCTGTGTTCTGGCTTGTTTGCATTCCTCTTCTCTGTCTGAGACAAGCAGCGTTTCCTAATTCCACAGAAGGAGCTTTCCCAGCTCTGAAGCACAGCTCCTCTCCTCCCTACAGGCTTACAGCAAAGACAAGCTGAAATCTGCATTAATTCTGCAGAACTAAGGGGGAGATGTGCCCAAACCAAGCTTATTCTGTGCCACCAAACCTCTGAGCTCCCAGGTTGGCAGTGCAGCACAACAAGCCCCAGTTCTGGAATCCTCTCCAGTTCTGAAGTCACACCACAGCCAGGGAGGAGGAAATCCTGCAGATAAATCCTGGACATCCAGCACTGTGTGAAGGGCTCTGTCTGGACACAGCTTTGTTCTGGTCACCCCTCCAGGGGCAGGATGGGTTTGGAGGTTTTAAAGCTACTCTGGAGCTACTGGGATGCCAAGCTGGGAAAACAGGGCAGGGATGGGGATGACCTGGTGTGAGGTTGGTGCTTATCCCTTCCAAAAGGGCAGCAGCACCACCCACTCTCCCAGTTTGTGGTCACATTCCAGCTGGGCAGATTTGATAAGGTGTTACACACCAGGGGCTCAGAAATATTCGTTGCGCTTCGTGGCTCCTGCTGAGGCTCCACCTCTGGTGAATAAACCAGGGGTGGGAACAAACATTTGTAGGCAACAGCTTTCGTGCTAATTGTTTTTGTCTGAGTGAATGCTCGCTCGAGTTACAACATGATCAAACTCGCTGTCAGGAGAAACTCGCACACGGGCATGATTCATGTTGATAAATCCCAAATCCTTTAGGCTGGGTAGCAGCAGAGCCAGTGCAGGAGCTAAAGGTGGCACAGAGACTCTGAGAGAGGAATCAAAGAGTATTTAAATCCCAGTTCCCTGCTCACCCGTGGTTGTGTCTTTAAAATCAAGGTGCTGGAGGTGTCTCCAGCCCCAGGAGGAAGGATGTGAGCAGCTTTGCTTCCTCAGGAAGCAGCTGCTCCCCTCGTTCCAGGCTGGGCTTGGACACCAGGCACAGATCTGTGTTAGAGCTGACATCAAAACCACGAGGACAGGCAATTATGGAACAAACAGCAGGCTGGCAAGCCCTGCAGGAATTTGGGAAAGGCTGTCTGAGACATGGAAAAGGCTTTGTCTGGTTCCAGCGAGGCTGCGAGTGGAAATGGCACGGCAAGAAAAGAGCAGAGATAAGCTCTACACAAGATGCTCTTTCAGCCTGATGAGATAAATCTTTCCAGCCCCTCAGAAAGAGTAAAATTATTCTTCCCATTAAGGGAACTCCAGAATTTCTCACAGCAGGTAGCTGTGTTTGCCTGGTCACCACATCACAGCTCTGGTTGGGGGTTTAGGAGACCTTTGTGCCCTTCCAGGTCCTGACTGTGTGACTCCAGGCACGTTGTTTTATATAATCATTATTTTACAGGTCTTCTTTTTGGTATCTCTCCTGTCCTGTCTGCTTAGAAAGTTTCTAGGCCAGGTCCTGCTTTTACCATGGGGATGTGCAGCAACAAACATGGTGACACTGATTTTTTGCTAGAACAAGTGAAATCCTCCTCATCCACCCAGAAAGCAAACAACAGGAGGCTTTGAGCAAACAAAGGTGAAAGAATTTCATTAGTGATATCTCCCTGGATGTCCATCCTCTGGACCTGTTGTAACACCTCAGGGGAAATGATCAGGTTTTGTGCTTGCACCAGGGTTTGATTTTTTTTCCACTTAAACTTCAAAAGACTCTTTCCATAGGTGTGGCTCAACAGAAAAGAAAAAAACCCCAAACCTAATCTCACTCTAAGGAGCTGAGATAGCAATTTTCAGCAGTTATTAGCACCCATGAGTAACTTTAGCAGCCACTGATTTGACAGTTTGTATTCTGGAGGCGCTGACCCTGAGCAGTGCCCACCTTTCTGTGGGTAACACCACGCAGACACTGTCAAAACTCAAGAATATTTTTAAAAACTTAGCATTTAGGGCTTTGATTCTTCCTCTGCTGGAAGTCAGGTATGCTGGCAACCAGGTTCTTCATCCCTAAACCCAGCCTGCAGCACAACTGGGCTGCTGCAGCCAGGATCAGGAGAACAACAATCCCATGGAAACAGCAGCCAGGCAAGGTGAATTCTCCACTAAACCCTTCCCATCCTCCCCACTGCATCCAGGATTCCATCCCAGGCATGACCCGAGGAGGGATTGCAGGCTGTGCTGTGACACTGGGATCTGCAGGAACATGAGGAACAAAAGCAGGGATAAAAGGAGGAATAAAAGGAGGAATAAATGTAGGATAAAAGGAGGAATAAAAGGAGGGTAAAAGGAGGGATAAAAGGAGGAATAAAAGGAGGGTAAAAGGAGGATAAAATTACCTCTTTGCCTGCCTTCTCGATCTCCACTGTCACCGTGCTGTGGTTCTTGTGCTCCTGGAACATGCACAGGTAGCAGATGCACATCTGGTCAGTCTGGCAGAACAGCTCCATGGTCTTGCCATGCACAGGGCATTTTCTGGCTTCGAAGTCCCTGATGGGGTCCAGGAGCTGGTGGTCCCGGAATGCCGCTCCCTCCAGGTGGGGCTTGAGGTGCAGCTCGCAGAAGGAAGCCTGGCACACCAGGCAGGACTTGACAGCCTTCTGCTTGTTGTCGATGCAGGAGTCGCAGAGCACGTCCTCGAGCTTCACGCGGGGCCGGGAGCCCGCGGCCCTGTCGGCCTTGTTGAAGGGGCGCCTCAGATCGCCCGTCTCCACCAGGGGAAGGGAGGCTTTCTTCAGCTCCCCCATCTGCCCCGCAGAGAACAGGGATTTCCTCCCTTCCCCGTCGGCGGGCAGGAAGCTCTTTTTGGAATCCAGGGAGAACAGGGACTTCCTGAGGTCGCCTTTCTCCGGGAAGTTCAGGCCCGGCCTCCTCATGTCTCCGAACTGCATCTTCTTGGAGTCGGCCGAGTCCATGCTGAAGTAGGTTGACCTCTTCTCGTCGGATGACTCCACAAACTGAATGATGGGCCTCTTCCAGTCACTCCCAGAGAAGAGAGAGCTCTTGATTTGCCCTGTCTCCAATGCAGCGCCGCCCGTGCCTTTTATAGCTTCTTTCTCGCCTCCGCCAGGGCTCGCGGCCTTCTTGGCCTCCTCTTCTTTTTTGGGGGCAGTCGGGCTCTTCACGTCCTCGGCTTTGCTGGCGGTGCCGTTGGTCCTGGCCGTGCTGCCCGTCTCCATGGCCTCCGCTGGCTCGGTGGCTCCCGTGCTCGCTGCTCTGCTGCGCTCCAGGCTCTGCCTGGTCGTGGTGTGGGCGAGGAATGGGACGCAGGGAGCCTTTCTGCCCCGGTGACGCACCCCGAGCTCCCCAGGAGGAGCAGCGCGCCCGGATCGCGCCCAGGTGGATGCAGGGGGAAAAAGAAAGGAGGAAAGGAAGGAGCAGACGTGGAGGGATCAGAAGCTCCAGCTGTGCAGTTAATTATACAAGGCAGTCCACACCCAGGAACATTCTTGTCTAACCAGGTTGGTGAGGAAGGGCTGTTCATATACATAGAAATGTCTCCTTAAAAAAAAAAAAAAAAAAAAGAAGTCATTTTCATTAAGATGTAGCAACCAGTTCCACCGCTTGTTTCAAAAATAATTTGGCCAGCAGCTGAGGTTCCCTCCTTGCAGAGATGGGCAGGGTTGGGGAGACCACGAGATGCCCAAGGTGGGTTTGTTAACTGGGTCATAGCCGTGCACCAGAATAATTAGGGTTGTAATTAAAATGAACGCCTAGAATAAAGCATTCTTCAAGCAGGCTCCCCCCAGGGCTTGCTGCATTCAGGAGGGAGGAGAAATTCATGGTTAATACTGGGTTTAAACAGCTCTATTATCTTTATTTTGGTTTTATTTTGGGTTTGTACAAGGTCTGTCCATCTAGACCTGGAAATAACCCAGCCACGGAACAGCACAGGTAAAAATTGGCTGGCCCTTCTTTTCCCACAGGCCACACAACCTCCAAAAGATGAGTGGTGAAATAAAACCCCCATTGTGTGCTCTGAGATAAAAATTCATGTGTGTTCTACATAGGTCTTCCCATGAAAGTCCTCAGAACTGGAACACACCTGGAACACACCTGAAACACACCTGGAACAGGAACCATTTTGCAGCTTAAATGGTCAAAATATCTCTTGCCAGAGAAAAGAAGTGAAAAAGTTTTAAAAACAATCTGTCTCCAGCAGCTGAATTCCTGGGAGATGTTCATTTGTTGGAATCACAGATGATTTCAGGGGGAAAAAAAGCTCTTTATGAGCACTGGTGGATTCCAGCAACTTCTAAAGGATGAGGTTGATCTTCCTTTCACATCTCTTCATATCAAACTCGGAATTTCAGTGAGATATCTCTGAGATGAATGGCCAGGGTGCAAATTAACCATACCAGAGATTTGTGCTTAATTGAGTTTTCTCAGAACGTCCCAGTGGTGCTGCTGGAGAAGGTTTTTACCTGTAAAAAATCTCCTTAAACAACCACCAGGAACTCCCTGTTGGAAGGGATTTGAGTAAAAATCCAACTCTGCATTTTCCAGCTTTTTTTGAGGTGTGGAGGAAACAGAAGCAAAGCAGGAACAGCATAAATTCTGGATCTGATAGGAGGAGGAAAGAACCTGTCTTACAAATGCAGTTACTTGTCTGTGCAAAATGAGAGAAAAAGAAAGTGAAGTTCTTTTTCTGGGCCCCAGGCTCACAGATCCAGCCCCTCTCACTGCCTGCATGTCTTTACAACTCTCCCTTTATGAAAAATGCCTCAGCATTCTGCATTTTTTTGGATAATGGTTGTTGGGAAAGGGCATTTCTTTCATTAATAATTTTTTATTAATAGGCCCACAGCCTTTCATGAGTCAGAATTCATTCCCCAGCTCAGGAAAGGGCAATGCCGTTTTTTAAGACCCGATTTCATAAAGGAAAAATTTGACTGACATCAATGCATTTCTTTCCCCCTGGCTTGCTGGGCTGAGCTGTTCTTCAGAACATCAACAGTCCTGTAAGTCTCCAAGTAATTAAAAATACTGCAGGGTGGAGGCTGCTGTTCTCACGTGTACTGAGGAGACTCAGCAGAGCTGTTCCAACCAAGGTTAATCCTGGAGGAACAAAAAACATCCCCAGGAAGAGCTCTGCCTTGGACAAAGGTGGCCTTGGTTTGTTTTCCTGATGCTTTGATAAGATTTTGGTGTGGGTAAGGCAGATAAAAGGTTAAGGATTGAGTTTTTACATCTTGGTTTTACTGATGCAAATCCAGAGTAAATCCCAGAATTATGGGATGGTTTGGAAGGGGCCTTAAAACCCATCCAGTGCCAGCCCTGCCGTGGCAGGGACACCTTCCACTGTGCCAGGGTGCTCCAAACCCCATCCAGCCTGGCCTTGGGCACTGCCAGGGATCCAGGGGCAGCCACAGCTGCTCTGTGTCTGCCTGCCCACCCTCCCAGGGAGCAATTCCTTCCTCACATCCAACCCAAATTTCCCCTCTTTCAGTTCAAATCCATTTCCCCTTTCCCAGTTCCTGACCCAGAGTGCCTCTCCAGCTTCCCTGCAGCCCCTTCAGCTCCTGGCAGGTGCTCTGAGATCTCCACACAACCTTCTCCTCTCCAGCCTGAGCATTTCCAACTCTCAGCCTCTCATGGCCTCCTCTGGCCCTGCTCCAACACTTCCACATCCTCCTTGTGTTGGGCACCCCCTATTCCAGCTGCCAATTTGTGCACACAAATTTTCCAGACAATTTAGGAGCCAGCCTGGACATCTCCTTATCTTTGCCTCTCCCAGGGGTGGTTCCTGCTGCCTCCAGCATGAGTTCATGTTGGTAGGAGCATCCCCTGGGATTTTTGCAGTGGTCCCTGCACAGGACAGGTGTCCCCTGGCGGGTGCTGTCCCAGCACACAGGTCCCTGCTGTGCCTGTGACTCAGAGCACACACCCACAGGTGGCATCTGCAGCGCCTTTCATCTCCAGGACTCGGCAGAGCTTCTCAAAGGTTCGCAAATTAAACCTGACAACACCTTTGCAAAATAGGTCTGGGCTGGTAACCCCACGTAGCAATTAGGGATGCTGAGGTATGCACTGGGGAGCTGGCAAATTTTTCAGCAAAATGAATTTTTTTTTCCCCCTGAAATCGTTGTGCAGCCTTTTTGCTTTCTCTTATTTTTTGTCATTAGCATTGTCTTATTTTCTCATCTTTTGCATCATCTTGTTTTTCATGTGACCCCTCTAAATCCTTGCTCTTTTTTATGAATACCTCATGCTGCTGCTGCTGTTGTTTAGAATTCCATTTTTTTGCCACTGTACCAGACAGTTTGGATGTTTTATTGCTGGTACCAAACCATTTCCACTCTGCAATATCACTGCACATGGCTGGTGCTGGAAAACCAATCTCCCCAGGATGAAAAAGTGAAAGAAACTGGGTCCACTTCAAACTAAATAGAACAGAAACAGTTAAGCCAACCCCGAGGCACTCCTTTAGACAGGCTCCAGAGCAGGTTTTCAAACAGCAGCCGGTGATGAAGTCATGGGGAGTCAGGGAGAATTAGCTCAACCAGCCCATGATTCACTGGCCCTGGTTCTCACAGCAGCTCTGAGCCAAGCAGGAGCAGGGAACCTGCCTGGTAATTGCCTGCTCCCTGCTCTGCCCACTAATCCACGGTGCCTTGCACATCCCACATATTTCCAGCCCTTTCTTATTTCTTCCACCTCTACGTGAAACAAATCCCCGGCGCAGAACCACGACGCCGAGCTGCAGCCGGGCTGTTCCTGCTGCAGGAGAGATCCATGGATCCTGGGATCCAGCCTGGAGCCCCTGGGGAGGGTTGGGAATGGCAGGGCAGGAGAGCAGAGCTGGCAGAACGAGCTCAGGGCCCCATGCTGCTCTCACGGGGATCAGCAGCAAATCCACTGCGTCACTGGTGCTCTCCTGGGCTGGCATTTCATGGTTTTGGGGTGCAAGGGAACTTAAATCCCATCTCATCCCACCCCTGCCGTGTTCAGGGACACCTCCCACTATCCCAGCAACTCCAACCTGGCCCTGGACACTTGCAGAGATGGGGCAGCCACAGCTGCTCTGGGCACCCTGTGCAGGACCTCAGCACGCTCTGAGTAAAGAATTTCTTCCAAATATCTGTTCCAACCCCCTTCAGACTTTTCCAACTCATTCCTTCAGATGGTTTTGACCCATAATGTTGGATGGAGGGTTGGAAAAGGAGAATT
>JANRGV010000059.1:4488662-4499077 GCA_024734035.1 Alethe castanea | reverse complement strand
GTGATAGCTTGTACCTGGCAGCTACTAATTGAGCGTTAACGCTTTCAGCAGCGCTCGGAGCGGCGCTGCAGCTCGGCCCTGTCACACGGGTGTCCCCAGGGTCACCGGGTGCCACATGGCAGGCACAGGGAGCAGCTCTCGGGGTGGCTCGGTCCCTGTCGCAGCACAGAGCGTGGGCTGCGCTCTGGCCTCGCTGCTTCTGCAGAAGAAGCCAGCGTTAGGGGATTTTTTCCCCGCCTGGCTTCCCTGGAAGTTGGTAAAGCTGCAGTTTGAAGCAGCAGCGATGAGGAGGAGGAGGCTAGCTGCCACTTGTCTGTTTAGGGGACAGGGATGGAGCCACATGTCAGCAGGGTCTCCATGTGCCAGCCCCAACGCTGCTCTTACCGCCAGCCAAGACAGCTTTGATTTCTTTCATTTTAACTTTCCCTTCCGTGCTGTTTCACGCCGCATCGAGGTTCAGCCCCAATGCCACGGGCGGCTCCCAGGATCAGCAGAGTGACCCCAAAGCGCCCCAACACCGTCCCTCGGGGTGCTCAGGGCTGAAAGGGGGGACAGCTGAGCTCTGGGGCGGGTGCTGGGGGTGCAGCAGAGCCCTGGGGCAGGTGCTGGGGGTACAGCAGAGATTTGGGGCAGGTGCTGGGGGTACAGCTGAGCTCTGGGGCAGGCGCTGGGGGTGCTGCCCCAGCCGGCCGAGGGCGGGCGGAGCTCAGCACCTTCCTTCCTGCCCTCCTTCCCACCCCACCCCGCAGCCTGGCAGCGCTGCAGGGACTCATCCATTCCCGAGTTACTAATATGCAAATGGCAGCGTTTGCATGGGCCTGACGCCAAGCTGCTGGGTGTCAGGGCACCCGAGGGAGCCGGAGGTGGGGCGAGGCGTGGCACCGCGCCGCATGCTCACCTGGCCCTGCATGGCAACAGGCAATGGAGCTCTAGGTGCCTTGGGCAGCGGACCCACGGCCGGTTCGAGAGGCAGCGGGTGGCAGAGGAGGGAGGGCAAACTGGCAGCCCCTGGCAACCTGGGGCTGACGGCAGGAGGCTGGGCACACCGCGGATTTCCCCCCGCCGGCAGGATGGTGAACCTGGAGTCCGTGCACGCAGGTAAAGGGCACGGAGCGCAGCGCGGAGCCGGGGCCGTGGGCTCGGGCAGGAAATGGGCTCGCTCTCATCCCCGGGGCCTTTCCTCGCTCTTTTCCCTCCTCTTCTCTCCCGCTGAGGCGCCGGGTGAAGTGCCCGCGGTGCTGGCGGGGATGGATGCTGCCCTGAGGTGTTCAGGGGGCTGCCAAGCCGTGCCCGCAGTGTGGGAGCAGCGCACAGGGCTCCGCGGTGCCTGGAAAATGAGTTTTTACTGCCTGACATGTGCGTCCTGTCACTGGGATAAAGCTGGGAGGAGGGAGAAGGGATAAACCCACGGAGGGATGCGGTGTGTGAGAGAGAGACGGGACACGGGCTGAAAGGAGACAAGTTCATGGCAAAGAGGGGAAAAGGAGGAAAGTTCACGGCAAAGAGGGAAAAGGAGGGAGAAATGAATGAGGAGGGAGCTGAGGGAGGCTGATTGAGTCAGGAATGAATGAACAGCGATACAGAGGCGCAGCTCAGGCGCTCTCCCATCCCCTCTGAGCAGCGAGCCGGGACCCAGCAGCTCCGGGAAGCAGAGCAATCCCTGCCGAGCCCCCGGGGCTGTGCCGAGCCCGGCTCTCCCTGCCTCAGCTGCCCCAGGGCAGCAGCACATCCCTGCGCGCACGGAGCTGAGGGTGATGCTGGGCTGGAGCAGCGAGGTGGCAGCCAGACCCTGTCACCTGGCTGGGGCAGGCAGTGAGATTTTGGGACACAGGAGCCACGTGCCCCGTCAGTGACTTCTGGTCAGGGCTTTGTGCAGCACAAAACTCAGTCGGAGGGGAGGGGAGGATGCATCCATCAGTGTGTGCCGTTCCCTGGATACCCCTGTGGGTGTCCTGCTGCTCGGGGGACACCCGGGGGGCCCCTCCACCAGCCCTGCCTGCCGTGGGCTCGCAGACAGGCCTGCAGGGCAAGCTGCAGCGGTGCCACCACCTCCACAGCTGTGCCACAGCTGTATCCCAACCTCTGCACGGCTCTGGGATGCCCCTGTGGGGGCTGGAGAGCCCTGGCCGTGAGGAGAGGCTGCCACGGAGGGAGGCTCGTGGTCTGGGCTCGGGCTGTGAGCCCGACTGCTCGGAGCACCTGCCCTGGCTGTGCTGCTGTTGGTGCCTCTCGGGGCTCCAACCCGCCCTTCTGCCAGGCTTGTGGGCGACTCTTTCCCCATGGGCAGATCCCCCAGATCGATGCTGTGCCCTGCCAGAGCCGGCGGCATCGCTGCCAGCCGGCATTTGGGGCTGAGGGTGCATGTGGCGCTTCCACTCCCCCACACCATCCCCCCGTGCTGTCAGGAAGGCCGGGGCTTCAGGGAGAATTTTTGCAGGGAAAGGAGAAGGTTTTTTCACCCCTGTACAAAAGCAGCCCGGTTCTGGGGTCCCTGAGCAGCTTTGAGGCCCCTCTGTAACAAGCTGCTTGCAGAGCTGTGCTCAGCTTTAACCCCAGCTTTTATCTTGGAGGTCTGTTCCACCTTTGATGATTTTAGGAGAAGGCACAGCCCTGGAGGGGCTGCCCAGGCTCCACACACCCTCCCCTCTGCCGAGACACTTCCCTGGTGGCTGCCACCACCCCCTCCCCGGGCATTTTGGATATTTCACCTCCCTGCAGCCTCCAGAGGGGCTCAGGCACCTAAAGCCCAGAAAACCCCGGGTGATGCTCCCAGCCAAGCCTCCTCCACCGTGGGATTCCACCTGGAAAGCCATCAGGCTGGTTCACCCTTCGCCCATGCCCCAACAGCTACGGGGAATGAGGGCTTGGGAAAGGCTTTATTTGCTGACACCGTTTGTTTCGGCAAAAATAGAGATGCAGATAGATCCCTGGAGAAGTGTCTGCACTGGCAGAGCTCCTTTGGTCTGGCTGAACCACCCAGCCTGCCCCTATCCCGCTCTGCTTGGGAGCTGGGGCACAGCAGCACATTTTTAATATGGCCCAGGCCGCAGTGGCGGCTCCTAATAGGGCTGTGGTTAAGAGTTAGGCTGTCCTAAGCTGGGTTATTTTTCCCAGAGAGTTTTTTTTTTTTTTTTTTTGTTTTCCAAGCCTGATGATCCTGTGTGTATTGCTAAGCTGGCAAAGCTGTGTGGAAGGAGCTGGGCTGCCAGCCTGCCCTGTCTGAGGGTGTTTTTTAGGATGGAGCAGGGTTTGCATGGCTCTGGTTGTAGTGGAAGGCTACAATTAGAAAAAAAGTGATTGCTCTGTGTGTCTGCTCCTTGCTCCCAAGGATCCCTTGGAGGGTGCTGGTGCTGCACTGTTGTCCATAGGGATACAAAATCCATCCTAAACCTTAAACCTCTCAGATCAACAGGCAGACTTTGCCTTTTCTTCCTGTCCTTTCTGCTTATTTCTCCTTTTGTTTTCCCCTACAAGATATTCAAACTGTAATAACGTGTGCACATTCATAGGGAGGGTTTGAATCTCACTGAAAATAAAATTCCTGTGCATGGGAATCCCAGGGCATCTCCTTATCTCCCAACTGCAGGAGGAGGGGATTTACCTGCTGGATAACGTGACATGCAATCAAGTTGCAGCAGCAATTCCTCCTTCCCTCCCCACCCAGCCCAGTTTTTAATGGCAGAGGGGTGTGGGGGTCACTCCTGCAGGAGGGACAGAGCTTTTCATGCTCTGCTTTTGTCCCTGTCCTTCCTCAGCTCTGTCCAAACTGGTCCAGCTTGGGAATTCGATATTTTCTTTCCCCAATTTTATTTTTTTTACAAGTTTTCAAGCTTTCTCACCAAAGCAAGCACCAAACTTCTGCAGGCTTTTAGATTTTTTTTTTCTTCCTCTATTTTATGAGAACTTGACTTCTTTTTTTTTTTTTTTTAATACTTTTTGGCAGCCAGCAAAACTTTGTGCTTTGTAGATTGCCTAAGTTAGGGTCCCTTGGCAGTGGTACAAGACAAGAAGATGTTTATAGCTGATGGTAATTACTCTTCCTGCAGTAGAAATGCTTAGAAGCCCCACTAAACGTTCATGTCTTAATTGCACAGGGTTTATTTGAAGGGAAAAAAAAAAATCCCACAACTCTTTTCTCCCTCCTTTTGCCCCCCTCACTCCTTAATATAATTTAAGGAAAGGAAGTTTCTGAAGTATGTGAAAGTTTCTGTGCTCAAGTATAAAATCCTGATTTTTTTTTTCTACCTTTATTCATTTGCTGGAGAAAGTTTCAGACTTTCAACTTGATCAAAGCTGTGAAATCTTGGCCAAAAAAAGCAGATTATCTGCTGTATGTACACGAGGGAAACTTTGAATATGGGAAAAGAAAACCTGCACACACACAAAGCCCTGCCTGTTTTGGTGTGAGCAAGAGAGGGAAACGGGGATAAAAATCCAACGGGCCTGCTCTCATCTGTTTGGGAATAACAAAAGGTGGATATGGGGAAGAGGAAAAGGTTTGCATGATGCTTTTAGGTGGCTTCCACCTGCCTTTCCTAGCCCGGCAAAACCACAGCAAACACTGGCCCAGCTTCCCCGCTGTTGTTATTCCCCGATGCAAATGGGAAGAGTCTGTGGCCGGGATTGGCTGCAGGAAGCACATGCAAATCACTCAAATAATCAAAAATTATCTCATTTTTTACCTTTCTTTTTGCCCCCACAGCTAGTGTGGAAACAGTTAAAATTCCAATGGAAAGGGTGGAAAAGCTGAGGGGGTGCCCATCTGAATTTGAATAGATATCCCCTCTTCTCCCACCTTGTGTCCTTGGCCTTTTTTAAGGAGGGGATGAGAAGCCCGGTGTGAAGTTGACCATTGCCACCTTTTCTTGCAGCTGTCCCCGAAGGAGAAAGTGGCCCCGGGTGTGGTGGCAGTCATCACTTCAAGGGTAAATGACAAATTTCTTGGCGTGGGTGAGGGTGGAGCTGGAAGGGCTGGGGACAACACTTCGGGGCAAGGCAGATCTTGGGTGGCTTTTGAGGGTTGTGAGCACCTGCATGTGACAGAAAAGAGGATAAATGAAGTGCAGAGAGAGGCAGTGGGAAAAACAAGTTGAGTTTGAGCTGCCTTGAAGGACTGGGAAAGGATTTGGGAGCAAGCTGGAGGGATCCCCATCCCTGCAGGTGTGGGAGGATGGTGACACAGCCAGACCATCACAGCAGGTTTGGGAAGCCTGAGCAGGGCTAGGGAGCTCCCAGTTCTGAATCCACCCCTTTATCCCGTGGCTGAGCAGGGATGGGAAGGGTGAAAACCCCACAGCAAACTGGGGAGGGGGCACAGGAGTGAGGGGGGCTGCAAAGAGCAACAGGAGGGAAAGTGCATCCTCAGAGCTGATGAATATTCTAGTGCCTGGATGTTGAGGAATCAGAAATTTGAAAGTCTGATGGTTTATTATAATTACACACATTCATTTGTGCTGTTTAGTGGAAGCCACATGTGCCTGTTGCCTGGGACTGTGACCTGTTATTAAAATCAGTTGTGCCTCCTTTTCCAGAGATCAAGATGAGCGGGGATGCTGCAGATTCCACAGACACTCGGCATGAACCTGACCAGGTGGAGCCAGGTAAGGAGGGTCTGGGGTGGCAGGGGCAGGAGAGGGAGGGGAAAGGAAAGAAAAAATAAAAAGAATAGAAAAAGAGGGGGAATGTGGGTGCTGGAAGTTTCTCCCCGTGCTTTTTCTCGGCTCTTGCAGCCTGGGAGTTGATCAGGAATGTGCTCTGGGCTAGGATTGCGTTGGTATCTTGATCAGCCATGCAAGATCCCTCCTGTGTGACAGCAGCGAATCCCTGAGTGCCTCCCTAATGTCCTCGGCGGGTTTGACATGGAAATTGGCTCCCGCCCCTGCCACAGCAGGAACGGCTTTGGAGCAGCCCTGGTGCAGCCAGCCCAGCTCTGTACGGCACAGGGGCTGTGCCAGGAGCTTTTCCTTAGGGAAAACAGCCTTTTCTGGGCTCCGTGTGTGTGCAAAAATGGGAGGGACTTTGGGAGCAATCAAATGCAGCTCGGGAATCCCAGCACAAACGGATGGAGAGGCGTGGTTGGGTTTCTCACCTCACACCTGATGCTGCTCCAGCTCCTCCAAGGAGCCCCGACATTCCTTGGATCTGGCAAGATGAGGCTCAGGGTGATGCTTTGAAGATGCCAGTGATGCTGTGAGCACTGATTTCTGCCAGGTTTGCCCACCACGAGGTGTAACAGGCACCCGAAAAATCAGGTTTGTGCTTTCGGGCTGCCTGAAGTGAGATTTGAATATAAGGCCTGAGCCCTGTAATTTCCCAAAGGGCCACAGTCACATCCCTTTTTAGGCAAATGAGCAGCAATAAGAAATCATTTTAGCACCCACTAGGTACAGCAAATTAAGATTATTAAAAGTTGTGCTATAGCTTAGAAATCAACACCTTTCAAAATAAAAACTGGTGGAGAAAACGTAGAAGAATCAAAAATTCTCTGAGTAATGATGAGCCCTAAGATTGGGCCAAGGGGATGTGTAAGAGCAGGTGAGAACTTTGCATGGAATGATTTTCCTCTTATAAAGTTTGAGATCATTTAGAAAAAAAATGAGATTTTTGGGTAATCAGGAGAACTCTGGGTTTTAAAGGGACTAACCCCACCCCCTGATTTAGAAATCCTCTGTGCTCTGGTCTGTTAAGCTGGGTTATTTGACACAATCTAAAATAGAAATCCAGTCTGGTTCTGTTCACATCCATGAACTCTGATTGATTTTGGCCAGCTCAGCTCCTGCTTGGGGCTCTCAAATCACCCCAAATTGAGATTTGGGATAAAGGAACAACAAACACATCCCAAGCTCCTCCAAAAAACCCTGGGATCTGTTACAGGGCCTTACATTGGGAACTGGAACCCCCTGAAATATTTGGTGCTCTTTGATGGGCGGCAGGATTAATCAAGATAAAGAAAATAAGGATTTAATTCGGGTATTGGCTGTTATTAAATGTAGAGGGAGGATCTGGCTGCTGCTGCTGTTGGAGTCAGAAGTGTTAAACCAGAAGCTGGCAGCACATTTGGTTGGATAAAATATGGATTTTTTTTTCAGCTTAAGCATCCCAGACAGCCATTAGCGTGAGCTGCAGCACCTCTTTTTAGTGGTAATTGAGAAAAGAAAGCAGAGCAGCGAAGTCAATTTGTTTGAAAATAACAAAAAAATGTTCGCGGCAGCGCTCTCAAGCCTTCAAATCAAGCAGGGAAATCAGGACGAGTAAATCGCCTTCATTTGCAAAGAGTGGCACAAAGAACCTGTTTAAATCGCTTTTCTCTTTTTTTTTTCCCCCTTTTTTTTCTTTTTTTTTTTTTTCTTTCCCGGTGATTTTTTTGGTCTGTTCGGGGACACCTTGTAGGACCCTGGGGGTGGCATCACCTCCTCACTCACCTGTCCAAGGTGGAGCTCCGGGGACTTCACCCAAATATTCCCCGCGTTTTTCCCTCGCTTCTCGCAGCCCTTTCTGTTTATAAACAACAAAGGGAAGTTTTGCTGCTCCTTTGCACGCATTGTTAGAGGAATATTTACTGCAGCTCCTAATAGCGGCGTGTTTTGGTTACCTGCTTCATGTGGGAAAAAGCTCCGTGTGTTTTCTGATGACTCATTAATTGAATTTCCCATTTCCTACTGAATTAGGGCAATCCGCGCCGCTCTGCAGGAAGCTCCTTCCCCCCAAAGGAGAGGTCTCTTACCAAATTAACAATATTCAACCTAGAAATCCTCCTAGGTGAAGGTATCATCACCAAAAGATGCGGGCTGGCTCCAAGAACTTAGGGGGAAAAAAAAAAAAAGGAATTAAGAACCAAAATGCTTTTGTAAACCAAGCCCTTGATCTAAAATTGATGCCTAAAGATCTGATGGGAAGTGTCAGTAACAGCAGAATAATCTCATCCTTTCATATCCCCGCCAATTCTAGGCTTAGAAGGGGGTTGAAAAAAAAAGGGTAATTTGGGGCATTGTTTTACTTTGAAAGTGTTTGAAATAATTGTGGGGGGTTTTCTTTTTCTGAGAAAATTGTTAAAATCGTTCGCCTTCCGTAGGAGGTTTGGAGAGCTCAGTGCTATTTTTTTTTTTTTTTTGCTTTTTTTTCCCCTTTTTTTCTTTTCATTTCATCCACATCAATTTCATAGAAAATCTTTCAAAGCTTTAAAAAATATATGTATACATATATACATATATATATATTCTCCAGAAACTTGTGGGTTTTGGATCCCAAATCTACCGGTTACAGCGAAATGACGCCATTTTACAAATTATTATTCAAAAATATATCATTTCTAAGAGTTCTCACTGCCCAGCCCTGCGAATATTAACCCTTCCTTTCCTTCAGCTCTGAATTTTTTTAATCCTGTGTGCGAGGGGGAGCAGGCACGAGGGGTGTTTTGCCTTCCCCGTCACCCCGAGGATGCTGGGCAGGCTGATCACGGATTATCCCTCTGCTTTTTGGGTCCTTTTCCCCTTTGGGAAAAGCCTTGGCACCAGGGCTGGGCTCCCAGGCGAGCCTCCATGGGGGGTAATGAAGAGCAGCGAGTTTTCTGCTTGGCTCGGAGCTCTTTTCATCTTTTTCAAACTGATGAAAGCCATGCCAGCGAGCTGCGCGCTGATTTTTTTGATGGGAACTGTGGGGGCTTGGCAGTGCCGAGTGTCGCCCCTGGTCCTGCAGCCCCGGGGGCAGAGATCTCCCCCTTCTTGTGGTTTATCTAAGCCCTCGGTATCTGATGCAACAGAACGCTGAGGTGGGACTTGCCCCTGTCTGTCTGTTTGTTTGTGTCAGACACTTGTTCCCCGCTTATCTCCTCCATCAAAACAGGTTACACCAAGCAGAGCTACTTCCCTTTGATTTCATCTGTTGAGGCTATGGGGGGGAAGCCAAAGCTTTTTACAAAAAGGGCGATAGGGAAGCGCTTCAAACACAAGCACGGGGAAGCGAATAGCTGCAGGCACCCCCGAGCATCTTCCCTCCCCACCCTGAACCCGGGCAGCTGCACCCTGCCAGCAGCCCGGGCTGGGGAGTGCTGGGCACCCCAAACCTGGGCTGCCCTGTGGGCTTTGGGGGGCTCCTGGGATGGGGGGATTGGCTGTGCCAAGGGAAATTTAGGCTGGATGTTAGGAAGAAGTTTTTTACTGAAAGAGTGATAAAGTGCTGGAATTGTCTGCCTGGGGGGTGGTGGAGTGCCATCCCTGGATGTGTTTAAAAAAGGATTGGATGTGGCACTCGGTGCCATGGGTTAGTTGGGGTTGTTGGGGCATGGGTTGGACTTGATGGTCTTGGAGGTCTCTTCCAGTCTGGTGATCCTGAGATCCTGTGATCCTGAGATCCTGTGATCCTGTGATTTTGTGATCCTGTGATTCTTTGATCCTGTGATTTTATGATTTTGTGACCCTGTGACCCTGTGACCCTGTGACCCTGTGATTCTGTGATTGATTCTGTGATTGATTCTGTGATTGATTCTGTGATTGATTCTGTGATCCTGTGTTTCTGTGATTCTGTGATTCATTCTGTGATTCTGTGATTCATTCTGTGATTCTGTGATTCATTCTGTGATTCTGTGGCTGAGCCTGGGGGCTGGAGGGGATGGGGACAGGAGGGTGGCTGGCTGGGCTGGTGGAGCTCTGGGCCCTTGGTGCCCATGGGAGCAGGGTTATCTCAGCGACTTTTCTCAGTGCTTTAGGATCACAGAATGTGCTGAGCTGGGAGGGACCCACAGAATCATCCAGTGCAGCTCCTGGCCCTGCTCAGACACCCCAAAATCCCTGGGAGTGGTGTCCAAATGCCCCGGAGCTCTGGCAGCCTTGGGGCTGTGCCCATGCCCAGCACCCTCTGAGGGAAGAACCTTTCCCTGAGCTCCATCCCAAATTCTCCTGAGCCTGCTCCAGCCGTTCCCTGGGTCCCAGAGAGCAAGATTGGAGCTGCCCCTAAACTCCTGTGGGTTCTCCCTCAGTGTCCCCTGCAGAGAGCACTAACTCAGGTATCTTCCCTCTGGGAGCAAGAAACACGCTTCCCTTTAAACCTTGAGAAAATCCAGCACAGAGGGGCTGTGACACAGCTGCTGTGTCCCTGCTGTGACACCCATGGTGTGGGTGCCATCCTCCCCCTCCATCCCCACCCTCAGCACGAGTTCCTGGGTGCCCTGGCACAGAGCAGCTCTGAAACTGGACACCAAACTTCCACCCCAGCCAAATCCCCTCCCAGGGCTGCCGATTTTTGCATCAAATCCGTGTCAGGGCAGATGGAAAATCAGAGACTTGGCCTCAGTGTGCCTCTGCCACGAACTGAGTGAAGCCCTGAGCTCCCAGGTGAGGCTCCTGAGCTGTGTGCAGGTGTGAGCTGTGTGCAGGTGTGAGCTGTGTGCAGGTGTGAGCTGTGTGCAGGTGTGAGCTGTG
>JANRGV010000059.1:4473623-4488433 GCA_024734035.1 Alethe castanea | reverse complement strand
TTTCCGTCTTTTTTGTCTGGGAACTTTTTTTTTTTTTTTTTTTTTTCCTTCTGCCTTTTGTTGTTCCCTCCCCATCTCGGGCTGGAAGCAGCTTGCCAGGCCAAAGTCTTTTGAGGAAACTTGGCCTCTCCTGGCCCCACGCTGAGCTCAGTCCTGGGCTACGCCTTTGCTCCCTGGTGAAACTTTCCTCAAAGCCTCCAGGATTTCTCTGGTCTCTTCCCCCTGCAGCCATGCACAGCCCCAGGACAAGTCCCGGGTAAATGAAAGCTGCAGCAGTTGGGCTGGAAACAGCTGGTTGCTATGGCAATTGGGGCTGCTCGGGATTTGCATAAGGCTGATGATTTTCATAGCACAGCCACATTTAAGGCAAGCAGGAGAAATTTCCATATTCCCAGCTCCGAGTCAGTTGGGGCGTGGGGGAGGCCAGGAGGGGGATATTTGAAATTCAAATGAAGGTGATTAGGGTTTGAGGTTGGGTTATTTTATTTTTTTTTTTTTTCTTAAACATCCCATTATGGAAGAGGATAAAAAAGGATGGGGAGGGGAAAGGGGAACAAAAGGCTGGTTTGACTTGAATTAGAGGGGCAAAGGAAGAGCTGGTCTGATCTGCCTCTTGCCTCTGGTCTAGGAGAAGAGACTTGCCCTCTCCCAGCACCTGCAGGTGAAATGTTTTCCGTGGGAACATCTGCTGCCCTCGGGTTTCCTTCTGGAAGGTGCCCAGGTCTCCCACACTCACTGTCCTGCTCTTCCCTCGCCCTGCCCCACACCGAGGGGCTGTACAGGCACCCAGGGATGCTTTCTCTGAGGCACTGACAAAGGGAAGGCATTTTTATAACCCAGGGGTTTCCAGCCAAGTGAAGCACTGGAGTGTTCAGTGAAAGCTTCCCCTGGAGTCTGGAGCTGTCTGAGTCAGCACAAGATTCACTTTTGCTTTCCCATGGAGATGCTCCATGGAGATGCTTTGGGGGGTTTTGTGTCTTCAGATTAAAGCTGCAGCCCTACCTGGCTGCCTCAAGAACTCCCCATCCTGCTCACGCTTTAAAAAGCACTTTTAAAGTGCCTTGGGAGCATCAAGCACCCCAGCAGGGATGGGAATCCAGGGAATTGAGTGGTGCCAGCTCAGCTGCAGTTCCTGCTGCCCCCAGTGCTGGAGGGATTCAGGGGTGGCCACTCCATGGGGAAAAGGTGATTTAAGTGAGCTCCCAGCATTCAGGGACTCCTGCTGCTTCTGGAGAAATCCCTGGAACAGCAGCATGAAGGTTATGCCTTGGTTTTTGCCTGAATTTCCAAAGTCAGTGGAAATTCTGAGGAGTATTTAATGCTGAATGTCTTGTTTTGCTTATTCCTCCAGTGCAGGTGAGCATTTGGCTTCGTTTACAGCTTGTGAGGCAAGTTGCAGTAATTGCCACTCTTTTCTCTACCAGCACTTGGGCAATCTCTTAACTTCACGCCTTGTTTGAGGTGAGAGATTTGAGCAGTGAATTTGTCAGAAATGCCCCTTGAAAGGGGCACCAGGCCAACCTCCTGTGGCACTGTGCTTCATCAGCTGGAGTGCTAGAATCTCCAGGATAGGTGAGATTAATCTTAATTTGAGATATTCGATCCTCCGAGGCTGCAGCCTGAGCTGCTCACCCCAGGCAGTCCCTGATGGGAGCAGGGATCTCCAGAGGCTGATTCATCCCTGTGCCATCTGTCTCGGGGGCGAGAGGAATTGCCCTCTGGAAGCTCCTGCTTCCTCTGCATGGCTGGAAAGGGAGCCTGCAGCAATTGGCTCTCAGTGAGGCACCCAAAATTCCCGAGATCTCAGCCCAGGCAGCCGAGCCCCTTGCCTGGTGTCTGCCTGGCACTGCTCCCCCAGCGCCCTTCAGCTGTTCCCCATTTCCCTCCCAAATGTGCAGCAGCAAAACTGATTCCCTGTGGGGATTCCCCAACACCTGCTCAAGGCTGGGATCAGCTCCTCATCCCCCTGTCCCTGCAGAGCTGGGCTGAGCTCACACTGGAGCACTGGAAGAGGGATGAGCCCTGCTGCTGTGGCCAGGTGAGAAGTGTCACTCCCTGGAGGTGAAGATGAAGGCCACCCTGATTTTACTTTCCCCTCATTAGGGTGCTTTTATCCTGCAGGGCTGGACTGGCTCTGCAGCTCTGCTCCTGATGGATCCCTGGTGTTTTCCAGGGGGGAATGGCAGCGGGTGGGGGGAACTGCCCGGAACTGCTGCGCTGCTCCCATCCCCAGAGAAACCTCCCCAGGCAAACTCGCACCAGACCTGATGCCAGGGCTATGCAAAACAGCTGCCAGGTGAACCAAGGAGAGCTGCACAACCCTGGGCTGAGCTTATCACTGCTCTTCCAAACAGCCAGGAACAGCAGGGTGAAGCCTTGGTGATGGGCTGGGAATTGAAAGGCTCCAAGCTGCCTTTCCCCACTGAAATCCCCAGGGCTTCCCCAGCCTCGTGGCATTTCAGAAAGGGGAGGACTGATCTAGCAGATTCTGGAGGTTCTGGATCCCATTGTGTCTGGCTCGTGCAGCAAAAATCAAGTTGCTGGCTGGGCTGAAGCTCCATTAACATGAGTGGAGTTCTGGCAGTTTGCAGCAGGAGAGAGAATCTGCTGCCACTTACACTTTTCTTTCTTTTTATCTCCTGGAGCTAGAAAAGATTAAATCTTAAGTGCAGATTGTTTGAACAGCTCATTCCTTTAAGGAGAGAAATGACTACTGCAGTGAGTCCTGATGTTGACAGAAACTGGGAGGAAACTGAGGCTATTTTTATAAAGCATTTGTAGGAAAGCTACAGTTCAACTGAAAGAGGAGAGTTGTTATCCCTATCACACCCAAACCTTGGCTCGCAGCTGCAATCACTGAATTTTACATTTATTGTAACAGAAAAAAAATACAGGGGGCCAGATTTGTTTGCAAATAAATCTGTGCCCAAACACTGGTTGGTCCTGCAGAGATTTGTGTAACCAGCTCCCATTTACATAACCACTGGGAGCAGAAATCACCCCTCCCAGTTTTAAATCTCTCCCTCTTGGACATCTAAGGCTGAACGGGTTGCCCCTGGGTCCCTTTGGAGTCAGCCAGGAGGAATAGTCATCTCCAGAGGGCCATTCATGCCGGGGAGATGGGTGGTGAGATAGGGCAGGAATGGCCTCTGGAGGTGCCTGCTGCTCTTTTTGTCTGCCCAGGCAGCCCAGGGCAGCTCCCTCACACTCAGACACCCCCTCAGTGCCAGGCTCCAGCGATATTTGCTCAGAATTCCTGGCTGGGGTGCTCCCAAAGTCGATTTGAGGATGCTGTGTGTGGTTTTTGTAAGAGAGGAAGGGACAAGGGAAAGGTCCAGGTGTGGCTGGAAGGAAGGAAAAGGCAGAGATGGGCAGGGGAGGGGAAGGGCAGAGCTAGAGGACGTGGGGCTGTGCAGGGAAGCTCTGTTCCAGCTGCACCTCTCGGGTTCCAAGTTTTGGGGTGAATGGTGGTGACTCAGCCATCGTCACTGGGACCCAGGGATTCCCCTGCAGCTCTTTGGATCTTGCCTCATCACCAGGCTGCTCAGCCGAACGTGAGTGAAACTCCTGTCTCCAAGAAACCAGGAGATTACCTTTTCCTTCCTGTTCTATTTTAGCAGCTGGGAACTTTTATTTCCTCCTTCCCTCCTGGCTTTGCTTCCCTTCAGCTGCTGCCTCCAGATCGCATCAAACAACCCCCCCACATGCCTGTGGGGGTTTCAAAGGTAGAAATTGCAGGCCTTGAAGATGCTCCCGCGGTCCTGCTCAGGTGTGTGGATGCTGATTGTGATCATCCATTAACACTATCAGCATTCCCATCGCTGGATGTGCCCTCCTTGGCTTTTGGGGCTGGAACAGGAGCTGGAACGCAATGAATGAACCCCATTCCTGGGGAGGGAGCAGCTGGAGAGAGCTGGACAGGGAGCAGAGGGGAAAAGAGATAAAGGACTGAGATTGGGGAGGGAAAAGCTGGGAGGAAGGCAGGAAGAGCAGGGCAGAAATGCAGCCAGGCTGGGGGAAAGGGCTCAGAGCTGTCGGGGTGTGGATGGTGAGGAGATGGAGATCTCAGATTGAGGGGTAAGCTCAGAGCTCTTGGGGTCTGGGTGGTGAGGAGATGGAGCAGATCTCAAATTTGGAGGGAAGCTCAGAGTTAGTTGGGGTGCAGAGGGTGAGGAGATGGAGATCTCAAATTGAGGGGGCAGCTCAGAGTTAGTTGGGGTGCAGAGTGTGTGGAGATGGAGCAGATCTCAAATTTGGAGGGAAGCTCAGAGTTAGTTGGGGTGCAGAGGGTGAGGAGATGACAAATTAAGGGGGAAGCAGCTCATTCTGCCATGGCCCTGCTCGATAGCACAGTCCCACAGCTCTGTTTCCACAGTCAGTGCCTTTTAAATGTCACAGATTAAATCTCCAGGGCTGTTTCTAGACAGCAGAGAGCAGCCACAGAGCTCTGTCATCCCCGACTCTCCAATGTTTTGCCATCCGTGGATAATTGTACCGAGCACACTCCCCCTCAGGATCCACACTGATTCACCTGGGAATGCTCTGTGTGTGTCAAAAATACGTGCTGGGATGGGATAAAGGCTTGTTCAGATGAGGGAGAGCTGGATTTGCCCTCCTGCCTGCACAGCCTCTCCCAAGCACTTTGCAGCTCTTTGCAGGAGCCCTGAACTGCTGGAAAGCACGATGTGTTGGAGCTTGATCAGATCACAGGGCTCTGCTTCATGGGGAACGTTATCCTGGAAAAAACAGCAGGAGCAGGAGGCCCGGGGGTTTGTGCTGGTGGGATGTGAACAACTCCAGGCCCTTTATCACAAACTCAGCTGGACTGGCAGGGAATGGCTTGGGGGACGTGCTGCAAAGGGAAGGGGTGTCTTGAGGGATGTGCTGCAAAGGGAAGGGATGGATTGGGGGATGTGCTGCAAAGGGAAGGGGTGTTTCAGGGGATGTTCTGCAAAGGGAAGGGGTGTCTTGGGGCTGCCTCTGCAGCTCGAGAGCTTCGTGGAATCCCTCAGAGCACTCAGATCTGTGGGGAGCACAACCTTTGCTCTGTGATGTTCTTGATGAATTTGGCAGGTGTGATGGAGGGGGGGGTGGTGTTTATCATCAAAGGGGAATGAGTGAGGGCCTGTGCAGTACCTTCAGGCTGGAACCTGTCTGATTTTTCCCCCTGTGCCTGCCAATCTCTTTTGGAATCAAGGAGACGCCTCTCGAGCACAACCCCACGGCACCCTGTGTTCCTCCAGATCTCTGTAATTACCGCTGCCACGCGGGTTCCTGGAGCTCCTGAGCCCTGGCCACCTGTCTGCTGCCCTTCCCCACAGCCAGCCCTGCACATTGGTGATGTCCTCCAGCTCACCTCTGCTGGAATCTCCCTCGTGCTCAGCGAGATTTCCCCCACCCTTGGCCAGGAACACTTTCATTATCCCTCAGCAAAGGTTGCCACCACCTAAATGCTGCAGAAGCCTTCACCCTTCCATTTCTGCACCTTCCTCCTCCTCTCCTTGCTCTCCCAGGGCCAATTTTTTGGTTATGTGTGTTCCATGTTCTGGAAAGCTCCCACCAGTGCTGTCATTAATACTGAGATGTTTTTCTCTTTGTTTTGTTGTAGGGAATGAACAGAATGGGCTGGACTTTAACAGGCAGGTAAGATCCTCCCTGGCTTCCCAGGGATTCTCCTCCTTTCTGGAAAGGCTGTTTTTTACTTGCTCATCATCCTGCAGCTCCTGTGAAGAGATAAAAACTGTTAGGTCAGAAGCTGCCATTAAACAGACCACAGAACTTCTTCCCAGTTCCCTTGTGGGATAAAATGACAGATTACACCTCTGGTTTCCCTCTCCTTACTTCATAGAAGTTCAGCTAATTATAGAGTTCCTTTAAATGACCCTTTGCTTGGGGGGTTTTCTGGCTTGTACAATTTTTTTATATCATCATTTAGAAACAAAAAGCAGCTCAGTTATGGTGGCAAAGGTACAAATCCCTCCCCAAAGCCCCAGTGCTGTGACACTGGCACTGGAAGCACCGTGGTGTGCAGGGCTGACTCAGGAGTGTGAGCCAGCACTAAAAATGAGGTGGTTTGAGGTCTTGGAGTGCACAGGTCAAATTCCTGTCTGCAAGGCAGCAGGGAAAGGAAAAAGATAAAACTATGGGGCAAGCAAACCCAAATGGCAAAGGAGCAGCTGGGGGGCCATGTCCCTGTTATGTGTGCTCTTCTCCCCCTGCTTTGGCCAGCTAAAAGCATTCCCTGGCTCAGTGGGTGCCTGAGTGGCTCCAAAAATCCCTGAGTGTCACATGAGGAGGGGCAGCCCTCTGGAGCCCTTGGGTGGGCAGCCACAGGAGCTCTGCTGGCAGGGTGGGGAGGCACAGGGTGCCCAGAGCAGCTGTGGCAGTGCCCAAAGCCAGGCTGGACACTGGGGTTTGGAGCAGCCTGGGACGGTGGGAGGTGTCCCTGGACATGGCAGGGGTGGCACTGGATGAGCTTTAAGGCTCCTTCCAGCCCAGACCATTCTGAGATTTTAGGAAAATGCTCTCTGAGCCCAGAGCTGGGGCCTCCTGTGGCCAGCAGGAAAGGCAAAGAGGAGTGTGGAGGGCCCTGCTCAGGATGCAGGCTGGGATGGAGCTGCAGCCAGGAGTGCAGCAGGGGCTGTCACTCCCTGCACTCTCCACTTCCCAAGTGCATTCCCCAAACCCAAGGGCTCCCTGGGAGCAGCTGCACCTTCTCCACGTGGCTTTCTGTCCCTCCAGCTCCCCGTGGTGACAAATGTCAGCCAGGCTGCTGTTTGTTTGTTTGCTTTGGCTGCTCCAGCTCTGGGTGCGTCTCCCTTTCCTATCAAAGGTGTCCCAACATGCTCAGCCATCTTCCAGGATTTTGGAATCCCCAGCTGCAAACAAAAAGCCCTGTGTCTCCAGCCCGGAGCAGGGCTCGCTCTCCACATGCCAGGAGAAGAATCCAATCTGCTCCCCAGGGTGATAAAAGGAAATTCCTTGCAGATAGAAGTGAGCACGGGATCATTACCCATTGCAAACCTCTCCTGTGGCAGCAGCAGAGGTGCTGGAGCTGGAGCTGGGCTGGGGTTGATGGAGGAGCAATGCTGATTTACACCCACTGCTGATCTGACCCACCATCCTCTGCATTCCTCTGAGTGCTGCTGGGCAAGTGGTGGGGGCAGCCAGTAGAAACATCCTCCTCCTAAAAAGAAATTTTGGTTTCATGACTTTTTTTTCAGCATTTCCACTTATATTTTCCTCCTTCCACCAAAATGGCACCACAGAATCCAATTTATTTATTCCAGCTTGTCTCTGTAACTGAATAGCCAACTTAGCTGGGGATTTAGCGAGGTTTAAAAAGCAAAAGACTATGAAATAGCTCGTTTAATTGATTTGTTTTATTTCTAATCTGCTCTGATGCCCCAGAGTCCACCAGAGGGGTTTGCAGTGATGCCAGGGATGGGGATGGAACAGCCCCTGAGTGGACACAGGCCTGTGCCAGTGGCTCTTTGTCTCCCTCTCTTGGGCCTCCCAAGGCCATGGGGAGAGAGATTTTTAAATCATTATTATTTAAAATAATAATTGCTATTTGAAAGTATTGTTATTTAAAATAATAATTATTATTTTAAATTATTGTCTTAAACGAGCAGGAGCCTGAACACACACAGGCTCCACACTCACATTTAGGGTTGACCTCAGCTGTTGGTGAATTCATCCTCAATTCAGCAAATAGATTTCAAATGACAGAGAAAAAAGGAAGAGAGGAGAGCTGGAAATATCAAAGTGTTTTCATGTAAAATCAGGTGCTATGCTCTTTCATTAGGGGTGGAGGTTGGTGGGTTTTTTAATTTGGTTTGGGGTTTGAGGTTGGTTTTGGGTGGTTGTTTTTTTTTCCCCCCCTTTTTCGTTAGCTTGCAATTCAAGTTTTCAAACCGAAGCCAGCGCAGGATGGTTTGAAACCCAACTCCAAACTGACTGCAGGAGCTCTCTTTGCCTTTATTTGGAGTGCTGGGCTCTAATCACTTTGAAGATCATAAATCTCACATCGTTTAAGCCTCTCCCCCAGCCTTTGTAGATGGCCTACATTTCAGGTCTGCCTCCCTGCCTGCCTCCCGTGCTGTGCTCCAGGCGGGATGGGAAGGGTGGAGTGACCTGGTTAGACCCCATCCCTGCCTCCCAACCCCTGCTGGGGCTGCTCTCACCCTGCAAACGGCGAGGGAGGGAAACTCTTGCGGAGTTTGAGGTTTTCTAGCAGTTTGTGGGTCAGCCCTGTGCTTTATGAGAAAGCTGCCTCTGATCCCTCAGCCTATTTGGCAAACATTTCTTCTCTCCCCCCTCCTTTCCCTCCCCTCTTCAAACTCTCCTCCCACCTGGATGCAACAGTAATTTGTATGTGAATGGGAGGGAAAAGGGTGTGGATGGAAAAAGCAGCATCTTCAGCCTTGCCTATCTGGTTTGGCTTTTTTATTCAGTGAGTCTGATGCTGGTTGTTTCCTGTTTATGGCGAGGGAAATGCAAAGGCACAGTAATAAACTTTCACCTTCGGTGCTGGCAGCCTGCTCAGGGCCATCTGATGGCTTGGGATGGTGGCCAGAGCGTGGCAGGGACACATCTGAGTGACTCTGCCTTTTCCTGGCACAATCCAAGCCCAGTGTGCCTCAAAAGGGAGCAGGGCTGGGAGTGCTGGGAGGGGAGATTTTGCTGGTGCTGGTCCTGCCCAGGTGCTGCGGTCTGCCCAGCTCTGGTTGGGTTTAATTCCCCGCTCAGCCTTTAGGAAATACTGGCTTGTTTGTTTGTGTGGCTGCTCTGGAGAGCCAGGTGTCTGGAGCTGAGCCCTGGGATTGTGCTGCCTGCTGGAATACACATGGATGGAGGGCTGCTGCTTTTGGGAGGTGCCAGGGCTTGTGTGAGTGGTGTGAGGGCTCAGCCCAGCTCCTGCTGATGTGCATCCATGCACAGCTGGAGGAGGAGAATGCACAGCTGCTGAAGCCAGGAGTGCTTTTCCAGCTGGACCTTGCTGGTGCAGGGAGGAATGCAGGATCAGCTCTCCTCCTTCCAGAGGAGGGAATGAGAGCTCCTCTCTGGAGCTGAGAAGGAAAATGTCCCTCCTGCAATAAAGCTGACAGGTTTCTGTGCCAGCAGAGCTGGCCAGGATCTGCCTCTGCTCCCCATCCAAATGTGCCAGGCACTCTTCATTGCAGCAAAGGGCTGCCCCTTGCAGGACAGGCTGTCATTTGTTTATCTAACCTGTCATTATCATCAATCTGAAGGTGATCTGGCTGGGAGATTTGATAATGTTTAAGACAGACAGGCAGGCACTGAGGTGCCTGAGCAGGGCCCAGCTTCAGTTTTACTGTTGCTTCTTTATTCCAGTTATACTGTTTGTCCTTTGCTGTCCTTGCTTTACACCAATCAGGAGATGTAGTAAGGACAGAGATTTCCAACAGCTTTCGTAGAAAGCCTTTTCAGCTGGGTCTGTTGGAAAATTCCTCCTTTCTACAGCCAGGTCCAGCCTCCTGTGTTACCGCCCAGCTCTCTCACAAGAGGTGCTGAAGGGGTTCCCTTCCCTCAGGACCTCCTTGTCTGACTCCTCTCCCTGCTCTGCTCATATCTGACACTCCTTGCCCAAAGAAACTTTAATTTTTCAGGTTTGTGTGGGATTTCCAGCACTTGCTTTGAGGTACCAGGGTGAATTATCTCAGCTAATGTCCTGTAGGCACATGATGTGAGAAATTCAAAGTGGGCAAACTGCACCTGAGATGTGAAATCCCTGGTGGCTCCTTTTCAGTGCCATTAATAAACACCCTGACCTTGTTTGGTACCTTCCACCCACACGTCTGAAGGCTCTTTGCTAATGGCTTTAGCATCCCTTGGTGCCTCTGGAAGGTGGGGAGGTGTCTTGCAGGCACAGCCTGGCTCTTCCCAAAGATGCTGAGCTCTGTGATTGCAGCTGGGCTCAGGGGATGCTTCATGGGCCAGTTGCCCGTGGACATTGGGGAGTGTTGAAAATCCAGGGGCTGCTCCCTGGCAGAGCTGGGTTATGGACTCCCATCCTCTGATTCATCATCTTGTGCTCAACCACAGACAAGTTCTTCCTCCCCTCCATCCTTTTGAAGGTGCAGAGAAGGGCCCAGCTCGCTGGGTAGTTTGTTATTAATATCTGGGATGCAAAACTCCCTGCACATTTAATTTTGCTGCACCAGGGCTTCCCTCCCCCCGGGGATCTCTCTCACAGTTTTTCATTCCTCTCCGTGTTCCCACCTCCCCCTAATCTCATGTGCTCCCTGGATGTCATGGCTGTTCCTGCTTGGCTTTTCCCCGTGGGTAGCTCAGGTTTCAGTCTGCCCTCCAGATTTCCATCCCAGTCCTGTTTTGCCCTCCTCTCAAGGGGAGGTTCACATCCTGCTTCCTTCTCCCCTCTGGGGATCTTTTCAGATTTCACTCTCTCTTCTCCCCATTGCCCCAGGGGATCAGCCTAAGTCTTGCATCTGCTTTTCATCTCTTGAGCCTCCCCTGGCTGGAAATCAGGGCTGGCCTGACACTGGATCTAAGCTCAGCTCTGCCCTGGCCTTTCCCTTTTGAAGTCTCCCTGCTCTGTCCTAGGGACAGGCTGATTGCATAAATTTGTTTGTGTGCAGGTTCCTCATTGAAATGCAGCCCTTTGGGAAAGCATCAGAGAAAGCCCTGGCTCCAGGGAAAGTCCTCTGTGTCTAAATCTGGCCCTGCTTTGCTTAGGACAGATATGCAGAGGAACCCCTTCTTCAGGCTGGGTTTGTTCTGGCACCTCGGGTGAGCTTGCTGGGAATGAACTCCAAAACAGGCCAGGGGAACTTGGGAGGGAAAGGGGGATGCAATTAGGAGCAAGGATTTGGCCTTTTTAATTGTTTTTCTCAAGAGGTGGACTGAAACCACGGAATTAATTTGTTGACAACAACCCAGAGTTGGCTGGATTTTATCTGTTCCTTAACACCCAGCTGCAGTCCGTGGCCAACCTCCTGCTCTCCTGCTTTTAAAGGGCAAAATTCATTTATAACGTGATTCCTACACCTGTTTCCTTGGCAAAATACCTCGTACAGCTGTTTCACATCTGTCTGAGAGGGAGAGACAGAGATCTCTGTGCAAACTCCCTGCTCATCCTTCGGGAAACGCTTTCTGTGCTCACAAGGGACCAGCCCCAGTTTCATGGACCGGTCTGAAGGGTCACAAAACTTGTTTTCCACAACAGAAGCTCAGCCCAAGGCAGGGCTGTCACTGGCCCAGCACCTTTTTGAGGGCTGGGTGGCACGAAGTGCTGGATGTGACTCCCAGGGAGTCACCACTAATGAGGAGAGCACTGGGAGTCCCTGGAGCCCTTTCATCTGCTGAGCTCCAAGGATTCCCCCAAACCTGCACCACCCAGCCAGGGAGGGGCCCTGCACCCGTCCTGCACCGGGGGAAGGAGAGGGGTTCCAAGCAAGGCCTCTAATTCTGGACATCAGAGGGACATCAGACATCTCCCTCCCCAGAGGAGCTGAGGATCCCTGTGGGTTTATCCTGCAGGTGTCAACTCCTGCCTGCTTCCTTGGGAGCAGAGAGCTCCCCCAACCCTTGGGCTTCATCCCCCACCCACAATGAAACCCTGTCTGATGCTCTCTCATCTTCCTCACTCTCTCTTTCTCTTTTAACTATGCTGCTTGCTGTGTTTAATGCAATTCCTGCAGCTGCTGTCCTGTCCCAGTTCCCAAAAGTGCCAGGGACCAACGTGAGGGACCCCTGGGGCTGGGATGGAGCCAGTCCCAGTCTGATTCCAAGTTAACCCCTCCTAAAAGTGGGATGTACATCCCTCCCAAGGGCTACCTGGGCTGTGTGGACACTCTCCCGTGGATGACTAATCCAGGGATATCCACACAGTGCCAGGTGTTTGCATTTGTCACTGCCAGAAGGCACAGAGAGTCCTGAACAAACAGAGATTCCTCCCCATAGGCAAGGGATTCATGGGGAAAAAAAAAAAAGGATATTTTTCATACAGAGCAGATTCTCAGCCCAGAAAATCCCAATAAGGCAACTTTGGAGTGGAACAGGAACGTGCTCGGGCTCCAGGGGACCTGTGTGAGCTTGCAGGAGGGCAGGGGAGAAGCCATGGAGTGGTGTGTGTGAAATCAGGGTGATAAGGAAAGGGGCAGGGATGCAGCCCAGGGTGGGAGCAGAGCAGATAAGCACGGAGGTGTAGGCAGAGGTGGAGTTCTGGAGAGGTTTGGGAGTTGGGCAAGTGAAATGGAGAGAGAGAGGAGCAGGGAGCAATGTGCAACCCACGGGAAGGCTGGGGCAGGGGGTGAGGAAGGGGCAGGGAGAGAAATCACAGCCTTGGTGGTGGGAAAATCATTTCCCATGCTTTGGGTGGAGGCTCTGGCCACTCTGACCAAGAAAATAGCATCTCCCCCTGGCTGCTCCCAGTTTGGGATATTGGCAGGGCAGGTACCACGTGCCTGAGTATCGCTGGTGGGGGGGAAGGTGCTCTGAGTTGGTTTTGCAGTGTGTTTCAGCAGTTCTGTGCCCCACACTCCCACCTGAGCAGGTGTCCCCTGAGCGTGGCCAGGCAGGGCAGGTGCTCTCCCCACCTCTGCCTCTGCCTCTCCTCTCCCTTGCCCAGCTCCTGTGCCACAGGTGATCATTTGAGGTTCAGCACAGCAAGGAGGGGGTGGGAATTTCTCTCTCTTCCCTGTTTGTTTGGAAGCAAAAATCCCAGGGAAGAGCCGTGTCAGAGAGCCCACAAAAGCTGCATGTGGTTCTGTTTGTTTGCTCCTGTCCAGCGTGCAGCTTTGGTTGTTCCTGAAGTTTTGACTTCCCACCCCTACTTTGATTCCAGCACAACCACTTGCACCCTGAGCTGAAGCTGAGGATAAACCCTATCAGATCAGGCCTCAATTAATAAACTCCAAGGCCTCATGTAGGGTGATGCAGGTGTGCTGAGGTTTGGGATTGCATTTGAATTTCCAGCGTGCTGCCATGGCTGAGCTTTTAGGACAGAGCCTGTTTGGAGTTAATCCCACCCTGAATTCCTTTCTGTCACACTGACAGCTTCCAAAAATTCCCAGCCTTCAGTGGGATGGAAGTGTTACAGGGTGAATATCATGGCATTGACATAAAGGTTTTCTGCCTCCTTTCCAGGTGTCTGCTAAGCCCTGCTGTACGTGCAGGATAGTACATGTGGAAATAGTAATTGCAACCCCATTATTATTATTACTATTGCCATAATTTATTATTAGTGTGTTTTTTATTTTATGGGGCCCACGTGTGCGGGTAATTCACGGCGGAGCACTTACGCCATCGGAAGGTGGGAAGGCTCAGGGAGCTGCAGGAGCCTTGGATCCAGCTTAGTGCCTGTTCCCAGCTTAAAACCTCCTCCCTGGGCTCGAGGCAAAGGGTTTTGGGGCAGCTCGAGGCAGCCCTGCTGTGCTGAAGAGCACTTTGGGGTGACTCAAAGCGTTTTGGGGTGACTCAGAGCTGAGCTGTTCCTTCTCAGCCAGGGCCAGGTGCTCCAGACCCTCTGTGTGCACCTGATCCTCCCCTCCCCTGTGCTGTGGAGGGCTGGGAGTGAGTCAAGCTCTTAAACTCGGTGAGATAAGGCAGATGTGGAGGCAGATAAATGTGTTTCAAAGAGGTCACTGGCTAAGTAGGAGCTTCACAACAAATAGGGTTGTCTTCCATCTCCCACTAATGTGGTTCCTGCCTGATAACCGGTGCTGGAGAGGGCTGGCACAGGAGAGCCAGGCCTGGGGTTGGAGAGAGGATTGGAGGCTCTGGATTGGTGAGTGAGGAGCATGATGGAGCACGGCGTGTGTCACAGCAGGAGCTCATCCCAGGGAGGATTTTGGGGCTGCTTTGGGCTCTGATAGATGGGGAACACATTGAGATTATCCCTAAACTGGGATTGCCCTTGGAGGGCTCCAGCCCAACCAGTGGGATCCAACCATGGAACCCAAGGCTGGTCAGTCTGAAGGGAATAGCAGCAGGCAGAGCTGCTCAGGAGAATCTTCCCAATTTCCCAGCTTTCCACCGCTCTGCAAGATGTCTGCAGGATGTTTTCACGAGCCGAGCGTTTGCCAGAAGTTCACAGATCAGTTACAAAACATATGTACTTTTTTTTTTTTTTTTTCCTCTCCCCTTCTTCCTACTGGTAAGGAAGAGTTTGTGCAGTAATTGCAGGCAGGTCGGGAGATGTTTTCTTCATAATTCTCCTTCTTATGAAATGTTTATGAAACACCTTCCACAAATCAGTTACGCAAGCAGGCTCCGGAGCTTTGATCATTTTCCATCACCCTCAATGTGTTTCTTAGTTTGTTTTGCTTTTTGTTTTCGTGTTTAGGCCAGAGATAGGCAAGAAACCATCCATCCTTGCAGCTGTTCAAGCCAACTACGGAAGGGACTCTCTCTTTTCCACCCAGTCACCCTTCCTGTGTTTTTCACTCGGCTTGCTCGGGGGCTGACCCTGTTTCGAGGCTGTGAAAACATCCAAACATCCACTTGAGATTTGCAAGTGTGATTGGTGCCCGGGCCCCAGGAGCCTCCAGCTGCCGTTACCTGCTCCCAGCCCTGCCCTGGGCCTCCCCTCGGGCTCCAGGCGAGGAAGGTGCTGCAGATTCACAGCCAAGAGCCCCCACGCCTCACCCCAGCCGGGGGCATTTGCAGGTCCTGTTCTTCACCCTGCTCGTTTTTTGGAATGGTTTGGGTTGGAAGATCGCTCCATTCCAACCCCTTGCCATGGGCAGCTTCCATTCCACTCCATTCCATTCCATTCCATTCCATTCCATTCCATTCCATTCCATTCCATTCCATTCCATTCCATT
>JANRGV010000059.1:4443262-4453979 GCA_024734035.1 Alethe castanea | reverse complement strand
CAGACTGCCCAAACACCTGATACCTGAGATTCCCCTCTAAAGTACAACCCTTCCTTTTAATTTTTAATTCTTACAGAATTCATCGTTTCCCCCCATTGCTTCTTTCATTTTCCGATATCCAATTTCATTTATCATCAAACCTACAGTTTGTTTGTAAAGGCAAATATCTTTTTTTCCATTCATCAATCAGTGGAATCCATCCCATTGGATTTTTTGATCTCTCTTAGTGCTGGTTTTATCTACCAGCAGATCTACAGCTTGTTTGTAAAGAAAAATCTGACATTCCTCTCAATGGCACTTGGATAAGGCTGGAAATTTAGGAGAAGTGACCTGTAGTGGTCTATAAAGTAGAAAAATACCTTAAATAAGACCCCAGGCTTATGCACATCTTCCATTCCAGGTTCTCCAAACACCCCTCTCCAGATCCACGTGCTTTCCCTGACCTTGGGCTACTTCATCTTCGACCTGGGCTGGTGCCTGTACTTCCAGACAGAGGGGGACCTGATGCTGCTGCACCACACCCTGAGCATCTGCGGCATGATCCTGGTGCTGGGGCTGGGCAAATCGGCCACGGAGGTGAACGCTGTGGTGTTTGTCAGTGAAATCACCAACCCCCTGCTGCAGACCCGCTGGTTCCTGAGGGAGATGGGCTCCTACCACACTTCCCTGGGGAAAGTGGTGGATTTCCTCTTCGTGCTCCTCTTCCTGGTGCTGCGGATCGGGGCGGGAGCGTGGATCATGTATGGGGTGGTGACGTCCCCCGAGCCCAACTGGCTCCTCAAGGCTGGGGGCCTGGCCATGTACGTGGTGTCCTTGGGGTTCATGGTTGAAATCTGTCGCTTTGTAAGGAGGAAAATGTGGAAAAAAGCCCCTTCCCTGGATTCACAGTCTTTCCAGGAGTAGGAGTGCACCTTTGCTGCTCATTAATGAGTTGTAGAGGACAATCCCCTGGGTTTGGGGCCTGGCTGCTGGAGCTTGTTCCTGTGAAAAGAACTCTTGGAATGACACAGAATTGACTTTCTGCTGCCCCTGGAGGAGATGGATCGGCGCTAGGAACATGGAAAAGCTGAGAGAAGAGGGATTTGAGTGGAAACCTGAGGAGCCTGACACTGATTCCCTGACTTCCACAGTCCCAAGGAGGGTGGCAATGCCAGGGATGATCAGTCTGCAACCAGTAATTGCACAGTCTGCATGTTCTGTCCTCATTTCCAATGCTGAGTTGTTTAACAGTGTAGAGAAATCAAATATGAAAAATCCCATTTTCCTACCAGTGGGACTGGGTAAGGGGCGTGACCTGGCAAAGATTTCCTGAGCCTCACCCTCCTTTATAATCCTGGATTTGGACAATGCGTGGCTAAATACTCGAGTGAAAGACTCTGAACAAGACTGAAGTGCTGGCAGGGGTGTAGTGGAGCTGTCCTCTGAGAGTGTGAAGTGATGGCACTCAAGGTGAGGCAATGTTTTACCTCGTTCTTTTTAATGACACATTTCCTTTACTCTTTTTTTTTTTTTTAATGCTTCCATTCAGGCAGGTGCTGATCTCAGAGCAGAGTGATTTCTCTGGGACTGACTCAGGGCCTCACAATCAGGAGTCAGGAATTAGACTTGTGCCAATAAACTCCATGAGCAGGTGTTGACTTAGACTGGGATTGCTCAAAAGAATGTAAACAGTTTTTTTTGTGGGAGAGGGAGGATAGTGAAGAGCCTGCCTGGATGCTCTTTATGTTCTGGGGTTGGCTCATTTGCAAGCAACTTAAGCTGAATTAATGGCCAATAAGTCAAGTATGTGACTATTTCCAGCGGTGACAGCAATGTTTGGGCAGATCTCGGTGTGACATCTGCTCCACACCAGCATGGAACAGTTCTCTCATTTTCTTTACCTCTCAGAATTGAATTCTGACATTTTCCCTGGGGTTTTAATGTGAATTCTCCTCTGTTCAAAGCCTCTGTTCAGATTTTGTCTCACTGAGAGCTGAGAAGCAAATGCAGAAGTGAGGGAGGGGAGCAGTGGGGATGCAGCTCCTCCACTGCCTTTATCTCACTGAATTTGGCTCTGTTCAGGGCAGATATCAGCCTTTGGCTGGGGCTCCTCAAGGTGTCTGGAGAGATTAAAAAAAAACTGAAATAACCTCACTTTGAACACACCCACTGAAAGCATTGAGCTGTGAACCCAGGCAAGTTCCTGGGCCAATATTTTTAGGAAAGCAGGAGCCAGAGTGGCCTCCTGAGGTGTGGGCTCACTGTGTTCTTCCAAAAACTCCTCTGAGTGACAGGACTCCGAATAAAGTCATGTTCTGTCTTGAAAAAGAACCGATTGCTGTGAAGTTCTTTTGTTCTGGGTCTTGAGGAGGCAGCTGGAGTGAGGGCTGAGGCAAAGGAGCTTGAGGGAAGGCTGAGGATGCCAAAGTCCCTGGTTCATTGCCTCTGTGCAGTTCAGGAAGGAGGGGGGTGCTGAGGAAAGGAGCTCTGGAGCTGTGAGGGGCAGGGGAGGCTCAGCTGAAGCTCAGGTTTGGGAGCAGTGCACCCACAACCTGCTTTGCCAATCGATCAGTGCTGCAGAGACCTTGAGAGCCACCGAGCTGAGGGGTTTGCTCTTGCTGGACACAAGAATAACTTCAATTCCGGCCATGGCCTCCTACATCCCAGAGTACTTCAATTTTATTTTTTTTTTTTTTCCCCCTGCGTTTCACTGGGGCAATGCCCAGTTCAGAAGGGTTGCTGGGTAACTTGTCTGTTTTTTTGAGAAGCATGAGAACATCTTGGGGGTTATAAGGTGTCCTAAGTCACCACTGAGTGATGTTTCAGACTGGGAAGCTGCTCCTGCTGGGCCAGGACTCTGCTGTCAGGACTGGAGGAGAGCCTGGATTGGCTTCCAGTGAGGAAAACCTCATCCTTCAGCATTGGGACAGCATCCCAGTGCACCCAGACTGCTTCTGTGCAGCCAGGGTTACCTGGGGAGGTTTGATGCAAAAGAAGTGCCCTCAGGTTCTCATCTGCCAAATCTCACCCAGGGATAATTGTAGTGCTAGAGCCTCTAATGTAATGCTAGAAAATCATCCCACTGTATTTCCTATTTCAAAGAATGTGATTTTTCTTTCTTTCTTTCTTTTTTTTTTTTTTTTAATGGAAGTGCCTGCTTTTTATCTGTCAAATATCCTTGAGGGCTTTTACAGCCACAGAAGCAGAGTTTTAGTAATGGCCTGTTGAACTCCCAGGTTTCCAGTTCTTGTTTATTCCCACTGTAATTGTGGACAAGGAGTTCCCCAGTGTGGGTAAGGTAATAAATACACTCTGTGATGCTTTTCAGTGCTGTGAGCTCTGGTTAGAACAGGTCCAGGAGAGCAGAGGAAGGGATGTGCAGCAGGGGGAGGCTGTGGCTGTGCTAAATGAGGCAGCAGTGTGCAAACAGGGCAGAGGTTCTGCCCTGAGCTGTTTTGCTGAACTCTGTTCATCTGCAGGCCAAACGAGCCAGAGCAACACAGCCCATTGAAATGGCTGACTCTGCACAAAGCAAGCAGGAAAATTGGTGTATAAAGCTGCACCTCACTTCTGGTACAATCCACAGAGAGATGGTTTCACTTGCTGCCTTGCACCTCACCCTGCAAATTTGTGTTAGAAACAAAAAAACCACAACTTCTCTGAGTCCCACCTCCTGCATTAAATGATCTGTGCCTTGTTAGGATTCTCTGTGAACATCTCTATTTTTTTTTTCTGGCTGCTTGTAGAATCCCAGAACGGTTTGGGTTGGAAGGGACATTAAAGGTCATCTCATCTTATTCCAAAAATTCCCTGCTTCTATCCCAGGTTGCTCCAAGCCCCATCCAACCTGGCCTTGGACACTTCCAGGGCAGGCACAACTTCTCTGGGAATTCCATCTCACCTCCTCATCACCTTCACAGCCAAGAATTTTATCCTAATATTCCATCTAACCATGCTCCTAAATGTGATAACATCAGCCCCATAATTTCCTGGCTGTCCACACTTTACTTTGTGCTAAGCTAAATATTAAACCAGCTCCATCTCAGGTGTTACTGAGGCTATTGGAGGGTCAGAAAAGGTGGAGGGAAGCAGGATGAGACCTCAGATTTATCAGAGGAGCAAATGCACTATTAATGCTCATGAGGATGTGCTGAAATAGCAGGAGCATGAGCATTTTGTAGCAGTAGGAACCTGCACCTGGCCTGAACTGGAAAAGTAAGATCTGTATCTTGTTGAATACCCAGCTGAAAGCATTTATTATGGGTGCTGTACAAGGCAGCTCAAACCACTCCCACTGCCTGCATTTCAAAAGGAAAAAGAACCAACCCTGCGTTTTTGGGTGTGAGAGCTTGTTTTGACTGTGACTTATGAAAGGTGGAGGAACTTTTGTAGCTGCTTTAGGTGTCCTGCTTAAACCCTGAATTTGGGATGTGGAAGGCAGGAGAGAGAATGGGCAGCGTTGAATTCCTGCAGAGAGAAGAAATTGCTTTGTAACTGCTGCAGGAGCAGGGGATGGAGGGGGTGGCCAGGGCAGGCTGGGAGCTCTCCCAGCGCCCTTCTGGGTGACAAAACCCCTCGGGGGTGTCACCTTGCACCTGTCAGGAAAATTAATCCACAAACACCAGAGGTTTCTGTCCAAAAAGCAGAGAGAGGAGTCCTTTTTGCTTTATTCAAATAAAAGGAGAGGCCGTGGGGCATTCCCTGGGATCTCTCAAAGTTTTGGAGGATGCAGCCTCCTTTTTATCCCAATTTCCCTCACTCTTTCCCCATTGCTGAGGTACCTGAGAGGCACAGACTTCCCAAACACCTGACACCTGAAATTCCCCTCTAATGTACAACCCTTCCTTTTAATTTTTAATTCTTACAGAATTTATGGTTTTTCCCCATTGCTTCTTTCACCTTTCAATACCCAATTCCATTTATCAGCAAACCCACAGTTTATTTGTAAAGGCAAATATCTGTTTCCATTCATCAATCAGTTGAATCCATGCCATTGTTTCCTTTATCTCTCAGTGCTGGCTTTATCTCCCAGCAGACCCACAGCTTGTTTTTGTAAAGACAAATCCCTCATTCCTCTCACAGGTGAGGCTTGGGAAGGGCAGGGTGCAGTCACAGCCAGGTGAGAAACAGCAGAGGGGTGGGAAAGGGCAGCACATGCAGAAATAGCCAGGCTTGTTACAGAATTCCTGGGAAATCTGCACAGGGAACACAAACCCTGGGAGGCTTTGAGTGCTCTCATACAGACAATTGAAAGTTTAACAAAATGATGTAAGATTAGGAACTAAACCAATTACCTGGGGGTTCTCTCAGGAATCCCATTAAGGGATTGTTGCACTCACTCTCTGAACACAGAGGGGGCAGTCTGAGGGGAGGAGCAGCCACTCCCCAAATTTCTGTTCTGCTCAGGCAAAGCCAAGGTGGGGCACAGTGCTGGCACAGGCAGGGATGACTTTACCTCCTGCCCCAAGCCATGACCATAACATGGGGGTTTAATCCCATACTGACTCACAGAATTCAGTCTGAAAGTGGTATTGCACTCACTGAGCTCCCAGCAGTGACATGGGAACCCTGCTGATGGTTTTCCACCCCCAATAATTCCATAATTCCATGGCTGTGGGAGCTCAGGCACAACCTGGCAGCTCCTTTTGCTGCTCTCACTCCCTGACACCCCAGCAAAGTGCAACCCCTGGCTAATTACTCCTGGGGAATTCATCACTGCTCCTGTACAACATCCCAAAGTGGAACTGGGACCAGTTCTCAAGGGATATTCAAATTAAAATTCAGATTAACCTTGGTTCAAATAGGGGCCCGGGACAGGAGTTACAGCCACAGTTACAGCAAATACCATCACTACCTAATTACTGACAATTAGCACCATTTACTGCCAACGGAATAAACTCCTCCTGATGTCCAGCCTCCCCTGCCCTGGAGGTGCAGCCTAATTCCTGTCAGGCTCTGGAATTTTCATTTCTCAGCTGACAGCTCCACCCTGGGAAGCAGCAGAACTGTGTGAAGGCCCTGGAGAGCAAAGCACCTCATCCAAGAGCCTCTGGATCCCAGGGAATGGGCACTTGCTCTTCCCAATATCATCAAACCCTGCAATGGTTTGTGCTGTCAGGGACATTACAGCTCATCTCATTCCAACCCCACCCCTTTAATTACTCTGAAATCCTGTGAAAATCACAGTTTGATTTTATATCACTTACTGACCCCACAGAGAATTTAAATTATACACACAGATGTGATTACTCCTAACTTAAAACCCTAATTTTCCTAAATTAGTTCTTCACATGCTGAAAATGTCCACATTTATTTCTCTCTGAATTTGGTCATTTCTCTCCCACAGATTTGAGGCACTCTTCAGGACCTGCAGATGAGCCTGGGGACACTCCTGGGGACACTCCTGGGTCCCTGCACTGTCCCCACAGCTTGGGGACACTCCTGGGTCCCTGCACTGTCCCCACAGCCTGGGGACACTCCTGGGTCCCTGTGGCCCCTGCAGTGCCAGGGCAGAGCTGCACCAGGGCAGGCTCAGGGTGGATATTGGGAACAATTCCTGCCTGGAAATGACTGTCCAGCCCTGGATCCCCCATCCCTGCAGGGATTTCAAAGCCTTGTGCATGTGGCACTTGGGGACAGGGGACAGTGGTGGCCTGGGCAGTGCTGGGGATGGCTGGCTCGATCGGCTCACAGGGCATTCCCAATTCCAGTTCCAATCTCAATCCCAATCCCATTCCTAATCCCAATCCCATTCCAATCCCATCCCCAGTCAAAACCCCATTCTCATTCCCATTCCCATTCTCAATCCCATTCCAATCCCACTCCCAATCCCATTCCCAGCCCCAACCTCAATCCCATTCCCATTCCCAATCCCATTCCCATTCCCAATCCCATTCCCAATCCCATTCCCATTCTCAATCCAAATTCCCATTCCCAATCCCAATCCCAATCCCAATCCCAATCCCATTCTCATTCCCAGCCCCAATCCCATTCCCAGCCCCAACCTCAATCCCATTTCCATTCCCAATCTCATTCTCAATCCCAATTCCAGTTCCAATCTCAATCCCAATCTCAATCCCATTCCCATTCTCATTCCCATTCCCAATCCCAATCCCAATCCCAATCCCATTCTCAATCCCATTCCCATTCCCAATCCCAATCCCAATCCCATTCCCAATCCCATTTCCATTCCCAGCCCCACTCCCATTCCCAATCCCAATCCCATTCCCAATCCCAATCCCATTCCCAATCCTAATCCCATTCCCAATCTCATTCCCATTCCCAATCCCAATCCCATTCCCATCTCTCATTCCTGACCCTCCCTTCCTGAGGCTCTGCAGTGGAACCAGAACTGAAACAGCCCCAAAGAGATTCCAAGGTTTTCACCCCTCCAAACAGGCCCCAAGGAGCAGTGGGTTCATGCATCATTAAAAATAATTCTTTACCTGAATTTATCCATATAAAATCACTATGGTTACAGATTTTAATATATTTCATCACTATGTTAAATATATAGATATAAAAAAATCCTCAGTATTATGTGTATTAAAAAATTATCAAAGGTACCTCAGAATTTCAGGAAAAAGAAGCTGTAAGGATGTAAATAATAATAACATATTAATATTTATCCAAACAGTAATGGTATTAATAAGTCTATTGATCATATTTATCATAATTATGGAGATATTTATCATTGAGCTCATTCTAGGTCACAGGGCTCCAAAACTCTGCAAACAAACCAGGGAAGCCTGAATTAGCCTGAAAAGCTAGGAAAATTTCTGGTTTCAGTGCAGGAGAGCAGCAGCCCCTCCCTGCTGCCCCTGGGCTTTCACCCCAGGAGTTACTGCAGAGTGAACTCACCAGGGGCTCCTGAACCACCAACACAGCCAAACACAAAATAAAAACTTTTTTTTTAAAAATTAGGACTCAATTTCAATTTTCATAAAATTACCATGAAAGATTTGGGGAAGTTAAAAAATAAAGATTGAAAGGATGGCACGGGATGAGCTTTAATGTCCCTTCCCACCCAAACCATTCCATGTTTCCACCATTTAGACCTCTCTTTGTATTGAAAATCCCAGCCTGGATTGATATGCATTTAAGGGAATAATAACCTACTGTTAGCTGGGATTAAACATTCCAGAAGTTTATTACCCACAGAATTACAAAAAGGACAAGAAAATTTTCCTTTGCCTCCCGACTCCTGCCTGGTATTCAGCCCAATTTTCTAAATTAAACAGTAATGCTATAATGGCTCTTCCTTATGAAGAAAACTATTAATTATAATCCTATCATCATCTGAACTTCTCTTTGAATAAGTGAAAGGTTTGGCTTAATCCCTTGCCATAAAATAGGTTTTTCTCCATAAAATTGTCTATTATTCCTTGAGCTGTGATTATCATCCTGCCATCAAACTGCTTTACATTTCTGTAAAGCTTCTTAATTCAGAATTTTCCAGGCATATATTTCCAACTGGCAGGAGAATAAGAGAAAAATGCAGGATTGTCACAGTAATGTCTTTAAAGATTTAGGCTAAAGGGCCTGACCAAGCACAGAACTCATGGTCACTGTTTGGCTTTCTGGGAAGAGCAGGCACTACAACAAATCAGCAGTGATGTGGAATTCCAGGATCCCTGAGGCTGGAAAAGCCCTCCAGGACCATCCAGGCCCAGCTGTGCCTGATCCCCTCCTTGTCCCCAGCCCAGAGCTCTGAGTGCCACATCCAGTAATTCCCTGGACACTCCAGGGACTCCAAACCCCCCTGGGCAGCTGTGCCAGGGCTCTCTGCCCCAGCCTGGAACATTCCAGGGGTTGTGGTGACCCAGGGGCTGGACCTGGAACTCAGCTTTGTCAACCCCAGCCATGGATCCATCCTGTGCTGCTCCCCCTGCACAGCTCCTGCCCCAGCATTTCCCATCCCAGCCATGGATCCATCCTGTGCTGCTCCCCTGCACAGCTCCTGCCCCAGCATTTCCCATCCCAGCCATGGATCCATCCTGTGCTGCTCCCCTGCACAGAGCAGCTTTGGATCCTCTGGCTTTATGGAGGGAAAATTAAGGAACCATTGACTTGTTTAGGATTTCAGTGCAGAGTTGTAATCACTGGGAAGTTCCAGTCCATTTCCTGGCTCCTAGCCAAGTGGGTTTTTCCTGACACCCTCTGAGGCTGGAGTCAGTTTTGGTTTGTAAAGATCTTGCACAACCATCTGAGTCCAGGATGTGTAAAAACATCAGTGAGGGATCCAGACCTTTGGGTTTTGGGGAAGCTGCTGCTGGAAGGTGTGTGGTGGTTCCCAGAGGTGCTCCTGTACTTGCTGGAGATGCAGAAATAACTTTTTAGGGTATTTTTCACTCTTTCTTGCACAGTTGCTTTTACTTCAGTTTCTTATGCTGTAAACGATGGGAATAGAGTTTAAAATGTTAAAGATAAATTAGAGGAATTGTCAGAAGTAGTTAAAATGTGCTTTAAAAGATGTTGCCAGTCCACTTGAAAGGTTTGTCTTGTCTCTTCCAGGGCTCAGATGTGTCCCCCTGAAATCACTTCTAGGTCTCTCCTCTTCTAGGAAAAGGCACAGGGGAACAAAGGAGTATTTTTGACTGTTTGGCTGCTGAGGAGAGGGATTCAGAACATGAACCAGGAGGACAAAGAAAGGCGTAAGAGCATCAGATATTTTGGATAGGCAGGGGGAGAGGAGGGATTAAATCAGTCATTGTAGGGTCCTTGTTCAAACTAGGAAAGAAAAGGAAAAATACTTCATATTTTTATTGAAATCTGAGATGAACTAATATAAGCACCTTTGTATCATAAGTAAGTTTAATTTTATACTTTAATGAAACATTTCTGACAGCTCAGAAATTATTCTAGATGATTTCAATCAAATGTCAGTTGAAGCCAGACGAGTTCAGAAGCCCAAAGCAAGGAAGAGCCAAAGCAGGTGAACACCAGTAACTTTTTCTGCCAGCACAGGTATGCCCTCAATTTTTATTCAATATCTTCATCCCAGTTCTGTTCTTTATTAAAGTTACATTTTTAAGAGTGAGTGAACTGACAGGGGAGCAAAGCTTTTCCTGGAAACACCAGGAATGGTTGTTCCTTCTGCTCAGAGAAATGGCAGAAAGTCACTGAACCTCCTTCCCTGTGCCAGGCACAGCTCAGATCAGCCCATGGCCCAAACTGCTTTCTGGTTTGTTTTAGTTACAAGTTATTTCTGCCCATCAATAGGTATGGGCACGATTTTATCCTCATGCAGCAGCTGCAGTTGAATCAGTGACATCAAATATTATTTCTGCTAATGACGTGCAACGCCAAGAATCCAAACCAAGTCAGATTTAATCATTGCTAAATGAACTTTTCTGTGTTCCTGCCTCTGGATGAGGCTGGAAATGGTTCTCAAACCCCACAGGTGGGAATCTCCTTGCAGTGTTCACTGAAGGAGGAGGCAGAGGATGGAAGTGCTGGGTGGCTGTGGGCACTGCCAGCTCTGCTGAGCTGTGCTGTGCTGCTGCCCTGGGGCCGTTACCTACAGCTGATGAGCTCCAAGAAGAGCGAAACCTGCTAACAGAGGTCCTGTAGTATTGGCCTGGGCCTGGGACAGGCAGGGGACAGCCTGGGGACAGCCTGGGGACAGCCTGGGGACAGGCAGGGGACAGCCTGGGCCTGGGCACAGGCAGGGGACAGGCAGGGGACAGCCTGGGGACAGCCTGGGGACAGGCAGGGGACAGGCAGGGGACAGCCAGGG
>JANRGV010000059.1:4395462-4414207 GCA_024734035.1 Alethe castanea | reverse complement strand
ATGCAGGGTGGATGCTGGGGATGCAGGGTGGATGCTGGGGATGCAGGGTTGAGCCTGAGGATGCAGGGTGGATGCTGGGGATGCAGGGTTGAGCCTGAGGATGCAGGGTTGAGGATGCAGGGTGGATGCTGAGGATGCAGGGTTGAGGCTGAGGATGCAGGGTTGAGGCTGAGGATGCAGGGTGGATGCTGGGGATGCAGGGTGGATGCTGGGGATGCAGGGTTGAGCCTGAGGATGCAGGGTGGATGCTGAGGATGCAGGGTTGAGGATGCAGGGTGGATGCTGAGGATGCAGGGTGGATGCTGAGGATGCAGGGTGGATCCTGGGGATGCAGGGTTGAGGATGCAGGGTTGAGGCTGAGGATGCAGGGTGGATGCTGGGGATGCAGGGTTGAGGATGCAGGGTGGATGCTGGGGATGCAGGGTTGAGGCTGAGGATGCAGGGTTGAGGCTGAGGATGCAGGGTGCATGCTGAGCTCTGCACAGCTCTCTGCACTCCGTTCCTCGGGGACCGCGCCGTTTCCGCCCTCTGGGAAGTTCTGCTGTTCCCAGGCCTGGCTCCTTGCTGGGCTAAAGGTCTGGAAATTCTGTGTAAATATTTACCAAAGCCCAGCCTGAGCAGCACAGGGCTGGGATTGAACAAGGAGAGGAGCTTTGCAAAGAGGAAGGAATTCCTTAACAAAAAATATTGGGGACCAGAGTTGCTGTTCCTTGCAAAGAAGGATGGAGCACAGAGGTGTCAAAATTCTGGGATATTCAGGCTTGGGGCTTGTGGGCTGGTTTAGAAACACTTATTTAACTTAATTTTCATGCATTTTATTGTTCTTTATTCTAAACTGGCAAACACAACTCTCTAAATGAGCTGTTCACTACTTATCCCTACCCCATCTTTCCCATGCTCTTAGGAGAGATTTCTTTTTTAATTATGTATTTTTTTCCCTTGTCCTCCTTTCTTGCTGTTGTGCAGGGCTGTAGAAATCCCTGTGGATTTAAAACAGTGATATTCCATTTCCAGGCCTCACCATTTCTTGGCTATCTCTAATTTCTCCTAAAAACCTGATTGCATCAGACTTTCTTGCTTTTTATGGTCATTTTTTTTCCCCTCCTCCAAATTGTTTTCTTATTATGTCCTGTGACTGAGCGTACTGGGGGAAGGAAATCTGGGAAATCAGAGTAGGAAGCAAGATAGAAGCTTCCATTCCTGAATCTTTCTTGTTTTTACAATGTTTCCTGGCAGCTGTGCTGGTTTGCACTTAAAAGGGATGTATTGTGCTGCTTTCTCCCAAAAACTGTAGATAAAATAGAAATAAAAATTGATTCTGTAATTTTTTAAAGTTAATTATTTCCATAAGGAAAAAAAAAATTGCAGAGAGCAGTTCAGTCTTACATGACTCTGCCCTAAAGTCCTTTTTTTTTTATACTAAATGTTTTTCCTGATAGACTGAAGTTTTATTTGGATTTTTCAAAGTCTCTTTGACTTCTTTATAATGAAGAGAAGCTGCAATATCAATTTTTTACTCTTTTAAGCTTATTTTATGGTAGAAATACATTTATTTTCCCAAGTGCTCGTGCCAGTAACAGAATTGTTATGTTTTAGGGAATTGAAAATGTCTCTTCTGAGTTAAAAGCCTTGAAACATATTCCTTTTGTATTCCTGGTTCCTCCTCACTGACTTTAATGGCTTCAAGTTAAATATTTTTGCATGAAAATTTAAAATGGATGAATTGGAGGGTTTTTAAAAGGATTTTTAATATAAATATATATAACACAAATATATATATAAAACATAAATATGTAAAATACATAAATAAATGTATAAAATACACAAATAGGTAAAAATAATACATAATACTCTATTATGTTTTATATATTTTTATGATTGTAAAGCAACTGCAAGCTTAAATTGGTGGTAAGGGTAAACTGAAGCAGGCAGCTGGGAAATGAGAATTTGCTCTGTGCAGTGAAGGAAATGGGAAATACCAATATTTTAACCAAAATATTGTTTAGTAAATTAAGGTTTATTGATCTGTCAGAATGTCCCATCTGTGTTTCACTTGAAGATGAGGCACATTAGAGAGAAAAATGTGGAAATGCTTGATTTTAGAAGGTAACCCAAGTTTCAAAATCTCTGTTTTGACACTGTCAGCAGAGGCTGTTTGGTGCACGTGATTCTCACTCAGACATGAATAAACTGCTCTGGGGTTTGCAGCCCCTTTTCCTTGGCTCTGTGATTCCACATTGGGTAAAAAACCCAATATTGATCATTTTTTCCCTTGTGCTTCCCAAGGTTTGTGGCAGGAAGGTTCCTGTGAGGATCTGAGCTGATCCTGGCCCGGGTTTCTCCTTCCCTCTGGTTACCATTTTCTTCTGGAGCGCTGACATTTTCTGATTTGTGAAATTCCTAGAAAATTGAGGAGCTGGGCAAACGTTTCAAAATAGGAACCAATGAGAAGGAGCCCTTTGCTATTTTGAAAATGATAATGCATGCCACTGGAAAAGGGAGAAGCATGGAAAATACAAGTTCTGGCTGGGAAATTATTGCATGGAGCAGGGAGATGGAGGGGTAGGAGTTGATTTCTTTGGCTTCCTGTCTTTTGAGTAATTACAGCCTTGCTGCAGTTGTGGCTTGGAGATGATGTTTGGTACCAGCATCCCTAAAAAATTTGCTCATGAGAACTGAGGAAATGCAAAAAGAAAATAACTCTTATTAATATATTAAAGTGGTTTGCTGCAGTTTCATTTTTTAATAGGGAAGAGGGGGAAAAAAAAAAAAGTGGAACTTAATGAGGAGTAGGGTAATTCAAGTCGAATCCCCAAAAATGAGTTTGGTGGAGTTCTCTGGGGTTTATGGCAAGGACTAAAATAGAGATCTTGGTTTTTGCCTGCTCTGTCTGGACGTGGCAGTTTGGCCTCCTGTTAATGGAGAGCCAGAGCCCGGGGCGTGCTCGGAGCCCTGGGAAGATTTACATTAATCAAACACAAACAGACAGTGTAGCGTGAAGAAATTTCTATCCCGCCAGCACTGCTCCCAAACTTCATTAGGTTATTGGGGCAGAAAAAGAAAACAGCCCCTTCACCCTGCAGTCCTTCCCTGGGGCTTCACCACTCGGGGAAGCTCAAAAAGCTCGGAGCCCCCTGGTCTGACTCTGAGTTTCCCTCTGTGCATGGCAGGGATGGGCAGTGCTTTTTCTCCCCTGTTCCTTGCTCCCCACTCCTGAAACAGCCCAGGTTGTGTTTTCCTGCTTTGGTTTTGTGTGTTTCCCTGCTTTTCCAGGTGCCACACACTGCAGAATGCCCCAAAAGCCAAAACGTGACCCTGGCAAAGGCTGGGAGTGGATTGAGGGGAAAAAAAAAAAAAAAAAAATCTCAGTGCCCTCTGCCAAGCCTTTGTTCTGTGCCTCGTGATGCAGCTCCTTGGATCACTGTTGGGATTTCGTGGTGGGAATGCACACAAATCTATATTTTTATATATAGATTTATATACATGGAAGCATTTAGATGCACACAGAACAAACACATCCGTCCACTGCATACATAGAAATACAGATGCACATGCAGAACAATCATATCCATCCACTACATATACATAAATATAGCTATGTATATATTTATATATATTTTTCAGCTGGAAATGCTGGATTTTAAAATCTCAGCTGCTGTGGGCTGGCCATGGGTGCTGCTGTGCCTGTGCCCATGAGCAGCCCTGGCTGATGCTGCCTGGGAGGAGGTGGGAGAGAAGAGGTGGAGTTTCTTCCTTGCCGTGAGTGGTCAGTGAACAGTCGGGCACATTCCTCCCAAGGATACCCGAGGAGAAGCCTGAAAACCCCGGGAAGCTTCCAAAGAGTCTCAGGCTCCTCGGGGAGGATTTGGGATCAGAGCACTCCCCCTGGCCATGGGATTTTGGGATGGCCCTGCTCAGCTGACTCTGGCGTGTGGAGCAGGTAATCCAGAGCCTTTGTTCCTATTCCTGAGCCAAAAATACCTTCCCTGGATGCAGAACACAGAGAAAGGATTTTTTTTTTTCCTTTAATATCTACTGGAAAAAAAGGGTGGGAGGGGAGGTTTGTCTCCTTTTTTTTTTTTTTTTTTTCTTTTTTCCTTTCCTGTTTTAATAGCTGCTGTGTGAGCCTGAGTTACTCCTTTATATTTTTGCTGTGAAAATGGCCAGCTTAATATGTTTGCTGTGAAAATCTGTCTTGGTGTCTGAGCTCAAGAACAAAGGTTTTGACAGCCTGGAAGGATGCTTTAGATGTAGATGCTGGCAGCATTCCCTTCTTTCCATTTCCCAGTAATTCCATACGAGACCCTCCTCACCAGCCACAGGGAATGGGATTTTTGATAAGCTGATATTTTATGCATGTTGATGTTAAATTAGCTGTTGGTGCTCAAGCAACCATCTCTGAATGTTTTGGGTGGGTTTTTGTTTTTTTGGTTTTTTTTCTGAATGCATTTTTCACTGGTTTATTTGTTCTTATTATATTATTTTATTGTAAAGTGTTCTAAAATTTAAACAAATTGTATCTGTCACAGTGATGGTGTGGACAGAATTGAGGCAGTGTTGATACAGTGACAACCATGAGCATGGAGAGGAAATGCAGTGTTTTGTACTCATACATGAGGCTGTGATGTAGAAAGGCTGTGAGATGCTGGGGGGATTTGTTGTTTTTGTAAATATAAATGCAAATACCAGTGAGGGCTGGCAGTTTTCCTCATCCTGCCTGATGAGGGGGAGGCACCCTGAGCTGAAGGTGTCACTGAACCCAGGGGGGAAACAGCTCCAACCTGGCATTGCTGTTTCTGCTGCCTTGGTTATTTCCACACCCCTTCCACATATCTTGGGGAATTTGCTGCAGTCACCTTTTAGCAGCTGGGAGCCTTCCTGAGTAAACATTTGTTTGGGTTTGTTGGGTTTTTTTTCCCCTTTTGCTTGTATTTTTATTTATTTTATGAGACCCAAGAGGCAAATACTAATACAAACACATCCAGAGGCTTATTAATAGCTCTGGGTTTGACTCACAGGCTGTTCTCAGGGTCTTGAGCCATTTTACAAGGAGCTTCACTCCTGGATTTTTATCTTCCATTTTACAGTTGAAGAAGCAGGGCTTGATGTTGCTGAGAAATCCTGATCCTGTGCTCTGCTCCAGTCCTTCCCAGTCAGTCTTTCTGGATTTATGCTGTACTTGAGATGGAGGGGAGATGGAATGGGAAGGAGCAGAGCATGCCAAAAATGCCTGTGTACATTTTTTCCCTCCTCATGCAATGTGTGCTATGTGCATCTTTTCTCTTGTGTTTTATGGGCCAGAGCAGCATTTCAGGGGAGAAATAATTGGTTTGCAGATCCCAGAAGCCTCTTATTTTTTCTTAGGCCATTTAAACAACTGAGATACCTTCAACTCCAGTATACAGCACTGCTAATCTCTTTATAGCTCAGCTGACATCACATTTTCTTTTTTTGGAGAACTGCAATGTATGGTGGAGAAACTTTTTGTGGATGCTTCTAAAATCTGAGCAAATGCTGGGACAGAAACCCTGCTGGGAGGTGTGGAAGCCAGCAAGGTGAAATGCTCATTTAGTTGCATACTTGGAATTTAGGCTCAAATAGTTTGGTTGCCCTTGGTGTTTGTATCTACAGGAGTAAAACTTCAGCAGAATTAGCTGTGAAGGGCTAAGAGCTAAAAATACACTGCACAGGTTAAGCAACACTGTGCTAATGATTTCTTGATTCTCTCCGTGCTGCAGCTTTCCTTTGCAAAATTGTGGATCCAATTTTTCCCTTGGTGTAAATTAAGCCACTGGGAGCACTTTGCCTTTGGGTGGTTTTAGACATATTAACTGTAAATTAGTTTATGGCAGCTGGGAAATATTTAGAAGCTCTGCAGAGGTCAGAGGGGTGGATGTTGTCTGCACATCCCATGCAGAATGGGTGTAATTTGGCCAAAGGTTCATCACTGAGTGGGGAAAGGGAAGGCAGGGCTGGAAATGCTTTTGGGTTGAGTGTCTGCTTAGCTTTGAACTCATAAACTGCTGGTTCTGATGAGCAGGCAAGTCTTGGCTTCCACTGGCAGAGCAGTAAACCCATGTGAACTTTTCAAACAACATAAGGAGGGCTGAAGGGAAATGGAAATTAAGGCAAGGTGCCTGCTGACCTCGTTTGTCACAGGAGTAACTTAATGAAACTTTTGGGTTGTGCAGTGATAATACCTCTGGGATGTGTAAAGCCATGGGGAAGGTGCTGCTGAGCTCTTGTGCTGTTGCTGATGTTGTCAGTGACATCTGTGCCAGGGGAAATCACACAGTCCCAGGGTGGTTTGGGCTGGAAGGGACCTTAAAGATCATCCAGTCCATGGCAGGTACACCTTCCACTGTCCCAGGGTGCTCCAGCCTGGCCTTGGACACTCCCAGGGATCCAGAGGCAGCCACAGCTTTTTTGGGCACCCTTTTGCCTACCCTTCCAGGGGGCAATTCCTTCCTAATATCCAATCTACACCTGCTAGTGTGAAGCCATTCCCCCTTGCCCTTGTATAAAGTCTCTCTCCATCTTTCCTGCAGCTCCTTCAGCTCCTGGAAGGCCACAGTGAGGTCACCCCAAAGCCTTTTCTTCTCCATCCAGGCTGAACAATCCAAATTCTCTTTCCTCTGCTCACCTTGGAATCCAGGGACACATCAAACCAGGCAAAGCTGATAATGCTGAGGAGCACAACAACAGCTCAGCCTTGTCAGTTCTTTAAAACATCCTTTGAAAGACACCTGGGAGAAACAATAAATGTCTTATTGCAGGTTCTTTAGAACACTCTCTGGTTCCAGGCCATGGAGGTGTGGTGTTCCTGTGCCAGGCAACTGCACTCACTCCCCAGAAATGTGAACTCTGGGCCAAATACTGCTCTGTGCCTCTGAACCTTGTACATATATTTGCAAAACTTAAAGCAGCCTAATTGGAGGCAGCGTTACGCTATTTTGAAAGCTACATTTCCAGTTGTATTACGTGTGCTGTTTGTTAGGGTTGGTTTTTTCTTTCTTTTTTTTTTTTCCCTCTCCTCCCTTTCTAATTGCTGTCTTTTGCTGTTTTTAAGGACTGTTTCCACACCAGGCTCGTTGCTGGTTCATAACAACCACAAGCTGGGTATGGCATTAATAAGGAACTAGGCTTGGTGCCTAATGAAATGCAAAAACTGCTCCTCATGCTGGGGCAGCACAAGTGATCCCAGCCCTGGGTGTGTGTCAGGTGAAAGCAAATCCCGTGGCACTCCACAGCTTTGGGTCTCTCTGCTCTGCTTAGGAAAATAAAATTGTCTTGTCCCTTTGATTTTTTGGGGCAGTTCAGTGGGAAGCTGCTGCAGGCTGCGTGGAGGAGGAGCGATGCTGCTGCCACCGAGCCAGCTCTGCGTTGCAATTATTGGCAAGCAAAGCAAACATTTCATTTCCCTGTAATTAGCTGCAGTTTAGGGAGGGCAGGTTAATTTGGACTCCACGCCCTGTCTGCACAAGAAACCCCGGTGCTTGATTTGATTCTTTCAGGCTGTGGGCAAAGGGGTTGAAAAGGATTTTTCAGAAGTGAAAGCTGGAGGAGGGAATCACAACAAACGTGTTCTACCCCTCTTCCTTCCCTTCTTCCAAATAGCAACAGCTCAGGATGCAAAGATGGTGTGAAAATCTGGAGAAAATTGGATATTTTGGGGCTCTTCTAGTATGGCCAAACCACATATTTCAGCTTTTTCCTTCTTCAGGGAAGCTTGAGCTCTCTAGGCCTGGGAATATTTGTCTATGGCCTACTTCAAAATAAATACATGAGTGAGAAAACTGGGTCATAACTTCTGAAATCACAAGCTTGACCTTTCTCCTGTACCTGGTCACTTGTGTTAAATGGGTCATGCAGTAAAAGCTTGGAAAGGAGCAAATCCTCAATTTTCTTTACTGCCATGCGCTTGTTTTGTGTGAATTTTTGTGATAACATTTTCTGGAAGTCTTTTTAGAAAAAAAAAACAACAATTGGCCTCTTTCAGCATTTGTGGTGTTTAATTTTTTTCCATTTCGAAGCTGTCAGTGTTTCTTTTTTCTTTCCCAGAGGTGGAAAGTGAGAGATTCAGTAATTTGTAACCAGTCACGTTGGGAAACCAGTAGGAAATCACCTGGGATTTGGCAACCTCTGCTCCCCACCAATTTCTGAGCAGGTTTTGTGCTTGCTCTGAGCTACATTCAGTGGCCAAACCTTATCCCTATTACTCAAATCTTGCTTTTAGGCTGAATCTAAAGGCAGCATTAAGGAAACATGAGCAACTTGGTTTATTTATGTTCCCTGCAGTGCCCCCTCCCCAGTTTTATTTGTTTGGCTGCTTCCAGCCCGTTGTAGGGATATTAAACAATAAATTGCCTTGTGTGACAACTCCAGGGCGTGCAAAGGGAGAGCTGCTGCTGCTTCTGAGCCTTGGAAGTCAGTCAGGAGTGGAAGAACAGCCCTGGAAATGAGAATGTCTCTGTCCCCTCCCCTCTGGAGAGTTTTCTGCGAGGACTCAAAGTTCTTGCAGGGCAGCAGAGCAGCACAAAGGCCACATTGAGAATGGCTGCTGGGGAAGCCCTCCTTCCCTGCCTGCCCAGTAAATGCAGCTCTTTCTCCATGAAAAGCCCTGACATCAGCTCTTGGAAAAATCCAAGTGCTTGTGTCATGGAAAATAGCTGAGGCACTTGCTTGGGCTGGGGCTGAATGGCTGAACTGTGGATGGAACTTCTCTGGAGATGCTTTTCTTCTTCCTTTTCCAAGCGCTGATGTTCACAGAGGGAATGAAACCCTTCCCCACATCAGGGAAGGATGCTGAGGAAGGAGCTACAGCTGGCTGTAGTAAACTCAGAGTAGCCTGCTTGTCATTTTTACAGGACATAGTATGATGATGCATTCCTGTGTCATCAGGAAATTCCATGTGTGGAGGCAAATCTCCAAATTCTTGCTGTTTGTTTTATGGAGGAGATTTATCTTTGCATTGTTTTTCTTTCAGCATTTTAAGCTGGTTTCTTTTTCCTCTTTTCTTGCTCTCTTCTCATGCTGCCACTTTCTCTTCACCCCTCTTGATGAAATCCTCACCCAGAGCCAACCACAAGAATGAAAGAGAAATCTGTATATAGATATTTAATGTTTTAAAGCATCCTGTGAAGGCAAGGCACCAGTGGAATTCTCTTTCCCTGTAGAAATACTTCTCCCTTGGAATCCTGACCCTCCCCATCTTACAGATGAAACTTGCCAGCCTTCCAGACTTTGATTTTTATCAAATTCATCTTAACCCAGTTTAAGTGTTTTGCTCAGCACGTTGGTTGCCATGGCACCAGTCCCTTGCATTGATCCATCAGGAAATGTGCTGATGGGCTCTATTGGCTACTCTGCATTTTCTCTGCTAAAAGGAAAATTGAATGGTGCATTCTGGTTATGGGCAGAGACATTAGTGGCCTGAAAAATGATAGAATATTGAGTGGGGGGCATTTGCTGATGCTTTATCAAAGCAGATGCAGCACTGAGGGGTGTTCAGGGGGGTTTGACACACGAGGTGTTGGCTCTGTGTTGGCTCTCCAGTCACTTCTCAAAATGTTCCTTCTCTGAAGGCAGCGACTGCTGCCCGTGGAGCTGTGAGCAGTGCAGGGTTAATAACGCAGGGAGGATTCCTCAGTGAGTCACTGCGTCAGCTGTGCTGCCTGCCTGGACTCCCACAAAAATAACAGAGCTCCCAGTGCCTGCCTCCCTCCCTGCTGCCTCCTTGCAGTCCCTAAAATCCATCTCTGGGCTCTGACAGCTCCCAGGAACCCTCCCTGTTTGGATCCCTGTTTCCCTGCTCTGTTTGTCCAATCTGTTGCCATCAGTATGCAATGTTTTTTGGGTTTTTTTGGCTGGTTTGTTTGTTTGGCTCTTTTTTTTTTTTTTTTTTTTTTTTAATTTGGGGAAAACCCTCCATACTGCCTCCTTGCAAGTCCCTAAAATCCATCAAATCCATCCCTGGCCTCTGACAGCTCCCAGGAACCCTCCCTGTTTGGATCCCTGTTTCCCTGCTCCGTGTGTCTAATGCCATCAGTATGCAATGGGTTTTGGATTTTTTTGGTTTTTTTGTTTTTTTAATTTAAGGAAAACCCTCCCTGCTGCCTCCTTGCAAGTCCCTAAAATCCCTCCCTAGGCTTTGACAGTTCCCAGGAACCCTCCCTGTTTGGATCCCTGTTTCCCTGCTCTGTGTGCCCAATACCATCAGTATGCAATGGGTTTTGTTGGTTTTTGTTTGTGTGGTTTTTTTTGTTGTTTTTTTCTGTTTTTTGTTTTTTTTAATTTGTGGAAAACCCTCCATACTGCCTCCTTGCAAGTCCCTAAAATCCATCCCTAGGCTCTGACAGCTCCCAGGAACCCTCCCTGTTTGGATCCCTGTTTCCCTGCTCCGTTTGTCCAATCTGTTGCCATCAGTATGAGATAGGTTTGTTGTTTTTTTTTTTATTTTTTTATTTAAGGAAAGCTCTTGGTGGTTTCCTGAGCTTCTGTGCTTTGATGAGTGGAAAGGATGAGCCAGCAGCAAGCTGCTCTTCCAGGGGCTGATGCTGAGGTGGCTGTGTTGGATCAGGGCTGTGCCTGATGTGCTTCCAGTGCAGTTATTGCTCTGTTTTCTCCTGCTTTCTGCATCCTTGTGTTCCCTGGACCTGCCTGTCAGTTGTTACCTGCTCAGCTCCTCTGGCTCTCCCACTGCCCCTTTCCCTTCTCCTTGGGACACAAAACTTCCTTCAGCTCCATGGAAGGGTCATGTTGGTGCTGTTTTGTGTCAGGGCTTTTAAAAACCTGCTCTGGTGGATCTGTGCCTCTGGAACCCTGGAAAACAGATTCCCTTCCTTGTTTTTCTTTCATTCTGTCTCTTCCAAGATGGAATTCTGGGAGTTGTTGGCAGAATAGCATTTATGTCAATGCTTACTGTGCTTTCAGGGCACTTAAAACCTCCTAGATTTCAGCAGAAAATCATCATTTCTCTGAGTGCTGTCAGTGAGGTCCAATCAGGGTGTTGAAAATGGAGTTTAATGGGTATTAAATGAGCTGGATGCACTAGGAATAGTCCTGGAATTGTTCAGTGATTTTCACCTGTCACCCAGGAACAGACTTTGGTTTTTCCAGGATCTGTTTGGGGATGTACGAACAAGAGGAGAGAACAATCCTGCTCAGCATTCCCAAAATTTTGAACACCCATCCCTGGGAGTGTCCAAGGCCAGGCTGGATGGGCTTGGAGCAGCCTGGCATAGTGGAAGGTGTCCCTGCCCTTAACAGGATGATCTGGAATTCTGAGTTAAAATCACCTTTCACCAAAATCCATGGAGCTGTTGGTGGCCAAAGGCTTCTCACTGACTCATGACTTGGTGGAAACCTCCTGAATTGGGATGAGATTTTAAAAAGCCAGAGTTTGGGGTTTTTATTTGGGGGACTTTGAGAAAACCTTTGGTTTTCCTCTTCTCCTTCTAAAAGTGTCCAGAGCACCAATGATCAACGCTGGATTGTTTCTCCTCCTGAATTTGGCATGATTAGTTGTGTTGGCTGCTTTTCTTTGAAATTTATTGTTCATTCCGAGGGTTTTTCTGCAACAAGCAACATCTTATTTAAATGAAACTAATAAAGCACTGAAGCAGCTTCTATTGCAACTGTTCATCTCCTAATTAAAGATTAGTTCTGTCAAGCAAGCATTTTTTGGCTGTTCTCTTCTGCACGGGTTTCACAACATTTCTTACTCATCTGGGCACAAGTTGGAGTAATTTTTCCTTGCACAGTGCAAACACACACAAGCTTCATTTCAGGCATGTGAGCAGTCCTGGAACTAAAGTTAGGCACATGAATAAATATTTCCAAGGTTGAGGCCCTTGTCTGAATCTAAATATTTTTCTCTTTGATCAGCTTTGGAGATAGGAGATACTCAAATTCTGGTAATATTTTATTAGTGGAGAAGGAAAACAAAACAAAAAAAAACCCCAGCATGGTTATCTGGATGCTGTACTATTTATGGTCAGCTATATTTTCAACCTCCTGGGCTAGAATGGAATGCTTTGTACTGCTGGAAGCTGGGAATCCTCCCTTGCTCTGGTGTTTTTTGACACATTAAGTCTTCAAATTACCTTTTTCTGCTTGGCTTCAAGGTGGTTGTTAGGCACTGGTGGTGCATATGTGTGAGCTAACCTGAAATACAATGTTTAATCCACGCTGCTACTACTTGTAGGTGCATTTTCCTCACTTAAATAGATTTTCCTAATGCAGCATGACTAAGAAGACACACTTTTAGTCACTTGATGCATTTAAATGACTCAAATTATTCGGACCCAGCATTTTAAAAACAAAATCTGACTTGGCTTTTAATTGGTGCTGGTATTTGGGAGAGTGGAACAACTCGTTTGAAAATGTGCTGATGTTCATCAGTTATCAGACAAAATGTCTACAGGGGTTTTATCGTGGAGCCTAAACTTGCCAGCTCCATTTGGAATTGAGGCTCCAGCTGTTCACCACACCCTTCTTGCTGCTGTTTACAGTAGGAGGTGAAATAAATTTTAATTTGAATTATGTTGTGCTGGGTGTTGTAACACGGCGAGGGGATTTTCAGGGCTGCTTTCAGATTTAATATTATTTCCAATATTAATATGATTTTCAGTTGCACTGAAACACAGATAAACTCATGGGAGCTCCTCTGTGGTCTTTGATTGGATTTTATCAGTTTTTACTCTGCTGCCTGCTGTGGTGTTTGGGAATTGAGGAATGTTTTCCAGGTGGTATTGAGGCAGGGAAATGGGAAAAGGGAGGAACGTGGTACTGAATGCTCCCAGCAAGGATCAGTGGTGAAACCTCAGCTCAGCTGACCCTTCCACCTAAAATTTCTGTGATTTCATAACTCAGTGCCCAGGAATGATTTCAGATCCAGGAGGATCCAAAAGGGGATTTCCCAGGAATGATTTCAGATCCAGGAGTGGGGGTTTTGAGGGGCTGGAGAGCTTTACCTTCAGCCTGGCTGGACAAAGCCCATCTCTTTCCAACTCTGTTGATTTTAGAGAATACTTGTGAGGCAAAGGAAAGGCAGGAGAGGGTGTGGAGTGGTGGTTGTGCAGCACCCAGAGACTTTGCTGGGATGATCTGCTGCCTCCTTCCCTGCTCCAAACCCATCCCTGCCTCCTTCCCTGCTTCATTAATGCTTCATTAAAGTACTTCCCAGTGGTGTTAGGGTTTTTTATGCAGCTCAAAAGTTCAAATGCATCAGATAAAAAAATGAGGTGTAATTCATCCTAAGCATAATTTCCTGCCTTTCCCTGGATTCCTTTATTTTCCCCCTCTTTTCTGCTTTTCAGTGAAACACTTGATTGCTGCATCTGTTGGCTGCTCAGGGTTCAGGCAGGGTTAGGCTGGCCTGAGATGACTTTTGTTTTCCTTTTGCTTTCCTTTGGGATTCAAGCTGAATGTCTTGCACCTCCTTCACTGGCTGAAATGTGTAAATGGGAGGATGGGATGCTGAAGAGATGTGGCTTTGCAGGTAGAGCAGAACGAGGAGAGGATGTTTCTTACTTGAATCAGAGTGGATTTCACAGATTTTTAAGATAAAACAGAGCATTTGGGGGCAGGAGGAAGGAGGACTACCACCTCTTGCCTTCAATTAATTCACTTTTTGCTGTTCATGCAATCACAAACCCTGTCTACTCCCTGAATTTGGAAGCTGCTGTTAAATTCGACGGTGTTATCTGAAAGATGGCAAGTGTCTTGCTGTGGATAATCATTTTCAGGAACAGGCAGACAACATTTTAATTTCCCTTGCCTAATGTGTCATCCTTTGCTGCTTGTGGAGCTCCATATTAGTGCATGTTTGCACAGGGGCTGGCGTGTGGGAGCTGGCCAGTTTTGGGTGTTTCCACACTGCAGAGGGGTTAGGCTGCCTCTGTGCTGCCACTTCTGTGTGCAGGTGTTGGGCAGGGAGCTCCTGCAGCTTCAGCACTGAGCTTTTCCTGCCTGGGGAGTGAAGGAGCAAAGGAGAGGGGAGGAGGTGACAGGAGGAGGGTTTGGGGCAGTTTTGGTTATAATGGTTTGGAAAACTCTGGGAGAAGGGTTTGGTTCTGTGTGCTCAGCTCAGGGTCACAGAAATGTCACATCACCATTCCATGGAGAAATTCCTGCTGCTGCTCCCTCTCATCTGGGAGAAGATTCCAGCCCCTCCTTGGCTCCACCACTGAGCCTGACTTTGGAGCTGCTCCTTGTCCCTCTCCTTTGTCATGAACAAATTAATGTGTTTAAACTAAGAACATAAAAAAATAAATGGTCATTTATTACCCTGGTCACCCCTGTGTTGCTCAGATTGTGTGGGCTTGAATTTTTTCCCTCTAATCCCTCCATCTAGCACTTCTTGAAAAATGTATATAAATAGGAGAAAATGCATTAAAAATAACTAATATATATATATATGTAAAACTAATATATAACTATATATAACTATATATAACTATATATAACTATATATAACTATATATAACTATGTAGCTATAACTATATAACTATAAACTATATAACTATATATATAACTATATATATGTAACTATATAAAACTATATATAAAATGCATTAAAAATAAATAAATATATATATAGATAGGGGAAATTGTGAGATATAAACCATCAGTAGAGTCTTCATTTAGAACAAAAAGTGATTTAAGTTACCTGTTCTTGCCTTACACAGCTCTAAATGTGAAGGATCTAAAACATAAATGGAGTAGGAATGGAGCTGAACTTGTAAGGGTGAGAAAGAAATAATTGTGTTTTATCAGAGTAGAAGTTTTGGTGCCTTGAGCTGGATGGAACCCACCAGTCAGGAATTCAAGGAGAAAAAAATCCTGGATTCATAAATCCTGTGTTTTCCTCAGTTAAAAATACAAATATACTTTTTTTTCTCCCTTCAGTTTTGGATTTGTTGCTTTTGTTACCTGTATGTATAACACTACTTGGAATAGGTAATTTAATTTCAACTTTGCTGCACTTGTCTCAAAAATGGCAAGTTCATGGAGTTTCATGAAAATAGAAATTGTTCTTTCTGAGGGTACCAGAGAAATGTAAAATAACTATTTGTATTTAAGCACTAATGTTGCTCTCAAACCTAATATTGAAAAATAAAAGTTCATTAAACTTTTTTTTTTCTTTTCAGGTTTCCTCTCAAAAAACCTTCGAGGTGAGTTCCTGAAATTTGCTTTTTTTATATATGTATTGTAAATTATGCTGCAGCATTTTTGCAGGGGGAATGCTTTTAAAAGTTAAAAAAAAAATGTAAGCAAACACAGCCTGTAGTAGCCATTATAGATGTGAGGAAATCAATATCCAGTGGGGATAAGGTGCCAAAAATAGATTTATTTGGTGTCCTTGGCATGGGGTGACGTGGGGCTCATCTTACCTGAGATTTGAGATGGTCAGGGGACACTGTTGGTCCAGTTGCTTCCCTTCTGGGGATATTCTAAACCTTTCATTTTACCTGATATATTTAGAGTTTGCTGGGAGACTTAAGATTTCAGGAGGTTTTTTTTTCCCCCCATTAAATTTATTTGGCATTTAAGATAAAATATGAGCTGATGCTGAGTGATAAAGAGAATGCACTTGCTGTTACCAATTCTGGAGGTTACCAAGACTGTTCTGGATCCACTCCCAGAGATTGTAGAGATCATTTTCCCCTTCCAATTCAGCCTGGGAATAAATTTTTAAAGCGAACTCGATGCCTGGGCTTCAATGTGAATTTCTGGTGAGCAGGCAGAGCTGGGTGAGGTCTGTGTGAGTGCTCAGGCAGCTCCTCTGGCTCTGGATTCAGAATCTCTGAGGGTTTTGTGCTTTTCCTTGCCCCAGACACGGCAGCATTCTGAGCAGAGAGTCTCCAGCTGACAAGAAGCAGAAGGTTGAACGCTGCAGCAGCACCCACGACTTTGATCCCACAGGTAAAGCCCTAAAATTCAAGAGAAAAGAAAAAAAAAAAGCACTGGGAAGCAGCTAAATATGATTTTAATGTGATTTTCAGAGCTGTGTTGTTCTGCAAAGGCAGTGTGGGCATTGAAATGAATTTTAAACAGATAATCAACCTGGATTAATGTATCAGTAAATAATTATGACAGCTTGCAGCAAATCAGGAGGCAAAGGCTGTAATTAGCTGTGAGGGGTTCTTTAGTGAAATCTGAAATTGGAGATGTCCTGGGCTCAGCCAGGGGGGGTTTAGTTTTGGGGGGTTTGTTTTGTCCTTCAGTAGATTTTGATCCCTCTCTGCCACTTGCAAAGTGAGTTTGTGACTCATTTGAAGATAAACACCTCATTTTAAAGGATTTGCCATCCTGCTTTTTTTAGTCTGCTTTTATTTTAGTTAAATTAGGGGAAGAGGGTGCACACAGGATTCTTGTTCTCTCTGAAGCACTCACCCAGTGCCTGCTGATGAAATTGCTGCCAGGCCCCTGGCTGAGCCTCCTGGCCCCATGCAAGGTGCATTTTTCCTGTCTGTGCATTCAGGATTTTCCCTGGGGCTTGAGGAACACAGGGGAGGTGAAGGGAAGGGGGACACAACTTGTAAAATGTGGTTTTTTTGTGCACAAGGCTGATGTTTATAAATGGCTCCTGCCACTGGCTGCATGAGTCCTTCTATGCACAAAATAAATGAAAATGGGCTTTAAATGCCAGTTCAAAACATCCTGTAAGGGAAGAAGAACCTGGTTTAGCGTTCATCTGCTTTTCCTTTGTCCTTTGGGATAGGTAATGTTAAATTATTTCAGGTTGGGGGAGGTCTCAGGCAGTGAACTCATTTTGTAGAAGGAATTTAATTTCTCCAGAAACAAACTCCAGCAATCCTGTAATCTGAATTTGCAGCGAGTCACTCCAGTGTGGATTGAGAGCTGTTCCCTGGCCTTGTGCTCTGACAGGGATAGGTTTCTCTGATAGGTTTCTGCCCTGCAGAAACCCTTTGCTTTGGGAGGGGTGAATTCAGGATGCTGAAGTGCTGTGCCTGTGCTGGTTATTGGCTCTGGGGAGAAACAGTGCCAGAGTCTCTGTGCTTGGACTGGTTTTTGTCTGTAGTTGCTGCAGAGAGCTCCTTTGGTTGTGTGCTGGCTCCTGTGACAGATTCTGTGTGCTGTAACCTGTGTCTCCATGTATTATTCACCCCTTATTCCAAGTGCTCCACCTGTGTTTTGTTCACATCTTATTTGTGTTTTGCACGATTTAACCCGATAAATCCAAGTCTGTGTTGTTTTTTTGTTTTTTGTTTTTTTTTCATGAAGTTTGTTGTTTGTTTGTTTGTTTTTTTTCCTCATGTTTGGTCTCCATTTTTTCTATATCTCTTCTCTCCTTCTCTCCTGCTCTCGTGCAGATAGCTCCTCCAAGAAGACAAAGTCTAGTTCTGAGGAGAGTAAATCCGAGACCTATGGTAAGCCAAAGCTGCAGCTCCCCCTGGGCAGCTCCTGCTTCTCCTGTGTGTGAATCCGAGGCTTTCCCTCCCCTCATCTGCATGGCTGGCTCTGCAGCAGGGTCTGCCCTTCCATCCTGCTTCAGCTCTCAGCTTGCAGCCTGCTGGTGGCTGGGGGGTGTTGGACAGTGAGCACACAGCTCCCACAGGGGTTTGTGCTTGTAGGAAAGGCTGTGCCATGTTGGAGGAAGGAATTCACCTTCCTGCTTTACTTGTAGCTGTTCTCTGTCGGTGCCTTGTGACAGAAGTGGAAAAATGGATCTGTGGATAATTGAACTGAGTGTGGGGATGGGAACTGCTCTGCTCTCTGTCCCTGAGAGGGAGTGCCCTGCACTCCTGGCCTTGCTGCCTGCAGTAAATGCCCCATGAGGAGTTTGGGCTGGGAATATCCCCACACATCCTGTGCTGCCCCTGCACCATGCAGGGCCTGTTTGCTCCCTCAGCTGGGCCAGTCTTGGGGCTGGGACACTCCCCTGCTCTCATGCCTTCCTCCACTTGCAGTCTCTGTGGATATTTGCATCCAGACCTTAGAACTACAGGGCAATCAGTATTCCCAGGTTGTTTCTGGATCCTATCAGCATCTTCAGCCCCTTGGACTTGGGCTGAATGTGGCTGCATTTCTTATTTCCAAGTGTGCATGTCTTGACTCCAGCCATGAGTTGCCTTCCTTTTCCTTTACTGTTTTTTGTTTTTTTTTTTTTTTTTTTTTAATTCATGTTTAAAACAGACTGTGACACTTTCTGATTTTAATCTGCTCAGAAAATTGCTGCTGCTAAACCTGCTGTGGGATTTTTGGATGCAGTGACTCTTCCAGAATCATCAGCTTTATCATTCCACTGGAATAAAACTGCCAGGTGCTCATGGCTGTGCTCCAGCTTCTTAACCCACCTCTGGAATACCAAGTGATGCTGTCAGAGCAAGAAACACTAAAAAATAACCAAACAACACCAACCCTGAAGAGTTTAAACCAACACAGGCATGTTAGGAAAAGCTGGTGCAGTCTGGGGAGGTGTGTCCTGTTCTTTCTGTGAGATCTCTTCACTTCCCCTGGAATTTTGAATCACACATTTAAAAAAAAAAAAAAAAAAAGCAAAGTAATATGATAGTCACGTTCCTCAGGGTGTGAGAGTGTTCCTTCAGAAGCTGTAAACAGCTTTGGAGGGTGCCTGCATGGAAACCTGTCTGGGGGAGAGCTGGCTTGCTGCAGCTTGTCATTCTTCTGCCACCCTCGCAGGGAAAGGCTGGAGCAGCAGGGATTTGGGGGAGATTTTGTGCTTTTAAAGCCAGGTTTAGCCAGGAGAACTCTGGA
>JANRGV010000059.1:4382141-4395092 GCA_024734035.1 Alethe castanea | reverse complement strand
TTAGCCAGGAGAACTCTGGAGCAGCAGAGATTTGGGGGTGATTTTGTGCTTTTAAAGCCAGGTTTAGCCAGGAGAACCCTGGAGCAGCAGGGATTTGGGGGTGATTTTGTGCTTTTGGAGCCAGGTTAGTCAGGAGAACCCTGGAGCAGCAGGGATTTGGGGGTGATTTTGTGCTTTTAAAGCCAGGTTAGCCAGGAGAACCCTGTAGCAGCAGAGATTTGGGGGTGATTTTGTGCTTTTGGAGCCAGGTTAGCCAGGAGAGCCCTGTGCTCATTTTGCCAGCTGCTGTGGGTTAATGACAGGAAAGGTTTGCTGGGACATCTCTGTGTTTGTCCCTCTGCCCCAGCAGAACCAAACCCATTTCCCATGTGAGCTCTGCTCCCTGCAGCTGCAGTCCTGTCCCACTCATCCTTCCTTCCCACTGGCCTTGCCCTGCCTTTTGTCTGCTTTTCCCAGGTTTCTCTGCAATGTGTGCACAGCTCTGCTGTTTGCTTTGGAAGGGACCAAACTATTCCAAACCCTCCAAGGAGAAATACTGTACTGATATTTTCCTCTCTGCTGACTGGATGGGGGCTGGCCACTGGAAAGGGAATAATAGGGAAGGTTGGAATGACAGCAGGACAAGGAGGTGTGGCTTTAGTGGGTGTTTGTTCTCACCTCTTGAAAGTTTTAATTCAGGAGCCAGAATTTCTTCAAGTGTGTGAGTGGCTTGTGGGGGCAGAGTGGTCAGGGAGGGAAATTGTTGTAATGTACAGAAATTAATTTATAGTGGCATGAAGCTCTCAGTGAAATATTTTCATTAATAAACCAAACCATCTACATTTGTATATTCAAAAAAATTCAGATTATCAGGAGAGGGAATGAGTGTAGTTTGTTATGCTGTAATTTGCTAATGAGTGCCATGATCTCCCATTATATTTGATATCCTTTTCTCAAAGTTGCATTTTCATCTCTTAAATGAGCTCTAAACTGAAATTACCTTTCAGGGTGGTAGGTGAGGTGGTGAGGTATCAGTTTCTCTTTCCTTTTCCTCACAGCTTGGTTGCTCTCCAAAAATATCTTCCTTTATATTTAGCAGTCATCAATTTCTGGCCTAAATATTGGCCTGGACTTGACACAAACTCTTCCACATATTTTTTCAACTTTGTGATGAGTTTTAGGTTTTTGTTTTGAAACCCCAGATTTGAGATGTTTTAAAACTGAAACTTGTTCTCCCCAGGTTTTTTGGTTTTGGTTTTTTGGTTTTTTCTTTGGCTTTTTTTGGGTTTTTTTTGGTTTTTTTTTTCAGTCCTTACCAGCTTTGTGTCTTTATATTGTGGCCACTGTTTTCCCAGAGAAATTTGCCTTTATAAAAAGTTCTGCTTATCATTGTGGAGCATCATTTCTGACCATATTTTATAGAACAGAAAGCTTCCCAAATGAAGTGAAACATTTGGCCACGCTCAAAACCCCGAGGAGTTTGGGTTTTTTGTTTATGGAATGATTCATTTCAAATCCCTCTATTAAATTAAGCTGCATTTTCCTATGGTGGCCTCATGCCCCCAGGGGAGGTTTTAGTTCCCAAATCTCAGCTCTTGGGCTGTGTCCTGCAGGCTTGGGAGATGGAATTCACATCCCATGGAATCCCAGGCTGCTTTGGGTGGGAAGAATCCTTAAAGATGATTTTTTTTCCAACACCTTCCACTGGCCCAGGTTGCCCTCAGCCCTGTCCATCCATCCTGTCTCTCATTCCCTCACTCAGGTTTTTAGAGTGAAGCCCTGCTCTGTTTATTGCTAAAGAAATTCCCTGTTTTCTTAAATAACTTCCAAATAGGATGTAGAGAAGAGGAAAAAATAAAAAAGAGCTTCCCAGAGAAGCTGTTGGACAGCCCAGATGTGTCTGGCCAGGCTTTTGAGACAATTCTTTTGGCCTTGGGGTGTCAGTGACCTTGAGAAGTGCAGACTTTGCCCTTCCACCATCCCAGACTCTCTTGGAGCAGGGCTGGGGAAGGGAGAGGGACGAGTGCCACCTACTGAGCTCCTCTCAGCTTTCCTTGCAGTTCTTCTTTCTGCTTTCACTTTTAATTTTAACCTCTTTAACTCCAGCACAGGTTTGGCTGCTTTGTTGTGCTCCTGGCTTGAGTCTACACCAGTGGGCTTGGGGGAATTTTCATCTCCATGAGGGCAAAAACCATAAAAATTTATTATTTTTCGTCCAGAATTTTAGGAATCCACTCAAGGCACAAATAGAGACTGATTTAAAATCATAGTTAAGTGATGTCTCCTCACTTTGTAACACAAAGATACTGTTAAGGAAAGCAAAAGTGGGAATAAGATGATTATTGATTTAATTTTGAGTGCTGCCAGTGATGAATTCTGGCTTTGAAATTCTCACTGAGTTTCAGCTGGAAAAAGTGAAATATGGTGGGATATTTTAAAATGAGCAGAGTGAAAACACTTGAGGGGTGGTTCAGGCAGGGGATGCTATCAGAGCTGATCTGGTTCTGCAGGTCACAGTGTTATCTCCAGGAAACTTCCAGATAACTTCATTAAAACCACTCAGTCAAGTGTGGTATCTCCTCCACCTTATTCCAGCCTTTTCTATTGGATTAGGAGAAGGGTTAAGTGTTTGTCCCTTACCTGAAGGAAACAAGTACAGGAAAAGGCAATTAAGGACTAATTTCAGGTCCAGTTAATTTCAGTTTTTTCTCCATTTTAAATTTATCAGGTGGTCTTGGGTGAAATTGAGGCTTGTGGGGTGAGAGAGTTTAACTTGAATAAACGTGAATTAAATGCAGTTATACTCTGCCAGGTCAGTTTATGTTGCATGGGCACTGCTTTGGCATCAGGCTCATCCAAAGAGGGTTTGTCAGTAAATCCAAGGATTATTGCTTCTGGAGAAGAAGAAATCCAGCGGCAGAGGAGACTCAGGGCTCTGCTGTGGCTTTAAACAAGGCCAGTGCTGGTGATTCCAGGGCTGGGTTTAGTGCCTTGCTCATGGAGCTGCCAAGGAGCAGTTTCTCTGAAATAGCAGCAGGTCCCACGCCCCAGCCCCAGGCATCATTCTTGGCAAGTGAGACTTCAGAAGCTTGGTCCTATAAAAGGAGGGGAGGTGCAGGAGAGAGAGACACCTTCACTTCTCATGGGGTGAAAGGTGGGGGGATTTTCCTCCCAGCCCTTCCCCAGCCCTGCAGTGCCAGCTATCCCATGCTTTGATGGCAGGAGGGGAATTCCTGGGATGTGATGGTGCTGCAGAAATCCTGGAGTGCTTTCTCCACTGCTCCCACAGCCATGTTCATGTGTGCCACGCTGGAGGAGAGCAGGGCTGGCTGGGCAGGCAGTGTTGGCTCCTGAGGCTCCTCATTTCCTTGGGGAGCTGCTCCAGAGAAGTGAAAGAAGCCCTGGTGGGTTGGGAGAAACAGGAATGGCTCCTGCTCTGTTCCCTTCATGCCTTAAAGCTCATTCCAGTCTGGCTGGGACAGCACCTTCCCAATTCCCCTGTTCCCTCCACACCAAACCGAACTGCTGCAGTTTTGGAATCTGATTTGGGAGAGCTCTGATTTCTTTCTCAGGGTGCCAGTGTAGGAATTTTGCCTGCTGTGCCTTTAGAAATGGAAAAGCAGAGCAAGCTGTTAGAAATAAGGGTGATGGAAATAAAAGAACATTGGGGGAGCATTTACAGAGTTCCTGAAGTCACTTTTCAGGATGAGGGCTCCCTTGTGGGAGGCTTTCTGCAGCTGCTCCTGGGGAAGTGCTTGACAAGGAATATTCCAGGCTGCTGCTTGCTTGGGCTTTGTCTTTCCCTTGTTTCATTTCCAGGTGAACAAAAGACATCCCCAGCATTCCACCTGGTCCAAATGCTGCACCCTACTAAATGAATTTATCTCTGCAACAGCATTTGTGTTCACATTGTACTGAATAAACCAGGAAACAAAGCAAGTTGCCTTTGATGTCTCACAGCAAATTAAAGGAGGGGCACATTCAAACTCATCTCCTGGGATTTTGGCCCTGGACTGGTGTTTATTTCAGAAGTTCAGTTCAATGTGGCTTGTACTTCTTCACCTCTGCTATTCTGGCTCTGTGCAGTATTTCACCTGGAGCAGAAGGTGCCCCAGGAGGAGATTTTGGCTGAGAATTGGCAGAGCTTTTCCTGATCAATAAATCTGTTTTAGCTCAACTCTTTCATATTACTCTGAGGGATTTGTGCTTCTGTTTTAGAGCAGCTTGTAGGAGCTGTGAGGTGTTTTTGGTGGTGCAGCAGCACCTGACCGAACCCTCTGAACTATTAATGCAGACAAAAGAAATCCTGCTCATTGGTGTGGGTGCTGCTGCTCTTCTTTAAAAGCTGCTTTTCCCTCAGGTTGTGTCTGATGTGCCAGAGCTCTCTGCATCTCTGTTTTGTGTAGCTGGAGCAATAAGCTTGACCTGTCTTGACATCCCTCTCCATTTCTGAACTGCCGCCCTGTTCCTGTCTCTCCTGTAATTTCCCTGTGCTGTGTTGTCCCCATTCCTTTGGGTGCTCTGTGATTACGTGGCAGGATAAAGTTTTGGACTGATGCCTGGCTTGTGTCTCTCTGTGTTGCTGTGCTCTGTGCCCCTGTGTGCCCAGGGCTGGTGCAGAGGTGTGTGGTGATCCAGCGCGATGAGAACGGCTTCGGGCTGACGGTCAGCGGGGACAACCCCGTCTTCGTGCAGTCTGTCAAGGAAGGTGAGAGCACCCCAAACCTGCCAGCTCTGCCTGGGGATCCTGGAAATGTCCAAGAGCTGGAGCAGAGAGCTCCCAAACTCCTCCCAGGTGGGGTGGCTGCAGCTTGGGAAGGGATGTGCAAGCTGGGGGGAAATGCAGTGAATTTATTCCACTGACAGAGGGAGAGGACGCAGCCTTTAGCTGTGCCAGGTTGGACATCAGGGACAAAAATTCTTCACTGAAAGAGTGTTTGGGCACTGGAATCCCCTGCCCAGGGAGGTGGTGGAGTCACCATCCCTGGGGGTGTTTGAAACAAGACTGGACTGGCTCTCAGTGCCATGGTTTGCTTGGTGAGGATGTGTCAGGTCATAGGTTGGACTTGATGATCTCAGAGATCTTTTCCAACCTGGTTCATTCTGTGGTTCTGTGATCCCGTGGGTTTGGAGCTGACCCAGGGGGAGGAAATGAGTCTTTGGGCCATGGTGGGATCATGTCCTGCTGCATCCAGTGCCAGGTGAAAGCAAAACTGCTCTACACTCAATACCCAGAGATTTTACTGGCAGAGGAAGCTTGGCTGAGTGCAGGAGGGTTTTGCATGTTTTACAGAAGTCTTAAAACCATTTTTGCTATAAATGATTGTATTGAAACGGGAACTGAGTGATTTCTTGCCTCTGCAGATGGAGCAGCCATGCGGGCTGGAGTGCAGACAGGTGATAGAATTATCAAGGTAAGGGCACTGAAATTGTGAGAGAAATGGGTGCTTTGTCTTAAATGAGCTCTTTCTCTGGAAAAAATGGCATTGCTGTGGTGTTTGCATTAGGAATGGTCTAAGCTTCAGTGTTCTGGGGATGACTGTCCTCCAGATCCTCATTTCAGGATTTTATGGACAAATTCTGTATCCTGCCAGCTTCAAGTAGCACAAATCCAATAAAACCAGAAATGGCAGGGAAGAGAAGGAAAGCAGAGTTGTTAATAATGACCTGTAAATAACCAGCCTGCCTGAATTGTTGTTTTCTTCCTAACTGCTCCCACATCCATGTTCTTTTTTAGTCCCAAGCAAGTAAGAAATCAAGTCAGTAACTTAAAAGACTGTAAATGATTGCTGCAAAATGCTGCAGCAGCTCCTGAGACAGATGGAGCTGGGATTTCAACCAGGCATTGAAATTAATGAATTAAATTAGCTACCCTGTTGTTTTTCTGCCCAGGCAGAGATGGATTACCTTTTTTTTTTGTTTGTTTGTTTGCTTGTCTGCTTGCTTGAGTTCTTTTGGTGTGTGCACAGTTTTCTTTTTGCAGAGCTCTGCTCACTGAGATAAACTGTTAGAAGGATAAATAATTTATCTGGTAATGTCATGAAAGAGGCAAGTAATGGAGGTGGGGGAGAAGAAAATGCTGCTGTTCTTCGGGTGCCTTTTGTGGAATGTGTGGAATTGCTTGGAAATCAGGAGGCAAACACTGAATTTTCTGCTCTCCCTGCCCAGGTGAACGGGACTCTGGTAACACACTCGAACCATTTGGAGGTGGTCAAGCTGATCAAGTGTAAGTAGAGGCAGGTGGCTCTTCTGTCACCTTGAAAGTGTGACAGGCATCATTTCCAGGGCCCTGTCAAGTGACAGGGTGAGGTCAGTGCTGAGAGATCAAGGGAGTGTGTGAAACAGGGAAGTGAAATTGAAATCACCCTGACATCTTGAATTGAAGCTGATACATTCTCCTGCAGCTTCTCCTTAACCTGATGTTTGGATTTCCACCAAGCCTTGCCTGGGTGCTTTCCCATCTTTTATTTCCACCTTAAATACCACAGCTGGGCTGGCACTTGTGTGATGCCTGGAAGTAGTTCCTGCTGGATTTTCTTGTATCAAGAAGAAGGTGGTGGTGGTTCCTTCCAGCCTGGCATGGTTTATTTTGTGTGTGTGCACTGGAAACGAGACCTGCTGGGCTGGAAATTGCATTGCTTGCTTTTCTACAGGCTGATTGTCAGGAAAATGTTTGGAATATCTGAAATTTAAGCCCATTCCTCAAGCAGGCAGTGCTCCCAGGTTCAGTGGTTTGGAGGAGGGATGGGGTGAGCTCTGTCCCCAGGCTGAGGGGAGCCAGAGATGTCCCCGTGGGTGTGACCTGTGCTGTCCTTGTGTCCCCACAGCAGGTTCCTATGTAGCTCTCACTGTCCAGGGGCGCCCCCCAGGGTCGCCCCAGATCCCCCTGGCGGATTCTGACGTGGAGCTGGCAGCTTTTGGGCATATGTCTCCCATCATGGCATCCCCCCACTCGCCTGGCACGTCAGGGAATGCAGAGAGGATCACCAGCCCCGTGCTCATGGGGGTAAGCTTTGAAGCTCTCTTTCCAAAAGGAGAAATGGAGTCAAGTTTTGGCTTGATTTTTTTTCTTTTTTTTTTGCACTTCGGGTTGACAGTGGGATATTTGTCACTTATTTTTTTTTAATTTATGAAATTCACTTTTGAAGAGGGTATTTATTTATTCACTTATGAAGAAGCATTTTGTGAGTAAAAATATCCAGTCCCAGGTGATACAATAGAAATACAGGTTTTTGTACTGGCAATAGCTGTTCAAAATTAAGAAGGAATACATAGGATAGGGTTGGAAATTTGAATTGGTTCTCACAGAGCTTTCCAGAGCCTGTTTTTAGGATGTAGGTGAAAGATGTGCATGCCCATTTTCCTTAGCTGTCCAACCTTAATCTCTCTGTATTTCCTAGGAGGAGAATAACATTGTCCACAACCAGAAGGTGGAGATTCTGAGGAAGATGCTCCAGAAGGAGCAGGAGAGGCTGCAGGTACTGGAGTTGTGCAGGTTGGAGCGAGCTGGGGGAAGTGATGTTGTTAAATCACAATTTCTTAGCAGAGCTGTGTGGAACAGACTTTCTGTGGCTGTGCAGATGTGCAGGTGCTCACTGAAGAGACACAAACAATTGTTTTGCAGTTCCTGCAGGAGGAGTACAGCAGAACCCCCTCCACCCGTGGGCTCAAGGAGATCCAGGAGGCAAAGAAACACATTCCTCAGCTGCAGGAGCAGCTGTCCAAGGCCACAGGCTGCTCTCAGGTACCACAGCCTGCCTGGGGAGGGCTCCCAGCACAGCCCTGGGGGCTCGTGGTCCTCTGGGCAGGCTGGGTTTGCTTGGACAGGCAGGCTGCACCCCTAGAGCTGAGATATGGAGCTCACACTGTCATCTTCATCAGGATATGGAGTAGATTTTACATCTACTCATCAGCTCATCTCTGAAAAACCTGCTTTTAAGAACAAGTGCAAGCAATGATGTGTTTATTATCTGTCAGTGGAACTTAAAATACACCATGAAGTCATTCTTGGAAGCTTGAAACAATTTTGTTCTCACTTATGGAAAAAAACAAAACGTAGGCTGTGTCATTTTTGCCTTTTCCCCTGTGTTAGATGTGCTGAAAATTTGGTTGTTTTGGTTGAAAATGTGGCTGTTTTCTCTTAGAAAAGCACTGCAGCTGTTCCTAGATAAATGTAATGAGTAATGTGAGCTGCCTGGCTTTTGAGAGGGTTGATGTTTGAGGATGATCTGTTCAAACACTCTGCTGTGTCCACCTTTGCAGGATGGGGTCCTGTCCTCCAGGTCTGTGTCAGAGTCACTGCAGATCAGCGAGGGGGAGCCAGAGAGTGGGGACAGTGGCAGCAAACTGGATTTCAGTGGTGACAGCCCCTCCAGACCCAACAGTGACATTGCTGATGTGAGTCTGGGGCTCTGCTTCTCTGCCTCTTGCATTTCCTTGGCACGTTCTTTGTGTGTGTTGTCCTGGGTAACTCTGTGCTCTACTCCTCAGTGCCCACCAAAACCTCCTCCCTGTGAAAACCTGCTGTATTGGACTGGTGTTAGAGACTGGGAGAGAAGGAATGTTGGGGTTTTACCCAGGATTAGATTGTCCTGGCATTAGTTCCTGTAATCAGAGAAAGATGGATGCAGCATCCTGCTCAAAACTCATTTGCCAATTAGAGCAGCTTTGAAGGGAATATTCCAACTGCAGCACCATGACTCAGATCCAGGCTGCTTGCCCTGAAAGTTGGGAAGAGCCTTTTTTCTACCAAATCAGCTTCAACTCCTGCCCCCAGCAGAGGCTCTTGGTGTGTTCCCTCATCAGTTACCAGTCTGTGTGCTCCTGTGCTCTCCCTCACTGCCTAATCCTTAATTAAGGCACTATCTGATTAGTGCAGGGGAATTGAGACTCTCTGCTTGGATTTGGCCTAAGTTTGTTGATTAACTTAAGGATGTGAGAGCTAAATTTGTCCCAGCAGTTGGAAGTGAAAGGGAGCTGGGTGAGATGGGAGCATCCACGGCTCTGTTTTGAAACATTTCAGCTCCAAATCTGACCAGATCCCACTCAGTGTTTGTGTTTAATAAATGCACAACAAAATTCATGATAATCTTCCTAATAATCATCATCCTGTCAGTATTGGATGGTGTTTGATCAGAGCAGGTGATTGGCACACCAAACATTCCAGCTTTTCAATCCAGCTCTGAGAAACTCTAGCTCAGGGGTGAAAGAAGCCTTTGGAAGTGGGAAGAGTTCTGCAGCTGGGAAAAAGCCAGGCTGGAAAGCAGCAGCCTGAGCAATGTCCTGGCTGGAAAAACCTTTGGACACACTGAAGATGAGCCAGCAGCATGAAGTTTTTGCAAATCAGGCTCTGCTGGGGTTCCTGAGCATGAGGATTGCTGGCAGATGGGAGAAGAGAGAGAACTGTGAGAAAAGGTGGAGAGAGCAAGGAGAAATCCACGGGCTGGGGATTTTACAGCTCTGCTGTTGCTCACTGTCACCAGATTTCTGACCAGAACTTCTGCATTCACTTGAGTTTTGGGGTGTTTTTTTGGTTTAACTGTGCACGTAGGACACAGATTTTACTCTGGTTTTTCGCACCTCCTTTTCCTGTGAGAAAGGAGAAGTTTTTGGCTGTTGTGGCTGACAAACTGCACTGTGCAGTTCTCCCTTTCCTGGATTTGCTGGGACTTACCAGAACTGAACTTCTCTCTTTCCCAGAGTCCTCGCAGTGGCCTGAAGGAGAGGATTTATCCAGATGAGAGCCCAGAAAAGGCTGAGCTTCAAGATACTGTGAGTACAAAACATCAAGTGTCACAACAGCATCTCCTCTAACAGGCCCATTAAAATCTTGCTGCTTTCCCCCACTTTCTAAATGGAGCATGCCTGAACTTTGCTTTAGAAAATAAAATGCAATTAAAGTGGTGCAGGGAAAGTTAATTAGCTGAGTAAATGTTTATGGAGCTTAAGAGCAGGGCCATTGAGGGGCAAGCAGCACCTAATCAGCAGTAAAACAGCTGGGTCTGGAATAGGGAGGACACTTGCACGTGTTTTATTCCTTGAGTCCAGCCTTTTTTTAGGATGTTCACTCATTTGGGGGCTGGCATTTCCAGCAGGGCTGCAGGTGGAGCTCAGCAGGAAGGGCAGAGCTGTCTGAACACATCATGACCCTTGGGATGGCTCCTGAATTCTCCTTCCCCTCTCCTGCCTGTGCTCCCAAAGCCCCATTTCCCCTCTGAGCAGGGCTGGCATTTGGCACGTGCCACGTGCTTGGTGTGCTCCAAGGTGCTGCAGCTGCTCCTGATCCACCTGATCTGGTGTTTGGGAACATTTGGGTCCTGGGAGGGGGATCCAAGGTGGAGTTGAAGAATTAAAATGATCAGAATATCTCCAGGTTGTACTGGGAGGGACAATCACAGCCTTGTGCTTTTCTTGCTTCTCTTCCCCAGGATTCCCAGTCCAGTGTTGGGAGTCCCCTGTCCCGAGTGGGGACTCAGATCATTGGAGCAGAGGATGATGATTTTGACACTGAGCAGGAGCAGGTGGGAATGGCTTTTAGCATTTTTCCCCACCAGCCAGAATTCTCTTCCCCTGTTTCTGCTGAGTACTTCTTGTATGGTGAAATAAGGATTTGGGAATGGGATTCCTGTTGTTGCTGAACAGAAACATTTGGGGAGTTTATGACAATATCCATCTTTGAGTCTGTTATTTTTCTTTCTTCTCCAAACTTCAACCTTTCTAGGAATTAATTTGCCTTATTCCTTTTTTTTTTTCATTTTTCTTAAATCCTGTCTTACTGTCATGGCAGCAGGGCTACTACACATTTACTCTTGAATTATTTTAGCTGTCCTTTCTCTTATTCCTGACCAATTCAGATGTGATTCCCTGTCCCTGCAGATTAATGGGCAGTGCAGCTGCTTCCAGAACATCGAGCTCCTGAAATCCCGCCCAGCTCACCTGGCTGTTCTCCTGCACCACGTGGTGTCCCAGTTTGATCCTGCAGCACTGGTGAGAAGCTCTGGAATTATTTCCCTGGCTCACATTTGGGAATTTTCACCAGAATTTACCAGATCTTGTGTAGCACTCACTGCCATGACCTGGCAAGGAGGGAAATGCAGACCCTGAGGGTGATAAATCCTCGTTTATCTCCTCAGAGAAATGGAGAAACACAAAAAGAACGGTTTCCTTTACACCTGGCTGCTTACAAATAATTATTTATCTCCTGAAAGCCTCTCATTCCACCCCAAGGTGTGGGATTGGTCATCTACAGGGAAGGTTTGACCTCTCTGTGCTCCTCTTCCCTCTCCCCCCATTGCCAGGGCAGCTCCCTGAGGAGCTGGGCAAGGTTTCAACCCAGCACTGCTGAATTCCTTGAAATATTGGAAAGAAAACTTGGAGTTTTCATGGTTTCCACCTCATTTCTTGGCCTCCTGTTCCCCACAGCTGTGCTACCTTTACACAGACCTGTACAAACAGACCAACTCCAAAGAGACCCGGCGTGTTTTCCTGGAGTTTTACCAGTTCTTCCTGGACAGAGCTGCAGTAGGTTCCACCTTTTTTTTCCTCATTTTCACACACATCCAGCAAGTTGACTTTGACCTTTCTCCACTCAGCTGAACTGCGAAAAACTAAGGGGTTTAAAGCCCTGCAAAAGAAATAGCTCTAAAAATCAAAATCTGAGTAATGTTTAATAAATATCTTCATAAAATGTAATAATGTAATAAAAGTTTTCAGTATTTTTGTTGAAATGTTAGCAGGAAAATTAATGACTTCATATGCCTGGTAGCAAAATAAATCCCAGGGGATTTGTTGTAGATAGGAGAAATAATTTAGTGGTAGGTAAGCAAGTTCTGGCTCTTCTTCATTGCTTTTTAGTTAATAATTGCTGTGGGTATTGATGTGGCTGTTCCAGGGATTGGGAAATTTTATGTGTCTGTTGGAAAGCTGAGAAAATTCTTTGCTGCCATGAATTAAACTCCTAGAAACTGAAACAGAGGTTTATATACCACAAGTTCATCTAAAATAATCCTGTGAATTATAATATATTCATGGGAGTCTCCCCTTTTCAAACCAGCAGGTGCTTGGATTGGATGATTTTGGGTTTTGAGGCAATTCCCTGGCAGGATCTGTGTGTTTTCTTGGGATGCTGGTTTCTCTGTTGGTTCTTCCAGCTTTTCTTTCCTTTTGCAGAACCTGAAAGTCCCAGTTCCAGATGAGATCTCCTTGGAATTAGGTAGGGTGCTGTGTTTGTGGGAGTGAAAGCAGAGGGTGGGTTAATTCAGGGAAATGACTTTATTGAACTAATTTATTGAAGGTGGGGGCTGTTCCCAGAGGAATAATGGGTGAATTTTCTGCCTCACAGACAGGAGAAGGCCAGAGTTCCTTCCTGAAGAGCTCCACCGCCAGTTCATCCAAACCATGCAGGATAAAGTCTGTCCAGAGGTTCAGAGGAACCTGGAGGATTTCAGGTACCAAAAGCTCTCTGTGGAGTTCCCATTTAATTCATATTTGATTTCAGTCAGTGTTCAGCACAGGGAAACCTGAGGGCCATAGAATTCCTCTTGGATAGGGTAGGAATACACCAGGAATATACCTGTGGCCAATCCTTAAATCAAGCCATCAGTTGCAATCCTAGAGCTTGGATTCTTCATTCCCTGAAGCCCTGTGACGAAATGTCTTTGTTATATAAATGTCTCACTGATAGTGTTTATAATCAGCTTGTATTTTTTTTTTCCTTCCCTCTCCCCTTTGGGCAGGGGATAATCCACTTTACAGAGCTGTCACAGGCATGGAGTAGAAGTTGATAATTAATTTACTTTTTCACTTGGGGTCCTAAGAGCTCCGTGCCAAGCTCAGCAACGAATTATTTCAATCCCTAAAAGCTTGAAACATCCCTGAAGCCCCTCTGTGACCTGTGTGGGTGTCCTGGTTTGAAGGACAGGTGTCTGCCAATAAAGGCAGAAGCTTCTCTTTGAAATGGAGAATGTAAACCCC
>JANRGV010000059.1:4363607-4382041 GCA_024734035.1 Alethe castanea | reverse complement strand
CCAGCTGGTTTAAAGCTGGCCCATGAGCAGATAATGTGTGCCACGGAGATCAGGGTCACTGTGACAGAATCCACATTTCTGGCCACATCAACCCAACACAGTGGGACACCCTGAGTGGCCCAGGCAGTGTCCAGCTGCAGGTTGGGTATCCTGTGCCCTTTTGCAGGCAGAAGAGGAGCATGGGGCTGACCCTGGCCGAGGGGGAGCTGACCCGGCTGGACGCCGAGCGGCTCCGCGACCGCAACGCCGTGGAGAAGGAGAGGAGCTGTGCAGAGCAGATCATTGCCAAAATCGAGGAGGTCCTGTAAGTGACAGCAGACAGAAAGGTGCTGCCTGAGGTGTGGGAAAAGCAGGAGGAAGGGATTGGGGGGTGGAATTTGGCAGTGCTGTGAGGGTTTGACAGGCAGGGCTCGGGCAGGAGGGAAGGGGAGGCTGCCCTGGCCAGGAGGCTGCAGTGGAGCATGCAGGGAGTGCTGCCATTGTCAGCTTGTGCATTATTGCATCAGGGCCCTTTTCCTGTGGAAACAACAGCTTCACAGCCCATTTTCTCCTTTTTAATGTGGGCTGAATGCAATTTCCACAGCTGAACCTTCATTTTCGATTCTTGATTTTATTTTTTTTTCCCCTGCTGGGACTGTTGAACATTCTAAAGGACACTTCAACACAACCACTGATGCTCTGGGTGGGATGGGACCGGGTGTTAATTGGGTTTTGAGCTTTATTTTAAAAGCCTTTCTTGTTTGCAGGATGACATCTCAGCCTCTGGAAGAAGACAAGAGGTAATGGGAGCTGGGCTGGGCTGTGCTGCTGGAACACGACAGCCCTCTCCCGGCTGTTCTCCAGCACTCCTCTCAGTCCCCTGGCATAAATCACTGCAATTCACAGCAGCAGCCTCTTCTCTGCTGGTGTTTGTTGCCTCTGCTCCACATCTTAAAAATTACTGTCACTGAGAGTTCCTGTTTATTTTTGTTTTGTGCTGTAACTGCTTCAATCTGCTCCAACATTTATTTTCTGTGTGTGCCTTGTCCTGTTCAGTTTTATCTGAGCAGCTTTTCCTCCACTTCTTGCAGTAACCTTTTACTGCTGCTTATTTTTACCATAACTCAAAGCTATAATGTGACATCAAATATGGCTTTAGTGTAGAATTTTAGGACCTTCTGTGTAATTCTCAAAATTGTATTTTCACCTCCTGGGCTTCTGTGCCTTTTGTTATGGAATGATGTGGGTTGGGAGTGACCTTGAATATGATTTAATTCCAACCCCTGTCACAGACAGGGATGCCTTCCTCTATCTCAGATTGCTCCAAGCCCCATCCAGCCTGGCCTTGGACACTTCCAGGGATCCAGGGGCAGCCACAGCTTCTCTGGGCACCTGTGCCAGAGCTTTCCCATCTATATATTCCATCTTTATTGACTCCATAATTTACAAAAGGATAAATTCTGATGTTGGCTGAGCCTTCCTATTATCGGTGGAAATTTATTTCCTTTCATTTCCTACTTTAATTTCAAAATGAACTTCTCAGTAGAACCTTGACCTTAATTTTATTGGCTCAGTGTATTTTCCCAATACATTTCTGTTAAACCTCAGTGGTTTTTCTGTGTTTGGCAGCTCTGCCATGCAGTGTGTGATCCTCACCTACATGAAGCACCTGGGAGTCAAAGTCAAGGAGCCTCGGAGCCTGGAGCAGAAGCGGGGCCGGATTGGTTTCCTGCCAAAGATCAAGGTACTGCTGGGTTTGTGTGCAATTCAAACCCCAGTTTTGCAGGAAATAATTAAAAATCGTTGTGGTTTTCCACTGTTCCAAGAGGATCTGGGATTGCTGAGTGCACAGCAAACCCAAGAGCTGAAATTGGGTTCTGCATCTGTTGGCGGATGTGAGATTTGGAAATAATTGGAATTATTTCCTTTATCTCTACCCCTGAATTCACCTTGTTTTTCGCAGTTATTAAAACTTTGGGGGAGGAATGTTTCATAGAGCACAACTTTGAACCACAGGAGGATCTCATTAAAGCTGTTGCCTTGTTTACTTCAGGTTTTTTTCTGGAGAAATTTGCCCAAACCCTCCTGGTTTGCGATGCAGGAGAGCTCTTCTCCCTGCCACCCCCACTTTTCCAGTTATATAATGAACATTTCCACCAAAACTTCATCCCTGTGGGTGTGATCCCTTGTCTCCCACAGCTTGGGGGTGTATCTGGTCACAGTAGCTACTTATTTTCATCAGCATTTCAACTTCTTTTGAAATATTAAGAGAGTTTCAAGCAGTTCTGCACCAACTGTGAAAAGGTTTGAAACCTTTTTGGAGGTTTGTGTCCTGCCCCTTCTGCAACTTTAAAGAATTCATTAAAACCTCAGCGAACAGCTGGATTGGAAGCAGTGAGTGATGAGTTTGCTTTTCTTTACCTGCAGCAAAGCATCAAGAAAGAGAAAGAAGGAGAGGAGAAAGGGAAGAGGAGAGGCTTCCCCAACATTCTCGGGCCCCCGAGGAGGCCGAGCCGACACGACAGCAGTGCAAGTATGTCAGCCCAGGAAACCCCTGTGCCCTGCTGCCCTGAAAGCCACAGAAAATCCCTGCTGCCTTGAAAAATTCCTAATTCCTGCCAGGAAACCAAATTTCCCCCATCCCCACCATCCTAAACCTCATCCCACCCATCCCAGCCGTCCGAATTTGGACCCCGCTTCTCCCAATTCCCTTCCAGCCCTGTCTCACCCTGAGGGGCTGTGGAATGAAATTTTGGGTCGGGATTGAGGCTCTTTGGGGTAGGATTGAGTGATTTTCAGTAGACTAAGTGATTGATTTTCAGCAGAATTTGAGTGATAGATTTTCAGTAGGATTGAGTTATTGATTTTCAGTAGTATTAAGTGATTTAAACTTTCTGTTGTTAAAATCCGGTTTTGGAGACGCACAGACCTGTTCTGGCTCTGAAATGCTGCTTCCCTCAGCACTGAAGAAGTCATTTCAGCAGTGTGATGAGTGTGTCTGTTCAGTTGGCAGGGCCATGGAGATGCAGAAGCCCAGGCACCCCAAGCACTCACCCACAGCCTCTTCTGTGAGCCCAGAGCCCCCCGAGTCCGGCAAGATGCGCCAGAGTGGCTCCTGCAGCGATGGCACAGATGCCCCTTACCCCCCTGCCAACCCCATGTCCCCCCTGGCAGTGGGGCCCTTTGCCTCTCCAGAGGGCAGCAAGGACAGTGACACAGGTAGGGTGGCATGAAGAGTGGTTAAAGGTCGTGCTGTGATGCAGAGCACTGATGCAACGAGCTGGGCCAATTGGGAAATGCTTTGATGTCATTAGAGCTGCTCTTCCTCACCTTAATCAGCTTTCCTCAATTAGGGAGCGTTGCCACGAGCAGCAGTGGTTGTTAGTGGGTTCTGCCACGGTGCCATTGGATCATCCAACAGGAAAAACCCAACAGGTGCCAGCCTGTGTCACCTGAAGCTTTTGTCACTGAGATTTGTTCTTGCCAGCCTGGGGATCGAGTTCCTCCAGCTCTGAAGCTGAAATCAAGAGGCTCTGGAGAGGCTGGGAAGTTCTCTGATGTCCTCTGGTTTGGTTCCTCACCTTCCCCATTTATCCTGTGGCCAGGTTTGAAGCAGCCTGGGGAAGCTCCACCTGCCAGTGACTCCATGGATGGCACCCCCCGCACACCCAACACCACCTTTGAGTTCCCATCTCCTCTGGAAAACCTGCAGGAGGAGGAGGGAGAATCAGAGAGGTAACTCTGGGTGCTTGAGGGAGCCTTGAGAGAGACTCAGGAAATCTTGGAATGGGTTGGAAAAGGTCATTGTAGAGAATCCTTTGTCAGTGTGACAGTGGCTGTTCAAATTTAATACATAAAATTATAGTGACGTTGTTTGTGTTAAATATTGTTGGTAGAATTAGGAAACTTTGGTCTGTGCTGTGAGGGAAAACTGTCAGGAGAGGGGACAAAATGCTCTGGTTTGGAGCTCAGACCACCATTCTGCAGTTGTGTGAGTGTCTGAGCAGGGAGAAATTCACACACAAGCTTCCCTAATGATTTTCTTCCTTCCTTGCAGGGTGGTTGACATGGGAACACCAAAGCCTTTTCGCAAGTGAGTGTGCTTGGAAATGTTTGAACTTGACTGAATTTGTCTGGATTTCAAGAGGCTGTGAAGCAGAATGCAGCAGTGCTCGTTGTTCTGAGCCAGCACAGTTGTCTGCATGATCTTTTTTCTTTAAGAGCACACGAAATCAGACACTGGCAGCCATTTGTAGGGCAGGTGGAGTGAATCATATGCAAAAACCCCCTTTGATCTGTGAGTGGAGTGCAGTGATTGCTGTATCCACTGATTTGAATGCATGGGAGTGGGGTTAGGGAGTAGAGATATCCCTGTTTTCCTTTCCAACCTGTGTTGCTGTTGGTTCTGTACCTGCAGATAAACAGAGACAAGAAACTGTAACCTGCCCTTTTCACTGCTTTGATACCTGACTGCAAATGGTTTGATCTGTGTCATTAAAATCAGGGTTATGAGAACACTCTCAGAACAGGCAGTCAGCCTGTAAAGGGCAAAATTCAAGAATGTGCCCAGAGGTTCAGGATCAAACAGCCTTCAGCTGGCAGGGACAGTGGATTCCTGAAGCTGATTTATGTACTCAGCTTTTCCCTGGAATGGGAATGAGCTCACCTTCTTTCTCCTCCCATCAGGATGGACAGTGTTGGCTTTGCAGATGTGCAGAGTGAGGATGAGCTCTATGACTTTGACATGGACATGGACCCTCCCAACTGGCAGCAGCTGGTGAGCAGGGAGGTGCTGATGGGGCTCAAGCCCTATGAAATCAAGCGTCAAGAGGTGATAAATGGTGAGATGGAGCTTCTTTGCTGCCTGTTGAAACCCTCCCCTGGAGCTTTGAAATCCTTAAAATTTACAATTAGGTTTTTCTTCACTGGGTTTGTGAAGTAGTGGCTGGAGAGTTGTAGAATTTTTGGTTTGAAGAGTTCTTAGGTGTAAACCTGTGCTTGTTCCTGGGAAATAACCTGAGGTGAATTGGTCCAGTCTTTAGAGGAGAAACAAGCAATACCAAGTGGTTATTAAATAATATTAAGGCACTGAGAGGCCAGTTTTAAATATGTTCTATAAAAGCAAACAAGAAAAGCTTGTTTTTGGAAATGCTGCTCCCAAACTTCAGCAGGTTTGAGCTGCAGCTCCTGCAGAAGTGTCTGTGTGGATTTGTGAGCTCAGAGCTCGCCGTTGGTTTGGGGTGAGCGATGGAATTTTTCCAAACAATTCGAACATGGGATTGCAGCAGAGCCTGGAACATGGACCAGGGAGGGCAGTGCTGCTGAGGGAGCCGTTCTGAGCCCATCTCTGGCCCCACAGTTGCCATGCTGCTTTCCCTGTCTCCCCAGAGCTGTTCTACACCGAGCGAGCCCACGTGCGCACGCTGAAGGTCCTGCACAGCGTCTTCTACCAGAGAGCCACCAGGGAGGGCATCCTCAGCTCCAGTGACAAGAGGAAAATCTTCTCCAACCTGGAGGATATCCTTGGCCTGCATGGTAGGAGCAGCTGGACTCTGGAATTGTGGCTTCCAGTGGCTGAAAAATTGAAGCAAAGGGATCCTGGAACACAAGCTTGAGAAAAGCAGAATTCTTCAGGACACTGCCCTGAGCCTGCTTTTGCTCACCCTTGTTCCATTTCTGACTCACAAAGATGTTTTGATCAGGAATCGTGTGCCCAGTGTTCCTTTTCCTTATCTGTGTTGATTCATGCTTGATAAAAGGAGCAGTGAGATTTATGTGCCAGTGTTTGAGATGGCACAACTGTTCCTGAAGAGAGCAGAGAACAGATTTATAAAGATTGGTGTCTGTTTGTTTCTGAAGGGTGTTTAGGGAAACACCCTCATTATTTAGGGTGCTCACACCAGGCATTTCAGCCTCTGAATAATCAGTTGTGTGGTTTTATGCCTTCTGCATTATTCTTGTTTATAGAAAAATGATATTGAGCCTCAGAAAAGATAAGTTTGGTTCTTAGGGGTCCTTTGAAGACAAGTGAGATACAAGTGCAAAGGAGTTACATCACATTTTATTAGATATGCTAAATTTATTAAGTTGCAGGATATTGTTTATTAGCTATTTAAAATTATTTCAAATCTAATCTTCTCCTAGAACAGCTTTTATGTTAAATGCTGAAAATCAAGTCAGCAATTTGACCACTATTAATAAAATCTGCCTTTTTTTCCTTGTTTTTAAGTTGCACTGAACGATCAGATGAAATCTGTCCGAAAAAGGAACGAGACTTCTGTCATTGGCCAAATTGGGGAAGATTTGCTCTCCTGGGTAAATTTCTTTTAATATTTCTTCTATTTGAAAATAATGTGTCAGAGGATGACCAAGAGAGCCAGAGGCTGGAGGAGGCAATTCCCAACAATGGGAACTGAAGGGCTGTGGGAGTTCTGGAACCAAAACAGAGCTGGAGGATGAGGGGGGAGGGAAAGCAGGAAGAACTCAGAGGATTTTCATCTGACTGGAGATAAGAGTCATTTAAGGCACAGGAATAATTTCCTTAGGATGTGTGGGTAGAATAGAAAGGTACTTTTGGGTACATAAAGGTGAGAGTGGGATTTTGAAAAATGTAGTGGCACGATTTATTTCAGTAACACTGAAATATGAGCTTGGTGTTGCCTGCGGTGCAGTTAAAAGATGGTTAAAAATACTGATTTCTAATCTTAGACTGTGTAAATTTGGAGTTTCTGGTGCTGTTGCAGGCTTCACTTTTGAGATCTTGATGGAAAGATTTGGCTGTCCCATTCCTGGAAGTTTTCAAGGATGTTTTGGAATAATAGAAGGTGTCCCTGCCCATGATGGGGATGAGCTTTAAAATCTCTTTCAACCCAAACCAGTCTGGGATTCTGTGATGTGAGAGGGGTGGATTCAGGAGAACTGTAGAGTGTGAGATGTAAAGGTGTCCTCTGGGAAGACAAAGCCTTAAACCAGGGCAGAAATGACTCCTCATTCTTGTCAATAATTCCTTTATTCCCTGGTGAGCCCAGTCCCGTGTGGCTCTGCCTGCTGAGGGTGGCTCGTGCTGAGCTCCAGTGTCTAAACTTGGCTTTTCTGCCTTTCTGGCACAGTTTAGTGGAGCAGCAGAGGAGAAGCTGAAACTTGCCACTGCCACCTTCTGCAGCAACCAGCCCTTTGCTCTCGAAGTCATCAAGTCCCGCCAGAAGAAGGATTCGCGCTTCCAGACCTTCGTGCAGGTGAGCTGCCCACAGGCTTTGGGTTTCTCCACCAGGCTTTGGGTTTTCTCCACCAGGCTTTGGGTTTTCTCCACCAGGCTTTGGGTTTTCTCCACCAGGCTTTGAGTTTTCTTCACCAGACTCTTTGGGTTTCTCCACCAGGCTTTGGGTTTTCTCCACCAGGCTTTGGGTTTTCTCCACCAGGCTTTGAGTTTTCTCCACCAGACTCTTTGAGTTTTCTTCACCAGACTCTTTGGGTTTCTCCATCAGGCTTTGGGTTTTCTCCACCAGGCTTTGGGTTTTCTCCACCAGGCTTTGCGTTTTCTTCACCAGACTCTCTGAGTTTTTTCCCCTAAGATCTGAGTTTTCTCTCTCAGATTTTTTTGAGTTTTCTGCCCCAGACTCTCTGAGTTTTCTCCCCCAGGCTTTTTTGAGTTTTCTCCTCCAGGCCCTGAGTTTTTTTCCCCTAAGCTCTGAGTTTTCTCCACTGGATTTTTTTGAGTTTTCTCCACCAGACTCTTTGAGATTTCTCCACCAGACTCTCTGAGTTTTTCCCCTAAGCTCTGAGTTTTTTCCACCAGACCCTCTTGAGTTTTCCCCACCAGGCTCTTTGAGTTTTCTCCACCAGGCTTTTGAGTTTTCTCCACCAGATTTTTTTTTTTTTGAGTTTTCTCCACCAGGCTCTGAGTTTTTTCCAGCATTTGAGTTGCTTCAGCACAGCCCAGTGATTCCTCCTAGAAAAAGTTCTGATAATTAATGACATTAATTAATGACATCATGCCTAACTCTACCTCCAGCTGGGGATCATTTCCAGCACTGTTTTTATCTCTCCTGGTGGTTTCTGGAGGGAGGAGCCCTTGGTTTTGGGGAGCAGAGTGCCCTGATGGAATGCAGGGCAGCACAGGCAGGAGGTGCCACCTCCCTTGATGTGGCTGCTGCCCAAGGATGCCAAAACCTGTGGGGCAGAGTGCTCAGAGAGCCAGGGGCAGGAGACAGATGCTGCCCAGCTGCTCTGCCTGCCAGGAGTGGGGTTTGGGTGCATGTGGCATTTGCAGGAGAACATTGTCTCCATTAGCACAGGCTGGGAGGGGCTCTGGGAGAACAAGAGGAGATTATCTTGACAAATGTCCTGTGTTTTTCTGCCATGTGAAAGCCCAAACTGATGCTTTCCCTGGGTGCTGCTGACTGAGATTGATTGGGGATGGGCCCAAGCCCATGGGGAGTAATGAGGGGAGGAAGGCACTGCTGCTGTGATGAGCTTTTTCCTCTGGGTAATTGCAGATGGAGAGGGGATGTGTTGTCTGGGTGATAGATCTTGGCATCTCTTGTCTTGTATTTAATTACTGGAAAGTGAAGTAATAGATGTTTAAGTGATGAATAGATGTTGTGCATTCAGGTAATTATGGCCTTAATAAAAATGACAAATGCAGATTTTGTGCTGTTGAAATTTAGGATGCAGAGAGCAATCCCCTGTGCCGGCGGCTGCAGCTCAAGGATATCATCCCCACAGAGATGCAGAGGTTGACTAAATACCCCCTTCTGCTGGATAACATTGCTAAATACACAGGTAAAGCCTTCCCCCTGGGGTTTGGACACCCACCTCAGCAGGGATTTTTAGGTAAATGTGTTAAATAACACTTCAATTTTATGTCTCTCTCAGTTTGCATTGCGACCTCACTGCTGCCTTCTGCACAGGAGGTGTAAAAGTAATAATAAAAATGAAAAATCCAGTGTTTGTTGCTCCTTAGGAAAATAAAAAGGAAATTCAGTGTGAAATAAGTGAATCTATCAAACCTCTAAAGCAGCACAGAATGTCCTCATGCTCTTGCAGAGGGTGGGGTTTAATTAGGAGGTGTTGCACTGAAAGATACTTTCAGCACAACAGGTGAAAATGTGATAAATAATAGCACAGAATGCCTTCCCAGCTTTACTATCTGATACCTGCTGCAGAGTAATTTCATTAGTCATAAAAATAGACTGCAGCTACAAGTTCCCTCTAATCCTAATTAGGAAAGCATGTGATACTCCATTATCTTTGATGTACTGGTTTATGTTCCTGTTAACTGAATTCTCACTGTGGCTGCTGGTGCTGGTGAGGATTGATGGCTTCACCTGTGCCTTACTCTTAGTGAGGATTTGAGGTTTCTGAGATTATTGTGAGTAGTTGTCACAAGGCCCTAAAAAAGGGAGAGTAACAATTGTATTATGTGTAACGATCTGCAGGTCACAATGAATTCTCTCCTGTCACAAATCTCATTTTTATCACTTTTGCAGTGCAGTGCTTTTGTTGATAGATTGCTCTGCGAGTTTAACTCCTCCTTGTCCCGTTTGAGGTCAGCAAACAGCCCTGGAGGGCTGACAGCTCACACCTTTGCTGGTTTGGAAGCACTGTCCCACTTGGTTTTATTCTTGCAGAGCTGCCTGAGGAGAAGGAAAAAGTGAAGAAAGCAGCAGATCACTGTCGCCAGATCCTCAACCACGTGAACCAGGCTGTGAAGGAGTCAGAGAACAAGCAGGTGGGAGGGGCAGAGGGAAGGTGCAGGGTTTGGGGCAGCAGTGATCCTGCACCCTGGGGACTCCTGCTGCTCCCAGTGATCATTTCCCTGCATTCCCTGCAGCATTTGGAGGATTATCAGCGGCGACTCGACCTCTCCTACCTGAAGCAGTCAGAGGATCCCATGATGGACGAGTTCAGGGTGAGTGGCAGCATTAAAACCAGCCCTGTGTGAATTGTTTACAGCCCTGTCCTTCACTCTGTGCTGCTGCTGATGCACAGTCGAGTGGTCTTGGGAGATAAATATTTCTGTATGAAAATGAAAGCAATTAGTCTCAGAAATGTGAGTTTTGCCACCTTCCTGAAGATTTCTGTGGCCCTGACAACCCAGTTCTGCACATGGTGGTGCTGATGAAGCTTGTCAGCTCTGTGCAACAAACCATTATGGCCTGCAAGCTCAAGCACTGTATCCCAAAAGAGATATCTGATGGGTAATGAGATTATTGTAGGTGTTTATCTCATGTCTTGGTGATGCTGCTGGAACTGAGGAGGCCTTGGAGAGCCCTGAGGTGTAACAGTGGAATTGGCTTTAAAAGGAGAGCTTGTACAAAAACGTGGAGATCCACACAGCCAAATAAACCTGAAGTCCAGTATTACAAATATTCTCTTTCATGGCTCCTGTAAATGCCTGCAGTTCTGTTGGAAGCTGGTTACCTGCTGGTTGCTTCCCCATCTCCCTCAAAGACAGTGTGAATAAAAAAAAAAAAAAAAAAATCTTTTCTATAAAACTGTGTCATTTATCCTTCCCCAAATAAACCTGCAAGCATTCAGTGAGGAAAGGAAGAACTTCTGGCAGCTACGAAATCTCGCTGTCATTGATTGTAGACTCTGAGACTTGGAAGGGATGAATTGTGAAAATTGTCACTTCTGCTTGCCTGCAGATCTAAATGTCACGAGCACTGAAGTGCCTGAAGAATCCATTGACATTACAAGTCCTGTCAGATCATGGGGATGATTTGTAAATAATTTGTAGGCACACTTGACTTGCAAATGGAGTGCTGCAGCATTAATCAGCTGTGATGCTGGAACTGAGTATGGGGTGTTGGAAAAACTCCTCCTAGGAAACAGGTGACATCCTAATGCCCCAGGAGCTTGACTTGGGAGAATTCCTCACCCTGTGGCACTTGGCATGTGGAGAAGAGCAGTGCAAAAGTGATAAACAGCAACTCTGACAAGATTTTGGGTTCCCTGCTCTGTGTTTCTTTTCCCAGCCTGGGTTTAGTGCTTAGCTCCAAACTGGAGTCCCTCTGGCATCCCTGTGTTGTATCATGACTTGCTTCTATAGAAATTTCATATATTTTTTTTTTCTTTCCCCTGACAGAACCTGGATCTAACAAAGAGAAAGATGCTCCATGAAGGGCCCCTGACCTGGAAAGTGAATCGTGACAAAACCATCGGTGAGTCTGGGCCGTCCCCTCACTGCCCTGGCTCTGGGGGAGTTTGGGAAGGAGAGGAGGGAGAAGCTCTGTGCAGCTCCCAATTATGCTTCTTACTGCCACCTCTAATAATGCCTGTGTGCTTCTCTGAGCTGATTAAATTATTCTTGTCAATTCTGAAATGTGCTGGAGCATCATTAGGGCCACGCAGGGACACAGCAGTCAGTCATGAGCTGATCCAATTCCATCTGTAGCTTTCTGCTGGAGTTTTCACGAGGAAGATTTGCAAGCTTTGCCTGGGATGGCACAGCACTGATTGCTGCCTCTGCATGAGTAATCAGAAATGCAGCTTTCTGATGGGAATCTTTTAACTCATTCTGGGCTTTTTTGCACTCTGGGCAGATCTGTACACCCTGCTGCTGGAGGACATCCTGGTGCTGCTGCAGAAACAAGATGACAAATTGGTGCTGAAGTGCCACAGCAAGATCCTGGCATCCACAGCTGACAGCAAACACACCTTCAGCCCCATCATCAAACTCAACACTGTGCTGGTTCGCCAGGTGGCCACAGGTCAGTGCAGCCCACTGAGAAAGCAAAAAGAGAAGCCAAAAATAAAGATTAGCTCAGTTGAGGAACATGATTTTGTGTAGATTTTCAGAGTAGAACATGGAAAACTGCGTAGGCTTAATTCTTGGTTGTCCAACATTGTGCTTAGTATGGATGAGCTGTTTAACTTCTTTGAATCAGTAATAGGCATTGCTTGAGTTTTAAATAGACTTCTAAATGAAAGTACTCTGTGTTAGAGGAAAAGCACTCTGGAAAGTATTAGAAGGGAAAAGAGGAGAAATGGAGCTTTTTCAAAATGGGTTGAAATGGGTTTTTTCCTTTGAGGGCACATTTCTTTGCTAGGACAAGGTCAGTGTGTCTGTATTGTTAGAGAGTGATCTCAAGGACTTTCTCCTTGCTTTGGGCTGGGGTTATGGCTTGTTGTTGGGGTTTTTGGGGAGCTGTGTGGGGCTGGCAGCTGTTTCATGCTCCCTTCCCTGTGTTGGTGCAGATAACAAAGCGTTCTTCGTCATCTCCATGTCAGCAACGGGCGCACACATCTACGAGCTGGTGGCACAGACTGTCTCTGAGAAGAATGTGTAAGTGCTGGGGTGAATCCCAGCTGCTGCTGGCTTTGTTGGACCTGAGGGACCTTTTCCCCATGAATTCCCTGAGTTCCTTCTCCAAACTTAGCTGGAACCCTGGTGCTCTCTGCAGGAAGCATCCATGGGTAGTCCTTCCCCTCTGGCTCACTCCAGACCCTTTCCTGACCTCCAAAATGCTTTTATTTGCCCTTAAAATTCTGGGGTTTTTTTGGGCTTGACTGTCAGATCAGACACAGAAATCATCCTGCATCTTCATGCAGCACCAGAGATCTTTGCAGATTTACATTCTGGCTTCATAAACACACCAGTGCAAGAATTGGATTCCATGGCTAAAAGCTTTATTGGGAGAAACTCTTTTCTCCTGAAGAATATGCAGGGAGAGATGTGTTTTTGGGATGTTGCATGTATTACAGTCCAGCGATGTGTGAAATAATGTTTTTTAATGTATTTATATATCAATTAACTGGTTGATCTGACATGTGATAAGGTCCTGTCTATCATTTCTCTCTGCTGAAGAGCAAACAGGTGAGCTGAGCTTTGTGCTGTGCTGATTTCAGGGTGTTCCTGAACAGAACTTTTAAAAAAAGACATTTCTTTTGGTAAAAAAAATGCAGTAATACTATCAACTGGATTTAAGAGGATTAAATAGAGAAATGCTTGTTCTGTTTCACTTGCTGCATGGTTTTATTTGCTGTTTCTGCTGCAGCTGGCAGGACCTTATAGCTCAGATGGCAGGAACTGTGAAGATGGGGAGCAGCAGGAGAGTGATCCCACTGCCTCAGTCAGGCCCTGGAGAGTAAGTCAAAGCTGCAGGAAGGAGAAAAGCTGATTTTTCTTTCTCCAGCACCCCTTTCCCTGCTCAAAACTTGCCCTCCAAAGCATGGATGCTCCTGCAGATCATGGTGACTGAAAGGATGTGTTTGTTCTTCCCACCCTGCAGAGAGGAGCGTGAGGAAGAGGAGCAGCAGAAGCTCAAAGAGCAGCATGACATTCCTGCCAGCAGCCTGCAAAGTCCAGGTGAAGCAGGGATTCAGGGAGGTGGGAGCAGCAGATTTGCTCCACAGAGTGCAGATGTGCCCAGCTGTGTTCCTGGGGCTTGGGGATCCCAGGGCAGCTTTGAGGTTTTTCTGGAAAGGGGTGGTTCTTCTGCAAGTCATTCAGAGAAGTGATGCTGAACCTCTTAGAAATACACTATTAATTAATTTACTATTTCCATCTGATTCATAAACTGCTGGGAGAGTCATTTTTTAAACCTGGAAAGAACTGGCCTTTTACCAAAGCCACACTCAAGAATTTCAGTGTTTCCAGAGTGAAGTTTTCAGCAGTTTTATCATCGCTGTCTCACCTGAATTTTTGTTTTCTGTCCTGTAGATAAAGATTTGGGCCTGGAGTCTCCCTTGATCCTGAACCCTCAGTCCTCCTCACCCATCCTGTCAGACAAGGCCAAGGTGGAGGGGCTGCTGGGGGCTGAGGGGCAGTTTGAGAAGGTGCAGCAGGCAGAGCTGGCACTGAAGGACTCCAGCTCAGCCTCGGTGCCCGAGGGGCAGTGGGCTCAGGATGCCCTGAGGAACTGTGAGTACTTAGGCATCTCTTTCTTTTTTGGGGGTTTTATGTATCAAATTAGGATGATAACAAATTTTTACCATCCTTGGAGTGCTTTGATGGCAAAATTCCATTGCAGAACTTAATGCACAGTGCCATTGCTGGTCAGCAGTTTTTAAAGACAAGGCAGTCAGCCCTGAACTTACTTCCACAGCACTGGAGCAGAACTGGAGATGTTGCTTGTGTTGCAGAATAAAATTTTCCTTTTTTTTTTATTAGGTAAAATCCTGCAAATTGTTAAGGTCACTTATATCCAAAGCCCAGGCTCAGATTTCCTAAGTACTTGGGAGGTGGTTGGGTCTAATTAGATCAGCACTTGTGTGTGTTGAGTTTTCCTGATGGACAGATCACTGTTTGAAATTGTTTTTAAGGTTTTGAATCACTTCCTCTGCTCTCCTTTCAGAGGAGGAATGCAGGGCTCTGCAACCTGCTGGATCAGCTCTGACACTGCAACTCCTAAATATAACTCCCTAAAATTTGAATTAATTCATTAATCCACAGACCTCTCCTTGGCAGCTCTGGAAGGGACACAAAGTCCCTCAGTTGTACTTGGAGGGAAGAGTCTGTGGAATATTTGCTTTTACCAAAATGCAGAACTCTCACATCCTTGGCCCCAATTGCCTCTTCCATCTCTCTGTCCAAGCAAGGACAGTTCTCTGCAGTCTTGGAATTCTCAGATCTTTAAATCAATTTTTTCTCCTTCTTAGAGGATTTAAAGTTCTTTTCTAGTTCTGAATATTGGACAGATATTCTTGGTACTTGTTTTAAGAGACCACAGCTAAGATAATCTTGGTCTGGGGGTGTGTAAGGACAGTTTTAGTGACCCTGCAGCATCTCCTGAGTGCTGGGAGTTAAAAGAGCAGCTCTCCAACATTGTGACAAGAGCCTGAGCTGAGTGACAGCTCTGCTTGTGACATCACAGCTTTTTTTGGGTGTTGCAAGAGCATTTTGTGGTGAGGAGGAACAATCTGAGGCTCTTGACAGCAGCACGTTTTTGTTTGGAACAATATGTCCCTATTATGAAGTGTTTGGTTGGGATAATTTGGGAACTAAAGGAATGTGGGTTGAAGTTCAACCAGGCATAAATTTGCATCGAATTTTAGGGAAAATGTTTCTTGGATTTTTTTTCTTTTTTTTTTTCATTTCTGTCATTTCAAACCTGAGTGGAATATTCCCAATTTCCTTGAGGTGGGAATCCCCTGCTCTAACCATAGCTGTGAGCTCCTTTGCAGGGTGAAACCCAGGCACTCAGGAGAATTCCTGGAGACAATTTCTTTGGTTTTCTGCAAGGAGAGGCAACATGTCCTGACATACTGTAAGGTAAAACAGGGCACTGAGGCTGGAGCCTTTAATGCATTTATTTTTATCCCTGTTTTTCCAACCAAGAGCAAGGAGAGGAGTCACACCTCTGTCAGAGGGTGACCTTTGTGTCTGCTTTAATCCTTCTGTGCCCTGTGAGCATTGCCTGGATTTGTCAGGTGCTGTTAGTGCAAGAACAGGATTTCCACACTTCTTCATAGAAACAGAGATTTTGGGCAAGCAGGAAGGGAGGTGATGAGCTCACAGAATATCCTGAGCTGGAGAGGAGCCAGAAGGATCATTGAGTGCAGCTTCTGTCCATTTAATTATGGGGGTTTTTTTAATATACAGTGTAAAAACCATCCCTGATCTGAGTCTGATATCACCACCAATCTTTGGAGTTTTTCCAAATGGTTGAGTGCAGGTCCTATCCATTTGAGTCTGAAATTACCACCAATATTTGGAGCTTTTACAAATGGTTGAGGGCAGGTCTTGTCCAGGTGAATCTGGTATCAGCTCTAATCTTTGGAGTTTTCACAAATGGTTGGGTAAAGGTCCTGTCCATTTAATTATGGGGTTTTTTTAATATACAGTGTAAAAACCATCCCTGATCTCTGAGTCTGATATCACCACTAATCTTTGGAGTTTTCCCAAATAGTTGGGTGCAGGTCCTGTCCATTTGAATCTGAAATTACCATCAATCTTTGGAGTTTTCCCAAATGGTTGGGTGCAGGTCCTGTCTATCTGATATCACCACCAATATTTGGAGTTTTCATAAATGGTTTAGTGCAGGTCCTGTCCAGCTGGTATCACCACTAATCTTTGGAGTTTTCATAAATGATTGGGTGCAGGTCCTGTACATTTGGTATCACCACCAATCTTTGGAGTTTTCACAAATGTTTGACTGCAGGTCCTGTCCATTTGAGTCTGAAATTGCCACCAATATTTGGAGTTGTCCCAAATGGTTGGGTGCAGGTCCTGTCTATCTGATATCACCACCAATCTCTGGAGTTTTCACAAATGTTTGACTGCAGGTCCTGTCCATTTGAGTCTGAAATTACCACCAATCTTTGGAGTTGTCCCAAATGGTGGGTGCAGGTCCTGTTCCCCTCATTCTGGAGTTCTCACCTGCACCTTGCCTGTCCTTGCAGTGGGGCTGCTGAGGCAGCTCTTGGTGCAGCAGCTGGGCCTGGCAGACGAGGGGAGCCTGGAGCACAGACACCACTTCAGGACCGTGTCCCAGGAGGCACAGACAGAGTGGGGGCAGGAGCTGCAGCCCTGTGAGAGCCAAGTGCAGCAGGCTGGAGAGCACGGCAGCCCTGGCAGAACTGGAGAGCCCGCGGCCGGGCACGGGAACCGGACTGCAGAGTGCCCGGCGCCGGGGGAGGCCAGGCAGGGCTCTGAGCCCACTGCCAGGGCCACTGTGCCCATGGACAGCACGAGCCTGGAGGGCTCCAGCTCAGAGCTGGAGGGGCTGGGGGCTGACGAGAGCGGGGAGCATTTCTTCGACGCTCGGGAGGCGCACGGCGACGAGAACGGCGGCGAGGGCGAGCTGCTGCGGGGGAAGGAGGAGGAGGAGCTGCAGATTCGGATCTCAGGTGAGCCTGGGCTCTCACTCAGGGGCCTGGGCTGTTTTACACTTCTGCTCAGCTGGGGTAGGACAGTGACCTCCCAGATCTCAACAAAAAGGGCCTGGTTAATTCTTTGTGAAATGCTGGGGGGGCACGGCCTGTGCCAGGCTGGAATTGCAGAGACACCAGGCACAAACCAAACCCTCCATTGTGCCTGTCCTGGACCAGGGGCACAGCCTGTGCCAGGCTGGAATTGCAGAGGCACCAGGTACAATCCAAACCCTCCATTGTGGCTGTGCTGGACCAGGGACACAGCCTGTGCCAGGCTGGAATTGCAGAGACACCAGGTACAATCCAAACCCTCCATTGTGGCTGTGCTGGACCAGGGGCACAGCCTGTGCCAGGCTGGAATTGCAGAGGCACCAGGCACAATCCAAACCCTCCATTGTGGCTGTGCTGGACCAGGGGCACAGCCTGTGCCAGGCTGGAATTGCAGAAACACCAGGCACAAACCAAACCATCCATTGTGGCTGTGCTGGACCAGGGGCACAGCCTGTGCCAGGCTGGAATTGCAGAGACACCAAGCACAAGCCAAACCCTCCATTGTGCCTGTCCTGGACCATTTTATCTCTTTACTGCCTACAGGAACCTGTAGGGAAAAGATTTTCCCTGGAGGCAAAGCACTTTTTAAAGCCCTTTTCCTGATCAAGCTTCAAGAAAGAAACTCAAGATATTAATTTTACACTGTAATAGTCTACTGTAACCTTACCACACTCTGAACCTCTTAAAAGTTTATTATTTTATTATTTTTATTGTCATTCTGCACATGGGCTGTTTGACAGCTACCTGAGCACTCCAAACTTAGCACAGAAGCTGGGGTTTATCCTGTGTGCATTTTGTAGTAGAAGCAGCTGCTGTCAGGTGGATTCAACACTAAAAACCCCACAGAAGTCTCTTATCCATAAATATTCTCTTATTTAAAAATTGGATTATATCCACATGCATAAACCAATTTGTGACTGCCCCAATGCTGCTTTCCAATTATATATTGCAAATAATTTTTCTCACTGAGACATTTTAAATTATTAAAACTGAGCCAACAACTTGAAGCATCTAATTTATTTGTCACCTCTTCCACTGTTTACTTTTTTAACTGTATGGGGACATCAAAATGAGATTGCTCTGTTTTTAGTCAGTTCTGAGTCCCCTGTGCTGGCTTTGCTGTAATATTGCAGAGAAATTCATTAAATCGACTCCTATTGCTGGGTGCAGGTTGTGAAAGCATTTTCTGGCTGTAATTACTTTCTCTTTCTAGCATATCAGCAAGCTCTGTTTTAAACCTCACCCATCTAAAAGCATCCTCAGTGCCAGGGTGGGCAGTGGAGTTTGGGAATCCAGCAGCTGGATTTGTCAGGTGCCATTTGTGCAAGAGCAGGATTTTCAGATACTGTCACAGAAACAGATTTTGGGCAAGCAGGAAGGGAGGTGATGAGCTCACAGAATATCCTGAGCTGGAGAGGGGCCAGAAGGATTATTGAGTTCAGGTCCTGTCCATTTAATTATTATTATTTTTTTTAATATTCAGTGTAAAAACCATCCCTGATCTCTGAGTGTATTCAGAACCAGCTGAGTCTGGTATCACCACCAATCTTTGGAGTTTTCACAAATGGTTGAGTGATGGTGCTGTC
>JANRGV010000059.1:4348363-4361245 GCA_024734035.1 Alethe castanea | reverse complement strand
GGAATTGTTGTGTCTGCCCAAAATGGGAGAGCAGCAGCTCCCACTGGATATGGAGTTTAGAGTTCTACACTAAAGAACTGCAGGGTTACAAATGGATGAAAAACAGAAAAGCTGAAATCCTAAAGCACCAGAGATCCAGCTGGCCTTTCATGCCCAGGAAAGGTTTCTACTCATTTTTAATGAAACATGAGTGGGCTGAAGAACCTGGCAAGCAGAGACTGGGTGGAATAGGTGGGCAGGCTGGGATTTTTATTGAAATGAGTTGGTTCCAGCTGCCCCACACCTTCATCCCAGAGTGCTGGGAATTCCCCCAGGGAGATCCCTGAGCTGCTGAGCCTGGCTCTGCTCTCCCTGGGATGCCTCTGGGGCCCTCCAGCTGGAATTGCTGAGCTCCTGACAGAGCTCTGGAGGTGGAGCTGGCTGTGAAGCTCTCACTGCACAGCTCAGAAATGCCCCACACTCATCTCTCAGTGCATGCCTTTCTCTCACCACCTTTTTCCCTTTTTTTTTTTTTTCCCCTTTTTCTCCCTCCTTCAGACAAAAGCTAGTCGTGTTTCCAGGAGTGGCTGAAGATTGGATGAAGAGAATCAGGACACAGCAGCTGCTGTCTCCCCTGTGGACTCTGGGATGAGGGTTTGGAGCATCCAAACAGGAACCATTCTCTAGCAAAGTGGGCATGGGGTGCTTTTCCTGTGGGGCATCTGCACTATCTTGTCAGTGAGGGAGTCTATTCTATTCTGCTCCTCTCCTTGCTACCAGAAATTCTTTTTTTTTTTTTCTTCAGAACAGAAAAAAAAAAAGAAACCAAACCAAATGTACAGAGCTTTGGGTGTAGGATATAAAAAAAATGTATTTAGACATTTAAAAGAAAAAAAAAAATCAATGTATTTATTTGACTTCATTCCGTGTATCAAAAGCACATTTTAATTTTTTAATCTGCCTTTTTTTTTTTTTTTGTTCTATTTTTGGGTAGTGACAGTTCTGGCCCCCTGCATGTGGCCCACCCTGCCTGGTGAGGGGACAGGGGGGACCTGAGTGCAGGTGTTTCCTCACTGGACTGGACTCTGCACTCCCTGCTGGCACTCAGACTACCAAGAGCTACTCATGAAGGTGTTAGGATGGAATTTATGGCTGGAATTTGTCTGTATCCAACCAACTGCATGGGAATTGCTCAAGTCACCACGTGTGGAACAGGAATTTTCCATGCACTAAACAGCCAGGCACTTGAGATGGGCAAATTTTCCTTTTCCCCTTTCCCATCCCTTTGCTGGGAGAGGAGAAAGAGGTTGAATTTTGTTTTGTTTTTTTTTTCTTGACTTTGTTGGCTTTGATCATTGTCTCCTTTGTAAAGTGATAAAAATACTTGGACCTGCAGCACTTTTGTAACTCTTCTCTGGATCAAAAAAAAAAAAGAAAAAAAAAAAAAAGAGGAAAAAATGCAAACCCAGAAGTGTTTCAAAGATGTGGGGCAGCTCTGCCCCTGAATCACTACTGAATGAAAAAGGGCTGCCATGGAGTTAGCCACAGGTACTGCTGATTATAGGGCCAGTAAGTTTTAGTACCTGGAGTATGTCTTGCTGAGGGCTTGAGGTGGGCTCTGGGGTTGTTTTTTTGGGGTGGGGTTGTTTTGTTTTTTTGAGTTTTTCCCTTTTTTTTGGAAATCATTGGTGCCAAAGTGTTCTCCCCCAAACGGAGAGTGGCAGCCCCAGAAGGCTGAAGCAGCTCTGGGCCCTGGCTCAGCTCTGAGCTGCTGGGGTTTGCTGCTGGGGTTTGCTGCTGGGGTTTGCTGCTGGTGTTTGCTGCTGGGGTTTGCTGCTGGGGTTTGCTGCCAGGATGGGGATTGGGGTGGCACAGCTGGGCACAGCCTCCATTCCTGCCTGTGCTGGATTTCACACAGGTGGCTCTGGCAGCCAGCAGTTCTGCATCCATGCCCTGCCCCTAGCCTGGGCTGGAGGGACCTCCTCCTTCTTCTGGCTTTTTGGGGATCAGGTGAGGGTGGTGATGAATTTTTACTCTCCTGCTTGGCTCAGAGTGGTTCAAGTGGCTGTTTCTGTGAGCTGTGTGAGGAGCACACCCTCTTCTCAAGTTTTCAGCTCTCTAAGGAAGCCAAGCTGAGCATCCTGCACATCCCATGGATGGTGAGACCAGCCTGCCTTTGCTCAGCACCAGGATCCTCCTGCTCCTCTAAACCAAACGTTTTCCCTTGGGCTGCTGGCAAGAAATCACCTCTGCCCCTGTCAGAAAAATCCCAGCTCGTGTTCCTCCCCCAGAAACTTTGGGGGATGAGTTCAGGTGACAGGAGAGGGACAGAGATGGTTTTGGGGTGGGAATTGGAGCCAGGAGCCCTTGGAGGGTAGGGAGGAATTCCTGTTGCTGTAAGAGCATCACCACTGCCAGCAGCAGAGCTGCCAGGAGCTCCTGGTTTTTTTTTTGGGATGCACCAAGGCCTGTCCTGTTGTGTGGGATTATTGTCAGTATTAACTCAAGGATGGGCTCTCCCCTCAGCCCCACCATTCCCTGGGTTATAAACATCCAAATTTCTCCCCAGCCTGGAATGCTGCTGTGGATGCTGTCTGGAGGAGAACTGGCCAACAGCCAGACCTGCTGCTGCACCCCTTCCCCCCTCCCACTCCAAAAACAGTTCCTGTGACCTCAGCAGGCTAAAAGCTTCCCAGAGCTTTGGTTGACAGGAAATCATCCCTGAATTCCAGAGCAAAGCTCAGTCTGGCTTTGGAAGAATGTGCTGGAAGAGCAGCAGATCTGGAGTTTGGGGAGGCCTGGGTGTTTCTGGAAGAGCAGCAGATCTGGAGTTTGGGGAGGCCTGGGTGTTTCCTGCTCTTTGCTCATGGTTGAACACAAAATCCTCGTTGGGTCTCTCCAGGCTGCCAGAATTTCAAGGTCTGTGCTGGTTCCTGGTTTCTCCTCTGGTGGTTGTGGCAGCAGTGAAAAGCTGGGAATGGAGTGTGTGTGAATTGACATTTTTGCCTGCTGGAGTGGATTTTGCCCCAGATCCCTAAATTCTCCCCCAGGGGTGAGGGGCAGCTGTGTCCCTGCCACTTTGGGGTGGATGAAGGGAATCCCCCTGTGCCAGGCTGAGGCTGGCAGGGCACCTCAGAAATCCAGGGGTGTTGGAGCAGCCCAGCTGTGTGACCCCAGTTTTATGGGTGACAGAAATCCTGCTCTGGGCTCTGTGCTGGCTGTGCTGTCAGCTCTGCATCCCCCTCACCAGCAGGGCAGGGATGGTGGCTCAGGGATCCCTGCAGCTGGAGGGACAGGGAATTCCTTTTTCCTCCCTGCCACATCTGCCCCACACACCTCGGGCTGGAGGAAGGAGCTGCAGCTCAAATGCACTATTCAGGATTCCCTGTTTTTTTCCTCCTTTAAGCCATAAAATTCCCCTTCTTTTAAAATTAAAATTAGTGATGGGTTGGGCATTTCCTTACCCAAACACTTCTCTGGAGTTTTTTGTCCCAGCCCCAAAAATATTTTTTTTCTCCCCTTCCCCAAGCAGAAGAACAAGGATTTCTTGTTTTGGGAACAAGGATGGGATGTAAGAACATCTGAGAGATCATTTCCCTTCTGTCACACAGCTCATGGACAAGCCCAAAGCTCAGATGGGATTTTTCTGGGGTGGGAATTCCCTTCTGCAGAAATTCCTGAGCAGCCCTGGTCTCTAGGGAGGTGGGATCAGCAGGTGAGCAGTGCAAACCTCAGACAGCACTTGGCCTGTTCAGTGTTCTCCTAAAATTGGATATTCTGATTTTTGTCTCCCTGCTCTTAGATTTCACTCTCCTGTATCCAGTGTTTTCTCCCTGTTCCCCCAAAAAAATCCCTGGATTCCCTCCCCATCCCCAAAGGTGCCAACTGACAAGCAGATGTACTGCAAAAGGGATACTGCAGCCAAAACACTGCTGTTTTATTTTGAATTAAGTCTTGTGGAGCTCTCTTCATGCTAGAATATTTTTATTTTCTTTGTACAACATACAATCATGTACTCTTAACAGAGATTTACTTTAAAGAGAAGAAAAAAAAAAATCTGGAAGTATTCTTTAAAAAAAAAATACACAAAAATCTTTATTAATAATCCTGTATTTTTACTGATCATGTTTGAATGTCTAAAAAGACTTTATTGTTCTAATTATCCAGATGTATGTTTGTAAAATAGCTCTTTTATGACTTAGCTGATCGGGTTGTATGTTTCTGGAATTAAATATTGGTCACTTAAAAAAAAAAAAGAAATCTGTTTTCAGGACCTGGGAAATAGAAAATTTAAGCGTTTCAAATATCATTAAATAAGCTTAAAGGAAAATGAGCTTTGTCTGGTGGATTTTTTGGGCTGTAATTGCCTGGAGTGTTTGAAGGACAAATGATGGCAAAGGCAATTTTCCTTTTGGGGGATGATGAATTTTTGCAGAGAGTGAAGCACCTTGGTTGTATTTTTGCTGCTCAGAGTTCATGAATAATTGATTAATTAATTAATTGACTACAGGAAAAGCAATGCCCCACTTGGCCCAGGCTGAGCTGATCCTTCAGGACATTCCCTGCAGGAATTGGAGCCTTGGTGTGTCCTGCACACCTCGGGCCCTCCTGGATTTTCTGCAGCTCCCAGGTGAGATTTAAAGGGAATTTTTGCTCTTTTTGAGGAATTTCTGCTTGTCCTGGTCATGGAGAACAATTTTATGAACATGGGAGAAGTTCAGAGGAGCTGCCACTGGCTCAGCTGCTGCTCTCAGACAATTCAGCCTGAGCAGGGAATTCTGCTTTCAATCCCAAATCATTTTTGGCTTCTTTGTCCTTTTAAATCCAACCAGAACCATTATTCAGTTGAATTAATTAATTGATCATATTAATATATTGTCATTTGTAAAAGGGAATTTATTTTGAAGGTTGGGAACTGTTGCTGTACAACCCTTCTGTGTGATATTTCACCTCAGCACCTTGCAAATATTGATTTGCATTCCCATTTTTTTTTTGCTGGATCATTTTCCCTCCTCTGGGATGGACCCAGAAATGTAAAAGAGAAGTGAAATTAAAACTGGGCTGTTGGGGGAACCTGTGAATTTTTGAGCAGCGAAGATCTGTGCTGAGAGTTTGGTGATTTCTCTCCCTGAACCCCTGGCATTTGTGACATTTCTACAAGGTGATAATTCCTGACAGACAAGCTGGCAAAAATAAATGAATTAAGAGCAGCAAAATAGAAAACAAATCAGGTTTATTCCTGAAAACTTGGGAGTTTTTCCTTTTTTTTCCCCCTTCCCTGTCTGCATTATGCACATGAAGCTCCTTGAGAGATTTCTTTATTACTTTATTATAATTGGTAATCCGAGCTGTGTTACACTTTCCTAATGATGCTCTTCGTGTTTTGCCTATTTAAATGTTATTTTCTATATTCCCTTTACTGCCTTGCTGTAAATAAATGATTCAAAAACTCAGCAGCTCTGAGAAATCTGAGCTCCTGCCCTGGAATCCCAGCTGGGGATGGGGCAGAGCTGTGCTGCACTTTTGGGGTTGTTTCACATCCACAATCCTGGAATTCATCTCTCCACAGACAGAGAAGGCATGAGGGGTTCAAGGAGTCATTGCAGGTGGGTTTGGGGTCATTTTGAGACTTTTTTTTGGGTCATTTTGAGTCATTTTTTGGGTCATTTAAAGTCATTTTTTGGGTTATAGGAGCTTTAAGGTCCCTTCCAACCCAAACCATTCCATGATTCCAGAGGTTTCTGAGCAATTTTGTCCCTAAATGACAAAAAAACCCTTGTTTAATCCATTTGTTCTCTCAGCAAAGATCCGTTTGGTATTGGCTGAAAAATATTCATTATTTCCCCATTTGTTTTTGTCAACTCCTCAATGGATTTTTAGGTTGTTTTTGTTCTTTCAAAATATTGATGGGAGGTTGGTGTAGGATGGAAATTGTCCAGTCCCTGGCACGAGTTCTTTGCCAGTTGGGCTGAGCATTTTGGGGGGAAATGTTTCCCATCAGAGCTGGGCCCAGCACTCCCAGAATGAAAAAACAAACAAACAAAAAAAAAAACTTGGATGTGTTTCCCTTAAAGTTTGATCCAAAACTGAGCTGGGAAAGAGCCTGGGGTTAACACTGAGCATATGCCTGGGTTAAAATGTTAGTTTAACAAATCTTCCAAAATTTTTAGACACCTGTCACTGAAAAAGGAGGCTCAGGGGAGTTTTTGAAGGAGCCAAAAGTTCTGATCTCACTTTCAGCTCCACCCTGCTGAGGTCAGGCAGGGAGAAAGGAGCAGCCAAGCAGGGAAATAAAGCTGTGATTTGTGAGGGATTTCAGAGCCTTTCTGCAGAGCTGAATGGGGTTTCCAGCCCCATTCACTGATTTCATCACTCCCTGGAAAATAATCCTGGGAGAAGGAAATTGGGGATGAGAGGAAATGGCCTTGACTTGTTCCAGGTGAGATTTAACTTGGATATTTCTGGTATTTCTGCCTGGAAAGGGTGGTCAGGGCAGTGGTGGAGTCAGCATCCCTGGAAGTGCCCAAAAACCTGGGGGTGTGGCACCTGAGGTGACATTGTGGGTGATGGGTTGATAATCTCATTTATTGGTCTTAAAGGGCTTTTCCAGCCTTAAAAATTCCATGATTCTAAGTGCATTCCTTGCTTGAACCCCTGCATTTCTCCATATCCCAAACCAAAAACCCACCAGCATTTCCTTCAGTCAGGAAGCTGAATTTTTATTTTTTTTTTCCCTTCTTCCTGCAGCTGGGAGTTTACAGCTGCAAATCATCGAGCTGGGCTTTTGGCAGAATAAAAAAAAAACCCAAAATATCCCAGCCTCTTCTTTTCTTGCAGCAATTTGTTTGTTTCCAGATGTCTGCAGCTTATTCAGCGTGGAGCATCTCCTCTGATCAGTATTTCAACCTTCTTGTTGATATTTACTCAGTGCTGCTGAATAAACTCCGTGGAGCGGAGCCCCAGAGTGAATCTCCATTTCTCTCAGCTCTCTGGAGCTTTGGCAATAATTCACATTATCCAGGGTTATTGTTATGCTGGGATATTAATGAGCACATCTCCCTTCCTTCTGTCTCTCCAAAATTCAATTCAGAGCCCGCTCCTGGTGCTGAAACAACTTCTCAGCTCTGAATTAGCACGGAGAGGAGAGAGCTTTGTGCTTTGCTTTTGTCAGCTCCCTTTGAAAAAACCCTTTTCTCTCGAGTTTTATAAAGATGGTTTTGATGCAACTCCAGCTGCTTGGGCCTTGTGATGAGAGGGAGATTAAACCCTTCTTGGTGGCATTTTTAAATCCTTCTGCCATCTTTCAAAACTCTGAAGTTTAATCCCATTTCTCTGGCAGTTCTGCTGTTTGCTCTTCTACAAAAACTTCACCCCAGAACTGTCCCCTGTTCCTGCCCTTAACCTGTGCTTTCACCTCCAAATACTGATTTGATTTTATTTTTTTTTCCTTGTTTGGTTTGTTCACAACATTTCAGAAGCCCCCCTGAACAATTCATCACCATCATTCCATATTTTTGGGGCGTGCATGCAGCAGAAGTCAAATAGCCTCGATTGCAGCTTCTATTGAACTCATCTTTTCTCCTCTGCAATTTCTTTATTGTGCCATAATCAAGCTGCCCCTGTCACTGCTGAGCTCTGCCTCATCTGTCTCCCTCTGCGAGATGGGAGCTGAGAGAAAATGCTCTGCTGAGGTTGGACTGGGTCAGTCCACCTCAGAAACTGGAAAAAATTCTCCCCAAAGTGGTTTTTGTCCTGCTGGAAATGCTGTGAGAGCCCTCCAGGCACAGCAGTGGCTGTGATGTCCCTGCTGGGTCACAGAGAGCTCGACCAGGAGCAGGGAATGGCTCCAGCCCTGGCTTCTGCTCAGCAAACCAAATTCTCTGATTTAGGCACAAATTCCTGCCCCCAAATCCCCGGCAGCAGCGTGGCCTCTGCTCCAGCTGCTCCTCCAGGAATTCCCTTACAAAACTCAGGGCTCAGCACATCCAAATCTCCCTCTTCAGGTGCTCACCCCTAGAACTGAGTCAATCCTGCTCTGCTTTCCTTTCCTAACTCTGGAAGTTCATAACCTCTGGAATTGTGAGAGCTGCAATTACAAGACCTGGAATTCTGAGAGCTGGAAAAGGCCGTGCACTATGCTGATGGGAAAAGTCAGAGCTGGAGTTCTGAACAGATAAAAGGTGGCTCCACATCTCAGAGCTCTCTCTGCCAAGGTGAATTCGCCCCAAAATCACAGTCAGGACTGGAATTCTCTGAACCTGTTGCAAAAATAAGAGGTGTCCTCCTGAGTCCTTGGCCCAGCCTGCCCATGACTCATTTCATTTGTTCCTCCCTTTTCTTAATCATTCCTCACTTGAGTCTTCTCATCTTTTGTCTCATCATCTTTTATTTTCCCCACATTTCAAAGAGAGGTTGGGTTTGGGTTGGATTTTTTTTTTTCCTGCCTCAATTAAATGACTGCTTTCCTTTCTCTTTGGGGTGTGAATGGAATGCACAGAGGAGAAAACATCCTTTGATGGCAGTAATTATGAGGAGGAGAACAAAAAAAAAAATGAAGCAAGGAAAAGTGTGATGGGAGGAAAGATCAGTCCAATATTTATGATTGTGTGAGGGATGGAGCCTGTGACAGCTGAGATGTTCTGTGTGACCTCCCTGAGATCCTGTCACTGCTCCCTAAAGTGGCAAAAATCCCCAAATCCTCAACTATCACCTTCTTTAAGTGCTCTGATCTCCCAGGGTTCCCTCCCTGTGTCTGCAGCACCTGAGAGGGGGTGGGATCCATTTTTGGGAAGCTTTAGGCACTAAAACCCCAATCCCATGTGTATTTCTGGGATTAGCTGGCAGTTCAAGGCTCCCCAAATCTGGAATCAGGGTGTGGAGCCCAGGAATATCCTCCCCAATCCTGCATCAGGATTTGGCAGATGCCACTCCTGTCTCTCCAGCTTGTTGAAATTCACACACATTTTCCTTTTTCCATGGAAGGGAAGGCAAACAAACTGTTCCACAAAATGTTCCTTATTTATCTAACTCATCCTACCAACTTCTTGGAGCTATCTAAATATATATTTATAATTAGCTGGGCTTTTTTATATAACTACCACAGGCTACTTGCTCCTCTCACTGCTTCCTTCAGAGCAGCTCTTATCTATAAAATTATCTCATTTGGAAGTCTTCTATTACCAATAAAAACTTGTTATGAACCTGGGTGAAAAGAATCACATCCGTAATAGATTTATTCTTTGTGTCTCAGTCAAATCTTGATTTTCAGTGCCTTTTATCCCCTGAAGTCTCTCAGCTTTGCCTGAATGTGACTTTTTTATTCTTTTTTTTTTTTTTTTCCAGTGGGGCTGTTATTTACTGTTCTGCTGAAATACAACCACCTATGAAGATAAATGTAGCAGTTTTTTTAAATGATTCACTGCTCACCTTCATGTCAGTTTGAGATCAGAACCCCTCTCAGCTGAGAGGGAAAAGGGAATTTAATTGCTGGGATAAATAACCTGCCATGAGGGAAGCAATGGGCACTGCTGGGGGCTCTTTGTCCCACATGGCAGCAGCTGGAGGTGTGGGATTATTCCCAGAACAAAGAGCCTGAAATTGGGGGAAATTGGGGCAGATTCATCCATGTGCAGCACCACAGGATTTCCTACACCCTCCTGGCAAAGCTGCTGCTGGGGAAAGGGTTTGGGGCTGGATTTAGACCTCAAAATATGTTTGGGTCTGGATTGAGGCTTCAGAATATGTTTGTGACTGGATGGAGACCCCATAAAGTGTTTGGGTCTGGATTGAGACCCCAGAATGTGTTTGGGTCTAGAGTGAGATCCATGAAGTGTTTTGTGACTGGATGGAGACCCCATAAAGTGTTTGAGTCTGGATTGAGATCCCAAAACAGGTTTGGGCCTGGATTGAGACCCCAAAACAGGTTTGGGTCTGGATTGAGACCCCAAAATGTGTTTGGGTCTGGATTGAGATCCATGAAGTGTTGTGACTGGATGGAGACCCCATAAAGTGTTTGAGTCTGGATTTTGACCCCAAAACAGGTTTGAATCTGGGTTTAGACCCCAAAACAGGGTTGGGCCTGGATTGAGGCCCCAAAGTGGCTCTGCCCCGAGCTGGACCTGCACTGCCCCATGAGTTTGTGCTGCAGTTTTGGACAATGACCCCATTTCCAAGCCCTGCTGCTCTCCCCCCGTGCCCTGGTGCCCTCAGGGAACATCCTGGCAGTGATTCCCTGGGAAGGAGCATCCAGGGCTGGCAGGGGGGGACCAGTGCCCTGCCCTGAGCATCTCCCAGAGATTTTGGGAGCCTCCCTCAGCATCTCCTCCCTGGATCCCACACCCTCCGTAACACTCAGATTTGCAGCCTCACATCAACACCAGCTCCTTCCCCAAACAGGATTTTCTAGGTCATCAAACCCTCCAGCTTTGGCAGGGAACTGTGTCACATCACCTCATTCATAAAATGACCAAACTCTATTTTAAACCTCGCTGGGTGCCTTCCCTCCCCCTCCTCTCCCCACGTAACACTTCCCAGCAGAAGGCACTTTGGAAACCTCTCTCTCGTGCTTGCAATCCTGGATTTCCTCCCCAAACCAAACCAGATTTATTTGCAGGCTGTTTCTGGAGCTGTCTCCTCTGGATTCCTGCTTCCAGCTCACCCTGTTGGCTGCCAGGTGCTTTAACTTGTGATCCTGCTCTGATTTATGGCATGCCATGGAGATTTTGGAGAAATTCTGGGTCTCCAGGTCTTCAGTTGCCTTCTAAGCGAACAACAGCAGGGCTGAGGCTCCAATAATTGCATGAAGGACTCAGAGCATGGCAGAAATGGATCTGAACCATGCAAAAAATGCCTAAAAGAGAGTGGGGTGCTGGCACAAGGCAGGAGGCATGAGGAGGATGCAGAATCCCCCTGGATCAGGGTGGGTGGGGGAGCCCTGCCTGGCCAGAGCTGGGGTCAGAGCTGGGGTCTGTCCCTCTCTGGGAGGAATCCCAGCCCTGCCAGCCAAACCTCTGCTCACCCAGGCAGGGCTGAGCCCGGACCTGCAGGGCCACAGGCGTTAATGAGAAGCAGATGCAGCCCAGATGAGGGAAATGCTCATCAATTCCAGGAATAATAAATGCTGGGAATGGCTTCCTGGGCAGGGACACTGGGACAGAGGCTCAGGGACCTGTCACAAAGCCACTGACTTGTAGCTGTTGTCCTGAGGGAAATGATGTGTAAAAGGATGAGCTCAAACACCCCATGCCTGTTACCTGAGTATCTCATGAGTAATTTGTCTCTGAGGCAGAGGCGTTTTATTTTTCTCCTGTGAAGCTGATTCTTTTCCTCCAGTTTATTTCTTCTCAGCAGGAGGGGAAGATGAATTTCTGTCAAATAATAGTTCATTGCTCTTAATGCAAGAGTCCAATTAATTGATGGTTTAAAATCTTTGCTCTCCTCACCATTACAAACAAACAAGAGGAGGACAGGACTGCAGCACTGCAGGCAAGGCTGGAGCATCACGGGGCTCAGGATCCTGCCTGGAATTTCCCAGCTTCACCCCATGGGATGGCTCTGTCCCACTCCTGCTTCCCAGGGCTGGGTGATGCCTCTGCCCAGCCTGTGCAGCTGCTCAGGGTAGCAGGGGGAGATCAACCTTTAATATGAAGATTTTAGCAGCTGGGAGCAAAATTATCTCACCCTGTGTCCCTCTCAGGGAGGGGAGAAGGAGAGGAGATGGGGGGAGACTGGGCAGGGAGCCCCAAAGCAGATTTGGGATGTGTGGGGAGCAAGCACAGCTTTCCCAAACACAACTGCCCTGATCAGGGGTGTTTAGTCTGGGCTTAGGAAAGCTGGTCACAGATGGAAGGAATAGTTCCAGTGCCACACTGGTCCTTGCCCTCCCTCCTCAGTCCCTTCCACCCCTTGAATCATCAAACCATAGAACAGGCCGAGCTGGAAGGGACCCAGCAGGATCCTCCAGTGCAGCTCCTGGCCCTGCACAGACACCCCCAAATCCCACCCTGCACATCCCTGGGAATGGTGTCCTACCCCTGCTGGAGCTCTGGCAGCCTCGGGGCTGTGCCCATTCCCTGGGCACCCTCTAGGGCAAGAACCTTTCCCTGAGCTCCATCCCAAACCTCCCCTGATCCAGCTGAGTGCCCCGTCCTCTCTGCATCCCTCCATCCTCCCTGGTTCTCCTTCCATCCCTCCGTCCTGCCTCATCCTCCTTCCATCCTTAGTGTCCTGTTCCTCCTGCATCTCTCCATCCTGCCCAGTCCTCCCTGCATCCCTTCATCATTCCTGGTCCTCCTTCCATCCTTAGCCCCCTGCTCTCCCTGAATCCCCTGACCCATCCTGGTCCCCTGCTCTTCCTCCATCCCAACATCTATCCCTGTCCTGTTCTCCTCTCATCCATCCATCCATCCATCCATCCATCCATCCATCCATCCATCCATCCATCCATCCTCCCATCCATCCATCCATCCATCCATCCATCCATCCATCCTTCCATCCATCCATCCATCCATCCATCCATCTTTCCCTCTCTCCATCCATCCCTGTCCCTTGTTCTCTCATCTCTCTATCCATCCCTGCTCTCCCTGCATCCTTCCATCCATCCTGGTCCCGTTCTCCTCTCATCCCTCTATCCCTCCATCCATCCTGGTCTTGTTCTCCTCCCATCCATCCCTCCCTCCATCCATCCCAGCCCCTTGTTCTCTCACCCATCCCTCCATCCATCCAGGTCCCCTGCTCTCCTCTCATCCCTCCATCCATCCCTGCTCTCCCTGCATCTCTCCGTCCATCCCTGTCCTGCTCTCCTCTCATCCCTCCCTGCATCCCTCCATCCATCCCTGTCCTGTTCTCCTCTCATCCCTCCATCCATCCCTGTCCTGCTCTCCTCTTATCCCTCCCTGCATCTCT
>JANRGV010000059.1:4321176-4339850 GCA_024734035.1 Alethe castanea | reverse complement strand
GCAGATTTGGTGCTGGCAGGGGCAGGGCTGCCCTGGCACTGCTGGGATTGGCAGATTTGGTGCTGGCAGGGGCAGGGCTGCCCTGGCACTGCTGGGATTGGCAGATTTGGTGCTGGCAGGGGCAGGGCTGCCCTGGCACTGCTGGGATTGGCAGATTTGGTGCTGGCAGGGGCAGGGGTGCCCCGGCACTGCTGGGATTGGGCTGCTGGAGCTGGTTTGGCTCCCAGGCTGGGGCTCTGCTGCAGTAGCCCAAAGCCATGGGCACCTGTGGCTGTGTCTGGGCCATGACTCTGCTCTTCCAGCCCGGAATTCTGACAGCAACCATTGGGTTTGGGGGTGTCTGCAGCACCTCTGAGCCCAGGTTTTCCATGTTCCCACATGGATGGGTGTGAGGGTGTGGGGTTTAGTTTACAGAGGGAAAGGCTGACTGCACAGGCAGCCCCTGTGATAATTTACTAATCCACGCTAACGAGAGCGGGGAGTAAAACCCACACTTGGCGAGAGGAACCCCCGGGAGCCGCCACATCAAGGTGAGAAGCAGCAGCTTAATTTCATTATCTTATCAATAACTGGCTGGTCTTGTGCTGTGCTGTGAATCCTCAGGAGTGCTAATGCTATCTCGGGCTGTCTAAGCAGAGAAATAATGAATACAAGCAGGAAGAGCATTGTGTGCAGCCCTGGTATCTATACCTTAAAAATGATGTTGGCAAACTGGAGGGAGATAAGGGGAGAGCCACGGGGATGATGTGAGCCCTGTAAAACAGGCTGCAGAGAGAGAGACTGAAGCCCAATCTTCTTCTCACAAAAGGCAATGATTTGATTATTGTCCAGGAGTGCTTGAGCAGGGGAAGAGACTTTGCTAGGCAAAGGTTGGGATGCAGGCCATGGCTCTGTGGCTGGGTGCTCAAGCTGGATAAATCCAGACAAGAAAAAGCCATGTTTTATTTTTGTACAGCTTTATATTTAAGCACAGGAGCAAATTACCCAGGACTTGGTACATTTGCTGTTCTTTAAATTGAAATGATACATCTTGCCAGCGTTCTTTTAGGTCAACTGCAGGTTTGGAGTGGGAAAAGCTCAGCATGAGTCAGTCACAACTCAAACAAGATTTTCAAAATGGTCATTATTGCCCTTCAAATCTTTCAGTTATGTTATGAATTTTTATTTTTTTTTCTGATGTGGGGGAGAGCTGGGATGTAAAATCCAGCAGGGCTTTGGGCTGTAGTGTGGAAGGGATTGGGTTGCTGACAGCTGAGCCCGTGTGTAGGGTTTACCCAGTTAAAAAAAAATCCCCTTTTCCCACTGCTTTTAGGACTGGAACTTGCCTGTTTGGATGTGTTCAGGGTGTCTGAAGGGTTCTGCTTTCCTCAGACCCGCTTTCCTTTTGCTGTCCCGTGAGATTCACCAACCCCCCGAGCCTCCTGCACAGGCTCAGAGGATGCTGCAGCCACAAATCCCCTCCGGCACCTCCCGAGAGGCGCTCAGCACACCCAGCGAGGGAGATTAAGAGGCATCATTAGTTCGGTGGGTGGCTGGCATGTTAATTAGGGCACGGGGCGCTCTGGAAGGTTACTTTCACCTCTTACCTCACCAACCTTAAAGCTGCAGAGTGGGAAAGGAGCAGAGGCAAGAAAATGAAGCTGGAAACAAGCCCAGCTTCGCCAGGGATTGGGATGGGGAGGTTCAGCCGGTGCTGCCTCCCCTTTTCCACAGGGAAGGTGATTCCAGGTGGGAATCCCACAGCCTCGCATGTCTCCATCCCCACTTTGACTCAGCTCTGTGCAGAACTGAAGGATATTCCCTTTCAGAGGGTGGCCCCTCATTCTTTTTCTTCCCATGCTTGATGCTGGTGTCCTGAAGAGAATTAAATTCGGGCTGTAGCAGTAAAAGGGAGAGATTACCATTTGCAAAACCACGTTTTGCTTAAGTTGGTGATATTGTAAGTGTTAATTGAGTGTTCATTGATTGCCTGTCACCACCCTGATGTCATTCTGCTCCTCGCGGGTGGGTGCCCTACCCCTGGTTAAACAGAGCTGCTCCTGCACCAGGAGCCGGCTTGGCTGTTCATTTCTTCCCCCCAGTGATTCCATTTTAGCAGCTGGATAATTAGCATCATCTCCTCCTCTTTGGAGCCAGCTCAGCCTGCACACCATCCTTGCTCTCTCCAAGTACCTTTAATGCCTTAATACTTCAGGGCTTTTAAGTGGCCCTAGACAAGAATTTAAGCAGGGGATGTGTTTGAACTCGGTCCAGGAGCTGTTGTCTGCCTGGATTTAGGGTCTGAGCTCCCCCAGCAATTGCTCTGTTCATTAGAGGTCCTTTGTTGCTGGAGGTTCAATTATGGGAGTGGATGGTGTTTTATGGGAATAGAGGTGGGGAAGGAGAAGCCAAAAGCTTTCTGTGCTAATGGTGGCTGTTATGTAAATGGCTCTGTAATCAGGTACGTGCTGGTGACAGGACTTGTGTCATCCTTGCACTGGATCCTTGTCAGAGCCTTTTTTCTGCTCCTGCTCAGGTGTGGGAGGTTCCCGTGCAGGACACACCAAGGTGAGGGTTGGGATCCACATCCTTGGGTCCTCCAAATCCTCCTCTGACCCAGCCAGGAGCTGGCAGCACATCCCAGTGATGCCCTGATGGATTTAGTGAGTGAGGAGTCTCCCTGAATTTTTCAGGGAGAGATTACAGTGAATTAAAGCCTTTGGATGGATTGAAGTATATTAAGTTACTTATACATAAAGTAAAAGTTGAAGTTTTAAGATAAGTAAATAAGTCAGTAAGTTTTAGTATAGGCTTTAATGCTCTTAGTAAAAGGTTTATATGTTAAAGTAGAAGTGTAAGTTTTAGTGAAGGTTGAAAAACATATTAATGTTTTTAGTGGAGGCTTTAGGAACGTAGTTTTAGGTAGTGTTTAGACATAATAGAGTTATAGTAAAAATATTGTTTATGTTTTTTAGATAGAACAAGATAGTTTATTCGTAACCTAGCGTGCTAAAAAACTAAAATTTTAACAGGTTAAGGAGTAGTGGTGAACACAAAAAATTGCATTTTCCCTCCAAAGACTGAGGCTTGTGATGCAGTTCTGCATATTCAATTATGACAGAGTGAGCAGCAGAGCTCTGAGATTTGTGGTGGGGCTTTGCTGGTGTGAAGGATCTTCCTGGTGTGTGTTTGGTGGGATGCAGCACCTTTGGAAAGATTAATTAACCCTAGGTGAGAAACTGTGATTTAATTTATGTAGGGGGAAGAGAAATTAATATTCCTTCTGCCATACAGAATCTGTTTAAACTCCTGCCTTCAGCTTGTCTGACTGGGAATCTCCTCTAACTTGTACAAATGAAAGAACAATTTGTTTTAGATGATGAGTTATGAGAATATTGCTCACAGACCCAGAACACCACATTTTCAATCACATCTTTATTGCATTGGCAAGGAAAAAAATGATTTTTAGGATCTTGACATGCTTATCCTTTGGAGACCAAGTCAATTATCATATTATATAAGAATTTACTCCATGGCTCTCTGGTCTCTGGGAATATCTTCACATCAAGAGGAAAATGCTGCAGGGTTTATTGCAGCTGTTGCAGAGTTGAAAGGATTGCCCAAGTTTCTATCCACAGGTGGCCTTCAGCAAGAGGAAAATGGCTTAAGAGTTGTTTTGTCCATTCAGATTTTGGCAATGTGCAGCTTTAACTTTGTCGAGGGCCACAAAATCCAGAAACTCATTTTCCATCAGCCTGGGAAGGTGCAGGTGGAGATCCTCTTGCTGGGGACTTTGAGCAACAGGTCAGAAATCCTGAGCTGAATGACCAAATACTGAATTGAATGATGAAATCCTTCTTTAGAGCCCTTAGCTGAGGTCATGGGTGGGCTTTGTGTGGTTTTAGTTGTCTGCAGGGTCCATCCTGCTGGGAATTAGAGTTGTTGGAGCTGCTCTCCTCTCCAGGCTGGGTTTTTGGTGAGGGACACTCTCACTCCTGGCTTTTCTCTGCCTGGACGAGCCTGTGCTGCTGGAACGTGGCAGATTAGCATGGGATGATGCTCCAGGAGCTGGAAATGCTGCTCTGAAGGCAGAACTCGGAGCACTTTTCTCCTTGAGCAGATTTCCAGTCACAAAAATACCCGAGTCCCATTTGCAGGCACCGGTGTTAATGCAGTGCAGCTGCTCTGCTCCATTTGCTTGCATAAATGCAGCTTTTAGAGCTGTCACATATGCTTGATGGAGCCACTACCCCTCACCTGCTCCTTCCTGGAGTGGCAGTTCCTGGCAGGGCTTGCCAGCACCAGGGAGATGATGGTTGTCTCTGAGCATTAGTGCATATGCCAGGCCTGCAATCCCACCATTTCCAAGCTGCTCTGGATGCTCCAAATGCACTTGTGCAGATGGAATTTTGGGCTGTATTACCTCGGCTCGAGCCCTCCCTGCTTCTGTAGCTTTGTTGACGTGGAGGTTTCGAGCTGGGGTTTGATTCTGCTATTATTGAAGTTGTTATATTTTTATAGTGTTGCATTACTCACTGGTTCCTTTCACTCCTTTCAAGCTTGCCAGCCGTGACTAATGAAGAGTTTTGCTGCAGCCTCTTGTGGAGTGGACACTCAAGATGCTGTAAAGGGATTTTTAGTGTTTTATTTTTCCTTTCCCACACTTTGGTGCTTTCAGTGGGAAGTTGTGCCTCCTTTTTTCCCCCCAGCCCAGAGTGATTTGGGAGCTTCAGGAGTTAAAGGAATGATTCAAAGGTTAAAGCTGGGGTGGTGTCTCCAGCTTGGAGGTGCTTCAAGGCCAGGTGGGATGTGCTTGGAGCAGCCTGGGCTCATGGAACATGTCCCAGCCCATGGGATGATTTTTAAATCCCTTCCTACCCAAATCTTTTTGTTATTCAATGAACTTTCTAATCAGTGCATTTTCTGCTGAAGTGCATCCCCTGTTGTACCCTGGGAATCCCTGACTGAGTGAGGGCTGTGTTTTTTGGGACCACCAGGACTCCTGATGGCAGGAAAGAGACGTGGCAGGAAGGTTTCCAGCTCGTTTTATTTCCATTTCAGGCATGTTTGTGCTTTAATAAACAGCTCCAGTGTGGCGAGGAGATGAATCCTTCCTGGGGAAAGGATGAACCTTTGCTCAAGGCAAGCTCTGAAGCCTTGAACTGGTCAGGCTCTGGGTCGTTGTCCCCTCGGTGTCCCTGTTCCCAGCAGGGTGGGGTGATCCCTGCCTGGGATCATTCCTCACTTTAGCCCTGAGTGTTTTCCCAAGGTCACAGGCAGGACCCACACCTGTGCTGGGGACATTCGAGTTGTTTCTGCCGTGGTTTTTCTCTCTCTCTCTGCCTCTCTTGCACAAAGCTGTGCCTTCCACGCCCAGGAGCTCAGCAGCTGACCCAGGGTCTGTCGTGCCATCTGCTTGGGCACAGCCCTGTGCCCTGGCACTGAAAATCAGGCAGCCCTAGAGTGGGCAACAAAAGAAGACAAGAATAGGAGAGAAGCTAAGAATATTTTAAATAAATAGTTCTCCCTGGCTCCTGAAGTGCAGCTGGGCAGCTTAAATTCAGCTTTAAAAACATCTGTGAAATTCAGGTTTAGAATGGTGGCCAGGCTGGGCTCGCTGGGATCACTTTGGGGTCTTGGCAGTGCTGGGAAGAGCAGGTGGATGTTTGACTCCCTTTTCCTTCACTCCCTCCTCCAAAAACAGTGGATCTGTATATTGAGAAGTGATGGGTGAGATTCTGGGTTCCTGTGACCCTGTTCTGCCCTTCTTAACTGGGAATAATTGGAGGTGTGGAAGCAGGTATCTTTGGACTAGCACCTATGAATTTCCATCAAAAATACCAAATGCCCTTCCTAAAAAGAAGAAGAAGGAAAAAAAAAAAAGACTGTGGAAAACAGATTGAGATGAGTCTTTTTTTAATTAAAGGAAGCTGTTGTCTTGTGTACTTGGGTGTTCCCACGGAGATGACGAGCTGCTGAATTTTAATTCACTGCACATTTTTTTGTTCACTTTCCTCCAGCTTCTCCTCCTGAACTTTGCCCCGTGGGTGGAACTGGTGCTCGCCTTGTTAGAGCATCTAAAACCTCTAATTATCGGGGAAATGGCTGAGAATTATCAAGCTGCTGTGCATGTGCTGCTTTTTAGTTTTTTTTTTTTCTCCTAGGTGTGGATGAAGCTCCTTAATTTAAATAACAGGGAGATGTGATTGGTGTGGTTCTGGTCTGGCAGAATGAGCTGTGCTGGGGTTTGAGTTTTTTCCTGTCATGTTTCCACTCCTGTCCAGGAGAATTGTTCTGTGTTTGGGGTATTGTTATTTTGCAACTGGAATCAAGTTACACGGATTTTATTTTTTTTTAATGTGGAGCCACTGGGAGCAGTTAGTCAGTGAATACAAAAAGGCACCAGCCCTAATGATGACAGGGAAAAGTTCTTTATGGGATCTGGGAGCAAAAGGCAGGGAACAAATGGGTACAGCCTGCAGAGGCTCAGCACAGAATCCATCAGGGGAGCAGGGCTTCCAAATAATTGCATCTGCTTTTGTTAATATCTCAGGTGATTAGTTGGGAGCTGCTGCCCCATCCTTTCTGGGAAGGGAAAAAAGGTTGGGTGGAGTAAAGAGAGATAAAGGAGAAACACCAGGAGTGTGGCAGCGTTATGGAGTGGGCCAGGGGGAAAATGGATGGAGAAAATGATGGAGAAAATCCCTGGCAGGGAGCTCTGGGTGTGTGGAAGCACCTCTGGCACAGGGAGCAGGGGGGAAATTCCCTGCATTGCTCCTTTTTCTCACCTTCTGTGAGGATGCTGAGCTCCTGTGGTGCTGGGCATGGGAAGTGTAGGCAGGGCTGGCTGCTCTGGGAGCAGTGGGTTTATTTTTTTTCTTATTTTTTTTAATTTGGGTGGTGGTCTTGGCTTTTTGCAGCAGGTGAGTGTTCATAATTGTTGTGTCAGCTGCAGGGTCTTCATTACATATTTATGGGCTGTTATTTTGACTAAATGGGTCGTTTAAGCATATTATTTCTAAAAAACTTATGTGTAACTTTTACTATTTAACGAATACTATATCTATATAGAAATGCTATTTTAACATTATTCATATAGCATTTATCCCAATACTTGCAAAGAGCCAACAGCATGTCAGGCATTTATAACAAGGGCAAGGACCACCCTGGGATCAGCACAGCTGCTCCAACCCTCCCTGGACAGGGTGCAGGCAGCTCCTTTCACCCCTCAGTGCTTTCTTCACATCCTGGGGAGCACAGAGAGGGGAATCTGTGTGTGAGGAGGGGGTGGGAGCAGAGATGTCCCTCCCCAGTTTGCAGCTGTGCCCCTCTCTGGTCGTGGCTCCTGGCAGAGCTTTGGCCTTTTCCCGTTTCCCTCCCAGCATGTTCCCATTTTCCCCCCATCCATTCCTCTGTTGAACAGCTCGTTTGTGTGGCCTGGCCCTGGCTGGGGTTGCAGGTCCCAGCAGAGCTCTGGCAGGGCACTGCTTCCCTCTCCTCTCCTTTCCCAAGGTCACAATCCAGCGTTTCAAAACTGGGAGCTCTCATCTGCAGTTTGGGCACAAAAATCACCTTTGAGCTGTTACATCTCTGCAGGTAATTAACGTGTCTGAAACAGAAACTGCTGCTGTGGGTGCCCAGCTCTGGGTGCTCTTTCTAGATCTCTTTAGAGATTCGGCTGTTCCTGTTTAATTTTGGTTGCCAGTCTGGGATTCTGACCCACAGAGCTGTTTGTGCTGGGCCATATGCAAAGGTCTGCCTGGCAATTCAGCAACAGCAAATTCCTGAGCTGGGCTTGCAGAGGGCAGCTCAGATAAGCTGGGCCATCAGTTCTGTGCTGTAATGTTTGATTTATTAAGGCCTGGAAACCTGAACACAAGCCCCCAGGAATCAAAGAGAAACAATCTCCAAAGAAAGAGAGAGAATGAACTCAACAGCAGAAATTGCAGCAAGAAAAATTGAGGCTGGACATGGGGAAACGTTGTTGAACAGTAAAAATAGTGAAGAGCTAAAATAGATTGCTAAGGGAGTTTGCAGAGGATCTGTCACTGGAGATTGTAAAGCACAGATTAGACAAATGGCTTGGAAGGATTGAGCTTGTTGGATGGACGGGAGGACTAACAGAGCTCTTCATTTACTGCCTGCTTCCCTGGGTTCCTCCATCAGTGTCACTGCCTCCCTCCCCACACAGAGAGCCCCAAACCCAACCTCTGCCTGCTCCTGTGGCTGGCACAACCCTGGGGACAGCACATTTGGGGTTTCCTGGCTCTCTCTCTCCTTTTAGCCACTGAGCAGCCTGTGCCAGTACTGACAGTAATGTACAGATTTAGATTTAGTTCATGACTCTGCCATCTGACCTCAGGAAAATCATCTGAACCTCTTGAACACAGGCCAGACTGGCAGCAACAAGTAGAGGTCTGCTTGTTAGGGATTGAGATGGATTTTTTGGCCTTTTTCAGTCCGTGGTTGATTAGAGATAATGGTAATTATGGAATAACAATGGGTTGGAAGGACCCCAAAGCTCATCCAGTGCCCTGGGCAGGGACACCTTGCACTATCCCAGGCTGCTCCCAGCCCCATCCAGCCTGGCCTTGGACACTTCCAGGGATGGGACAGCCACAGCTTCTCTGGGAAATCCATTCCAGGGCCTCCCCACCCTCACAGGGAAGGATTTTGATTGTGGTTGTGCTCCCTGAGATGTGCAGTCCATCCTCCCCGAGCAGATTTATGTAAATTGAGATGGGTGTTATGTGCAGACGTCATTATCTCAAGGCTTTCAGGGCTCTGGAAGGGGAAAAAAAAAGAGAGAAAAAAAAGAATTTTTGAAAATTAAATATTTCTGACTAGGGTATGCTAAATCTTTTTCTGTTTAGGAAGGTGAGAAATTAAAATTGCAAAGCAGGCGGCGAGGGAGCGAGTCGCTGTGCGTGGCAGGGTTGGCTGGGTCTCCTGACTTCACAGAGGCTCTGAGAGGGAATCAGCAGAGAGACAGAGCTCCTGCATATGCACAGGAGTCTCCAAAGCCCGTGTGTGAGGGGCTGTGGCTTCGTTTGCATGTGCAGGATAACAGCAGCAGCTCTCCCCACGCAGAGCTGAGCTGGGGCTGGAGTTATTTGGCTCAGGAGTGGTTTTTTTTTTTCCCTGGCCTCGGCAGTGCTGTGATAGGAGAGTGCTGAGAAGTCAGGGGGGAGCCCTATATTTGTGTTCTTTCACTGTCTTGTTTTCATCTGCAAAAAAAACCTCACCAAAAATGGACCAGGGAGCGAGCTGAGTGGTAGGTTACAGATGAAAAAGGCAATTTATAAATCTATAGACGTGGGGAGAGGGGAAGGAGGGAGATGCAGGGGTCACCTGGTGGTCTGCAGAGCTCGGGGCTCAGCAAACCTCAGCCTTGAAACAGGAAAATCGCAGGGTGGTTGATTTGATGTGCAGAGACTGCCTTCCCTGTCTGACAGCACTCTGGGTGTACAAAGCACAAATTATGTTCTCCCTGTGGAAGAAAACCTCTTCTGTTCAGCTGCCCGAGGCCAGGCCTGGCTGCTGCAGGCTGGGGCTGGCTCCAGAGCGAGCACAGTCCTGACCAGAGGGTGGCACAGGCACCTGGCACACCCTTCTGCTGTCCTGCTGCACATCCAGGCCCTCAAACCTTTGGAAAAACCCTGGTGCCAGGCTGGATGGTGGCTGCAGAGAGGCACAGACACTCAAACACGGGCCAGAGGTGTCCCCAAAGGCTTGGAGCAAGGTGGTGAGAGGAAGGTCAGATTTGTCTTTACAAACGAGCTGTGGGTCTGCTGGTGGATAAAACCAGCACTAAGAGAGGAAAGAAACAATGGGATGGATTCCACTGATTAATGACTGGGAAAAGAGATTTGCCTTTATGAACAAACTGTGGATCTGCTGATAAAAAAAATGGATATTGGAAGATGAAAGAAGCAATGGGGAAAAACTGTGAATTCTGTAAGAATTAAAAATTAAAAGGGAGGGTTGTACATTAGAGGGGAATCTCAGGTATCAGGTGTTTGGGTAGTCTGTGCCTCTCAAGCACCTCAGCCCGTGTGGAAAGAGAGGGAAATCAGGATAAAAAGGAGACTGGACCCTCCAAAAATTTGGGAGATCCCAGGGGAATGCCCCATGGCCTCTCCCTTTATTTGAATAAAGCAAAAAGGACTCCTCTGTCTCCTTTTTGGACAGAAACCTCTGGTGTTTGTGGGTTAGTTTTCCTGACAGTGACAAAGTGGGAATTGGAATCCCCGTCCCACAGGGGGATGCAGGGGCTGCTCACAGGTGTTTGAGGCAGCTCCAGGAGATGCCAGGAGTGATTCTGCCTCTCCCTTTTCCCTTTTTGGAGCTCTTCAGGCTGAGCTGGCCCCGTGGAGGACATGGAGACCCCTTCCCTGTCCCCAGGGTGGTGGCAGCATCCCCTGCCCTCCCCTGAAGCACAGCCCTGGCAGCTCCAGTGCCTCGGTTACTCTGGCAACAAACTGCAGGCAGACAGCACCAAGCAGCTGAATTCAGCCCCTTGTTCCAGCAAAAAAATGCTCTCATTGAAGGCGAGCCCCAGCAAAACCCTCCTGTGGAGGAGCCTGACGTGCAGAGGGACACTGAGGGGTTGGGGGGTGTGCAGGAGGAGCTGTCCCCCAGGGCTGTGTCCCCATCAGGGCCACCAGGACATGTCCCTTGTGTCTGGAGGTGTCTGAGCGCCAGGGATGTGGGGGAGAGAGGGAGATTTGGGGAGGTGGCAGCACAGGAGAGGCTGGGGATGGGCAGAGGGGGAGCAGCTGGAAGGGCTGGGACAGGGAGAGCCAGCAGCAGTGTCACGGTGACAGAGCCCCACGTCACCAGGAGCTGGGAATTCTGCCCTCATCCCGGCAGAAAAAGCAATCCTTGCACAGCTCTCCTCCCTCTCTGCTTGTTTGTCAGCTCACGAGGGGAACAAAAGCTTCCCTGGGATGCAGCGAGCTGCCCTGAATGATAATTGGGCCCTTTTTCATTTTTTTAAGGAGCTAACAGGCTACTGCACAAAGTAATTAACTGGACAGATGGATCCAGCAGAATTTGTAAATGTTGACAGCAACAATAAGGGTTTTTTTTTTTTTTTAAAGGCCTTGTGTCAGCAGAAGGGCTCCAGGTTGGGGCTGGCTTTCAGGGAAGCAGCTAAAATAAATGAGACTTTAAAAAATTAATAATCTTCATGGCTGCAGATGATGCAGGTGTCTGGTGGTGGCAGTGAGGACAGCCAAGAGATGGGGGAGCAACGAGGCCAGGATTTCTGTGTAGCTGCTTGTGTATATATATTCATTTTACCCATGCAGAACATCCCCTCTTTGTGCATATAAAGGGGAATTTACTCACCAAGAGTGTGAGAGGACTGAAATAAAAATTAGGTTGTTGCAGCAGCAAATCCAATCCAGGTGGTTTTTAGATTGTTACCTGTACTCTGGGACTGTCAGATTTATTTCAGCTTGTCTGCAATGGGTGATTCAAATGCTCCTTTTGCTGCAGCCTGACAATGGTTCAAGATGTGTGGTTTTGTTTTTTTTTTCCTCACATTTTCTCACCACTCCTTTCAAATGTCAGGTCTCTGCTGTGTAACCCATCAGCCTTTTCAGCCCTTCTCTTTGCTGGTTTAATTGGGCAGGTTGTTCTTCCCTTTGTCCTCACTGCACTGACCTGCCACGGATGTGACCTCCACGAGGTGCCAAAGGCAGAGAAAATGCTGAGAAAATGCAGAGCAGAGGGCAAGGGAAGCTGCTCACACAGAATTATGGAATAGTTTGTGCTGGAGGGACCTTAAAATGACCCAGTGGCACCCAGGGACATTTTCCAGCATCCCAGGCTGCTCCTGGACACTGCCAGGGATGGGGCAGCCACAACTCTGGAAAATCCACTCCAGCACCTCCCCACCCTCACAGGGAACAGCTTTTTTGGTGCTATTTCATCCAAACCTCCTCTCTGCCAGCTTAAACCTGCCATTTGTTCCCCTGTCCTGTCACCAGGTGCCCTTGTGAATGGTTTCTCTCCAGCACAGACTTGCCTGGGCCCTTCTGGGCTGGTGTAATTAGTCTGACTTCAGCAAGAGTGAAGTGCTGCTGTTGATTTATCTCAGTTTATTGGCTCGGGGCTGATATTGGTGTGCTCAGCAAGCCTTGGAGGATGTTGTCCTCCAGCATGAAGCTCCCAGGAGATGTGGCAGGCGAGCAGCCCATTCTGGCTGTCAGCTGGGTGTAAATCACCCCACGCCCATCCTTCACAGCAGCGCTGCTCACACCGACAAGGACACTTGTTGCCAGCCTGTCCCTGGGAATGCAACAGGTTTTTGGGGCTGCAACAGCTCCAGCCCTGCTCCCACTCACTGGTTGTTGTGTCTCACCTGGGGATGGAGCATCCCACCCTGGCCTTGCCTTAGACCCAGAGGAAATTATTTGGGTTTCTGGCTGTTGTTTGCATATCTGTTTGTTTTCACAGCAGCACTGCCCTCGTTAGGGCTGGGATTTGTGTGGTTTGGGAACATCACAGGGGCACAGAGAGGCTGGGGAGGTTTTGAAGCTGCACCCATCCCTCTCAGGGTGTCCAGGCTCTCCCTTTAATTAGCAGGCAGGAATTGGGAGGAGTTGTACCAACTGCAGGAGTGGGGGCACACGGGGAAGGGAGCTGCAGAGGAATTGGTGCTGTGTGAGTGTGGCAGAGGGAGAGGGGAAGGCGAGAGGCGTCTCCAGAATCCGAAATTCCTGGCTGGAACAACCTCCCCCTGGCACAGGGAGTGCAAAGCCTCTGAGAGATCCAGCCCTGTCAGGCAAACAGGGAGCAGCAGTGGGGGAACCATGCCTAAATCATGCTGGGTTTAATCAAGTGAACTGTTTTATGGGATTGTGATTAGGGCTTTCAATACATCGATGGCAGAGGAGCCTCTGCTGTGCTTTGTGCTTCTGCTTTCCTTTCCCTCCTCCTCATGGCATTGCCCTGCTTTCCTTTCCCTGAGAGTGATTTTTTATTTATTCTTTTTGAGGTGTTGCAATGGGAAAGGTTTGGGATTCAATATTTTTAATAGAAGGAAAAAATCTTTAAGGGAACAAGATTTCCTTTGGATGCAGCAGTTTAAGTTATTGGTGAAGTTTTGTTGTTTTTTTTTTTTTTCCCCCTGCCTTGCTGTGGACTGGAGAACCTCATTCTGCTCTGAAATTGTGCTGTCTGCACTGGTTTTGGGGATGAATTGAGAATTTTGCTTACTTTCCACTTTGCTTAGTTCAAGCTGCTGCTTGCAGTGAGGAGTCCCTGGCTGATGTGGCAGCGATCACACCCCTGCAGCAGAGCTGGGATCACCCCTGGCCCTGCCACAGGGCTCTGGATGGGGTCTCCTGGATCAGAAGGGGTCTCCTGGAGGAGGGGAATCTCTGCTGGGATCCCCTGGATAAAGGGAATCTCTGCTGGGATCTCCTGGATAAAGGGAATCTCTGCTGGGATCCCCTGGATAAAGGGAATCTCTGCTGGGATCTCCTGGATGAAAATAATCTCTTCTGGGATCCCCTGGATGAAGGGAATCACTGCTGGGATCCCCTGGATGAAAATAATTTCTTTTGGGATCTCCTGGATGAAGGGAATCTCTGCTGGGATCCCCTGGATGAAAATAATTTCTTTTGGGATCTCCTGGATGAAGGGAATCTCTGTTGGGCTCCCCTGGCCCTCTGCTCTGCCCCTCTCTGCCTCATACAGCCATGAATTCATCTTTTTCCACATAATGCAGCCTCTGCCTGCTCCAAGATATCCTTGAGTTCAAAGTCATTCAGATTGGGCACTCTCAGGGACAATGGGAGAATCAAAACCGAGAAGTGGAATTATTATGCAGCCAGGATGTTTTATATGATTTTATTCTAGAGGACAGAAATGTTTCTGGTGCTGCTTATGGCAAAGGCATCGTTGTCCCTCAAGACAAGTTAATCTGTTTTTCCTTGCAGCTCAGTCCAAATTTTTTGGTTTAGGACACCAGATCTAGGACAGGCCATGCCAAAATTTAATCTTGTGGAATGATTATGGCAAATCAGATTTCATAGAAGCAGGAAAAGGAAGGATCCTGAAATCTTTTGGTGGCTCTAAAACCAGCTTTAGAACAGACTTTGTGCTGTGGGTGAATTGCCTCCAATCAGACCAGCTGCTTCTTTATGGGAAAAGCCTCCAGGCAATTTTTGGGGTGGTTTTGCTGGGAAAAAAAAACCAGAATATTGTGAGCAGGTGAAGTCCTGTTTATCCATAGGCAGAGGGATTGCAGGGAGCACAACCCCCAGCTATGGATCCCTGGGATTTGTGAGCTCTGTTGCAGAATGTTCAGGTCACTGATTCACGAGATAAAAGGCTCCTGACTCGAGCAGAACAAGCTCTGCTACAAATTGCTTTAGTTCATTATGCTTGAGTAATTAATAGATGCTCTCCCAAAGCTCCTGGAGCTGTGAGCTGCCAGGCAGGGAGCAGGGACAGGTCTGGAGCCTTCCTGCTGCTCCCAGGGCACAAACCCAGCACAGGAGGGGGGTGCCAGTGCCAGCCTGAGCTGAAACTGCTCCTGCAGCTGCAGGGAAGGAGCCTCAGCCTGGGCTGTGCTCCAGAAACTGGCAGGGCAATATTTGGGCTGGAGAAGGGAAGCAGAGGCCAGGAGCACTCACACATCTCCCTTTCTGCAAGGACCAGGCTTTTCCTTGCTGTTCTGTTTGCTGCAGGTAACAAAGGAATAGAAATATCCCCAGGATGACATCGAAATCAGTGGAATAACCTCACCCTGAGCCCACTGACTCCTTTTTTGGGGTGTCAGCCAGGAAGGGGCATCAGCATCTGTGGGAAATGGAGTTCTCAGGGTGTGACAGAAGATTTTAGATGATTGGCTTTAAGGCATTTTACAGCATGATGTGACAAAAGCTGATAGGCCTAGAAATACTTTTAATGTATTTTAATTAGGAAATAGTTGGCTTCTGATTGTGATGGCGTGAATTATAACATCTGTATTGTCTCACCCTTCACATGAGACTGAAAATGGAATAAAAGTTTTTTAAAACACCTCTCAGTTGCCCCAGCTGTGGGTCAGAAAAAGGCAAAACCCAACAGAGGGCACCCAGCAGTTGTTACAGAAACTCCTGCAGGCACTGAAGTGGAAGCAGGGATGTTTTCCATGTGAAAAGCCATGAATGGCACAATCAGCTGGAGCTCTGCTGAGCCCCTGAATCCATCACCTGCCATGGGAACACCTGCCCTGGGGAGAGGGGACAAAACCAGCGTGTGTTCCTGCTTTTTGCTCCCTTTTCTGGGATCCTGACCCAGCCACAGCAGCCTGGCTTGTCCCCTCTGCCTCAGGCTCTCTGCAGGCTCAAATAAACCTGTGGGAGTTGGAGGAAGCTCCAAAATAGCAAAAATACTCACGTGGGAAAATAGTTGCAGTTTTAGAGGTGAAAAAGCAAAACTCTCATTATTTCTTCTCACAGTCTCCTTTCCCTTCTGCTCTTTTCTCCCTTTTATTTTTTTGCTTTTGATAAGAGCTGTTTTCTCCCGTAACCCTTAATAAAGGAGACAAGAAATTGAATGTGTTACTTGAGAGGTTTGTGGGGGAAAAAATTGGAAACTTCTTGGTGAGGGGGCTGAATTGCAAAAATTACCAATTTTTGGAAGAGGGCCATTCGTTTGACAAAAACTATTTGAGAAATTCTCCCCAGCTCTCGCTCTAATGTGTTTTGGCCACCATCCTGTGTAATCACAGCTCATTATTTCTGAAGCACGGATGCTGCCTCATCTGAAATATCCCTGATGGGAGGGAATGATGCTGCCCTGCTCCCTCCTGACCCTGCTGGAGAGGTGCTGCCTCCCCTCTGCTCTGGGCATGCAGGAAAATTGGGGACAATCCCATGGATAACACGTGGCTTTTCCTCCTGGAGGTTGGGCTTTGCAAGGTCCCAGGAATGCTTTCAAACCCACTTTGGCCAGGTCTGGGTTGTGGTTAGCAGGGCATGGGGTGGCCAGAGCAGCTTCTGTGCCCTCCCTCTGTACCCCAGTCCCAGCTGGGAGTGTGGATTCCCTGACTTCCACCTCTGAGCACAGGGAAAACATAATTCCCTTTAACTCTGGGTGATTCTGCAGCTTCAATCCTGCTGTTCCTTGTCCTTGGAGGGGACAGGAGCGTTTTGCAAACGTTCTGAGGTCCCAGTGACAGCAGCACGATCCCAGCACGGCTCTGTTGGTTCCTTACCTCTGCTGCCTCCGCTCCTCCCTGAGCACCTGCCTTTTATCCAATTTAATTTTCACACCTCCTCCTGCCGCTGCTGTCCTTGCCAGCTCTCTCTGTGCTCCTGCAGTGGGTGTCTTTCCTTTATGGGAGTGATTGCCTTGAAGGTTCCCATCCCAAACTGGGGATCCATCCTTAATCCTGCTGGAGCTCAGATTCCCACCAGGACAGGGATGGAGCAGAAGGTCAGCTGTGAATTTGTGCTGGTTTGGATATAAACCAGGCCCTTGCTTGTCTGTGTGGTGTCCCCACCCCAGCAGGGTGGAGGCAGTGGAATGTCCCTGCTCTGGGATTTTCCTGGCCATGAGCATCTCCTCTTGGTGTCAGTGCCCACCTCCCAGTGCCTTTAGTCTGATTTCATCCCTAATTCTGCCTTGAGCCAGGCTCATCCTCCTGGCTGCTGCCAGCCCTGCAGAGCCAGAGCAGCAGCTGGAGGACAAGATCTGCTCTGCCAGCACCACAAGTGCTGATGAAGTCTCAGCTGAAGGCTCAGGCCATTGCAGCTCAGAGTGCCCTGGTTTGAAGGACAGGTGTCTGCCAATAAAGGCAGGAGCCTCTCTTTGAAATGGACAATGTAAACCCCCTTCCTCCAAATTATTATTATAATTTTGAAATTAAGGAGCTCTCAGGCAAAGATAGGGGGATTAGGAATAACAGTTCTTTACTAGGAAAATTAAAATAGAAATGCAGTATTACAAAGAACAATCCCAAAACCCTGCCAGAGTCAGAATCTGCCCCTGATTTTGTCCCAGCCCACATCAGGAAGGCTCAGCTGCAATGACCAGGGCTCTCCCCACTGGATGTGGGATCTGTTCCTTTTCACTTCAGTGCTCAGTGCCACCCTAGATGGGATTTAATAATTTGTACAGGGCTCTGCCTTGACACCACAGAGGGTTTTTCCAGCTCAGCTGAAATTGGAAGTGTTGGCACTGAAATGCAAAGTGCAGGACCTAAAACCACTGCCCTGGAGGTGCAGGTGAATTCCCAAAATATGGGAATTATGGTCAGACATCGTCCTTTAAAACAAATAACTGTGTCCCCCAGGTTTGGTTTTTTTTTTCTAATATTAGTCTTGCTCTGTAGATAATATTTAGCATTTGCATGAGACAATGAGATCTGGCCATGACCAGTAACAGCAGGACAGGTCCCTCTCAGCCCCAGTCTGTGTGTGAGTGTGTCTGCAGCCCTGGGCTGATTTATTCAGATCTGAGATGATTATGAGGGACCTTCATCAAAAAGACAGAGATGATCCTAACTGGGAGGAAGGAAAGATGGAGCCTGCACAGCTGGGCCTGCACTGGGAGCTGCCAATGCCCTTTCCAGCTGAGCAAGCTGGGAAAGGGGAAAAGTACCATCTCTTCTTTCTTTTTATTTTTTTTTTCTTCTTTTTTGCTAGGATGAAAAGACAACAAAGTATGAATGGTCATAATTTAGTGGGCTCCTGGGTAAATTTGTATTTCATTCCGATTATTGAGTGCATTCCCTAATTGCAGCAATAAAAAGGAATAGTCCATCTTCTAAATGCAAGTGGTAGAGCTGATTGTTATTTAATTACTTGATTCCAGTGGTCGAGGGGTGAGCCTGGAATTACAATTGCAGCTTGTATTATTTCACTGAGATTGCCGAATTAATTAGGAGAACAATGGGATATTTCATTGTTGACATCTTAAGGATCTGTGACAATAACTTTAAAACCCAGTGAATAATAAAAAGCCACCATGGGGTTTTCTCCTAAAAAAAAGGAGAAATGAGGGAGCTGGAGTCACTCCCCCATCCCCTCTTTCCTCCTCCACTGCCCTTCCCTGTCCTAGAATGTTTTTATTCAGGAAAGAAAGTTGCTTTGATTGCTTATAATCAATTCTTTGTTGCTGCTATGGGGGTGAATTCCTGAGGATCATGGAAAAACAGCCCGTGGTGTTCATCATCACCCATGAAACTGAAACCAGAACTGATATTTATGGGGCTTATCAGACTTTTTAGGGACTTGGGAGTGTAAGAGCATAAATGAATAAGAAGTTATAAATTTTTGTGCCTTAGGATATGACCTAAACTCTGCTTAATGAGACTGAGCAGAGACTTAACCCCAGGATAAGCTCTGTCCTCTGTTTTTCCATTTTTCTCTCAAATTTGGTGCTGGCTGAGCCCAATGGAAAAGCCCAAGGGAAATTTTGGAAGGGTTGTGCTCACCTCAATAATCTGCTGGCCCTGGAAAGGAGCTGCTGCCTGTCCTGGTTTGAAGGACAGGTGTCTGCCAATAAAGGCAAAAGCTTCTCTTTGAAATGGAGAATATAAACCCCCTCCCTCCAAATTATCATTATAATTTTGAAATTAAGGGGCTCTCAGGCAAAGATATGGGAATTAGAAATAACAGTTCTTTACTAGGAAAATTAAAATAGAAATGCAGTATTACAAAGAACAATCCCAAAACACTGACAGAGTC
>JANRGV010000059.1:4309414-4321076 GCA_024734035.1 Alethe castanea | reverse complement strand
CCATGAGCAGATAATGTGTGCCACGGAGATCAGGGTCACTGTGACAGAATCCACATTTCTGGCCACATCAACCCAACCCACTGCCTTTGCAGGCATCTCACTGGCACGGTTTTGTCCAGAAATGAGGAAATTTCTGAGCTCTGTTCTCACTGCTGTGCTGGCTCAAGGTGGTTTCATCCACCTGGGAATGTTGAAGGAAATGAGGTCCTGCCCTCTCCTGCCACCATGCAGACACTGGGAATGCAGGATGATTCAAAGGGCATTTTGTGCCCCCTAAAAATTGTCCCTGAGGGGAACAACAAAAACATTTAAGAGTTGTGGGTGGGTGATGCTGAACAGAGATGGAAAATTATGTGAGAGGGGAAATATTCAGGCTGGACATTTGTCTTGATTTACTTAAAAACATCTCCAGCACCCCTGAAAGTGGTGAGCAAGAGGCACTGATGGAGGTTTTGCTCTGAAAATGTTGGCTTTATTGCTTTATTGTTTTTCTCTCTCTCTCTCTTTTATTTTTAAAGTTTTATTGAAAATGTGGTTCATGTAATGGCCTTTGTTGTGATGTGGCTTTCACAGCAGCTGACTGAGTGTTTGTGGGGTTAATTCAGCCTTGCCCTGGAGGAAAACACAAAACAAATTCTCTCAAAAGCCTTGAGGGGAGGCATGATTATGTTAAAATAATCATCTTCCCTGACCAGACTTGGCTTTCTCTTTCCTGGGTGCTCTGCAGAGAGTTGTTCCTTTTTTTTTGTCTAAGTCTTTGTATTGTCAGGATTAATTTTTCAGAGGGAGAAATCTCCATAAGCTCCGTGGTGCCCACTCCTTCCTTTTTAGGAGCAGGAGGTTGGATTTTTTTTCCCCCCTTCTTCTCTGCAGAAATTCTGTGATTGAATCTATTCCACTGCTCACTTTCTTCCCTTTCAACTCTGATTTCCTCTCCATTTTTGTGTGAATTTTTTGAGCTGATTGGAAGTACTTTGAGGTTTTTCCTCTTGGATTTGTGGGAATGAGGAACATTTTGAGGTCGTTTCCTCCTGGATTTGTGGGATGAGGAACATTTTGAGGTTTTTTTCCTCCCAGATTTGAGAGATGAGGAACATTTTGAGGTTTTTTCCTCCCAGATTTGTGGGAATGAGGAACATCCTGAGGTTTTTCCCTTGGATTTGTGGGAATTTGCAGGTCCATTGTGGATGGAGGGGAGCTCATGAAAGCAGCTCAGGCAAAAATGCATCCCCTGCATCCCTCACTCCTCTCCTTAGGCCTGGCTTAGCTCTCCTGCCCCCAGCCCATCCCAGGGGCTGTATTTCACCTAAGTCTGGCTGGGCTTCAGCTGAGCTTTTAGCCAGGCATGAGAACCTGCCTGTGCCTGAGCAGGAGCTCAGTGAGGGACCCTGGGCCAGGATCTGCTGGATTGGGGGGCTGGGGGGTCACTCTGTGGGCTGGGGGTGATGCTGGGGGATAAAAATCCACGTGTGGGTTTCTTGGAGAAGGGCTGAGGGTGAGGCTTTGGAGCCAGGGCTGGGTTTGGGCAGTCCCTGCCAGGTTTGGATGTTCAGCTGCTCCCAGCTCTGTTTGCTGCAGCAGAAGGAAGAAGTTTTTTGCCATTGATTTCTTCTCTTCACCCCAAACCAGCTGAGGTACAGGTTGCAGTCTTGGCTTCTCCTTTCCCTTGTCCTTCACTTCTCAACACATTTTATTCCCTTTGCTTCTATTTGTGCCTGACAAGCAAATATCTCGTCTCCCTCTCTGCAAGAACCTCTTCTTCCTCCACTGGCTGATTTTTCCCTTCTCCAGAACATCTCTAATCTCTCTTCCTGCTCTGATAACTGAAATGAGTTCTATTCCCCAGCCAGCAGCAGCTTGGCGTGGACAGGGCTGAAGGGCAGGCTCTGATTGACAGGGGATCTCTGGGATTTTGTGGGCTCTGCTGATTTATTTCCCTCTTTTTCCCTTTTTCCCTTCCCACTGGGAATTTGCCACCTGCAGGAGAAAGGGCAAGCAGGCTTCATTGTGCAGGGGGTGAGGAGGAGGAGTTGTGGAGCAGATGAAGGCGTGGGTGAGATCAGCCTGGCTCTGCTGGTCAGGAACCCTTCAGCCAGGAAACCCCAGGGGAACCAGAGGGGTGAAGGAAAAAGAGCAAGGAGGAGAGAAAAAAAAAAAAAGGAAAGAATGGCACCCTGGAGAGCTGGAAAAAAGCCAGAAAGAACAGGGTACAAAATACCAGGGAACTGACAGTTAATTTACAGTCTCCAGGGAGAGAAAGGGAGAAGAAGAGGGGAAAAAAAAATGTCTTTGTTGAGAAGAAGCAAATGGTGGAGGAGAGAGTGGATGGTGGTGTGGAAATCCTCCTGATTCCTGGGGTTCCTCCTCTTCCTGGGTGTCCTGGTCAATGCAAATTCCACCTTCCCAAGGATCTGAAGGTGACACACCTTGTGTTCTTGCTGAACCTTGTGTTCTTCCTGAAGGTGACACACATCCTGAGGAGCAAGAAAATGGACCTCAAAATGTTCCTCATTTCCACAAAAAGGACCTCAAAATGTCCCTCATCCCACAAATCCAAGGAGAAAGGACCTCAGAATGCTCCTCATTCCCATAAATCCAAGGGGAAAGGATCTCAAAATGTTTCTCATCCTCACAAAAAGGACCTTAAAATGGTCCTTATTCCCTCAAATCCAGCCCCCTGCTCTCCTCCTGATGCCAACCCCCACGACCCCTTCCCTTTAATTCCCACCTGCTGAATAATTCCCATCCTGTGTCCTTCTGGCTGAGATGCTGAGTCCTTTCCTGGAAGAATCCTCATTTTTTTAATGGGATGCTTTGCACTGGCTGAGGGCTGGAGAAATTTGGAGAGATTTGGGGTTTGGGGAGCACTCTGTGTCCAGAGTCTCCTTTGACAGCAATACAGATGCAATGGTTCTTTTTCACTCTGGCTGGAATAGCTCTGTAATAACAGTAGGAGTCACAGAGGCATTTTTATTGATTAAACAATTGAGGCTATTTGTCTTTACCAAAGCAAAAATATTGAGGTGTCTCTCTCTTCCTACATAGACATTGCAAACATTTATTATGTGCAGCAGGCTCTGTAATCAAGCTGCTCTTTATGATGGGCTGGATTGAGATGGTGTAATGGGAGCTGAAGTGCACAGGAAGCCTGGTGTCAATATTCTGAATCAGCAGGGCTGAGGCAGAGGGGAGAGGGAGGCCAGGGACTGGATTTTTTTTTTGCAGCAGGTGGGGTGTGAACAAAGGATTTCTGTGCAATGTCTGCTGCTGTGCTCCCTCCCAGCAATTCCTGAGGCATTCCTTTGATCAGACTCCATTCCAGCCGTTGGGAAATTCATAATTTGAAATTTTGCAGCTGCACCTTTCTCTTGCCTGTGTTCCCCTGGTGCCTGTGACACAGGGACATCTCTAAACCCCCTGGTCTGGGGCTTTCTCTGCCCTCCCCTGTTTGGTTTTCTCAGTTTCCAGGTCCCAGAGCACTGATAAGAGATCTCATCTCTTGATTTGTGTGTTTGGACCAGCTGTAACTGAGCATTCAGGGATTATCTCTGATTTTGCTCCTACAGATTCCCTTTTAATTTGGTTTTTTTTTTTTCCCCTTTCCCCCTTTCTCCACACAGAAGAATTTATTTCAAGAGTGTGTGATGGCCTCTGGGTGTTTTGGGCTTGGAGAGGTCAGACCCTGAGTGTGCCCAGTGTAACCTAAAATAAAGCTGATAAATCTGAGAGTTCTCTCTGCCTCAACCCCTGGCTTTGGGCTTCCAAAATGGGTTTATTTTGGTTAAAGTCCTTCAAGGGCTGAGCTTCCCACTTGCAAGCTCCCAAACCTGCCTTCCCAAGTGTTTTGGTTTGAAGGACAGGTGTTTGTTAATAAAGGTAGAAGTTTGTTTTTTTTTTTTTAAATGGAGAATGCATTTTTTTTCTAAATTATTATTATAATTTTGAAATTAAGGGAGTTTTTAGGTAAAGATATGGGAATTAGGAATAGCAGTTTTTAATTAGGAAAATTAAAATAGAAATGTAGCATTACAAAGAACAATTCTAACTCTGGCAGAGTTAGAATAAAACTTGACACTTTGTTAGGGTGTTGGTAGTAGTTTGATTAAATGGTGGTTACAGTTTTTTTGCAGTGGCAAATGTGGTTTAGCTGAAACAGTGGTTTTGTAGAAGGTGTAGTTTTTTTTGAAGGTTTAGGGATGATGTGGAAAAAGGTCTGGGGTTTTTTTTGGAATTTAGGGGAAAGATGGTAACTTGTTTAAAATTTTAGGTTTTTTATTTAGGTAGGAAAGGTTTGGTTTATTTTTTTTTTGTTTTGGTTGGAGTATTTTTCAATGAGATGATGTAATTTTATTAGTTATACAGTGAGATTTAATGGGTTATTAGCAGATGATTTTTTTTTGGAGGGAGGATGGGTTGTGCAAAAGATAAAGATGATTGTTTTACTTAGTTTTAAAGATGGTTTATTAGCAGATAGTATATGCTGCAGAGAGAAGGGTCACTGCTTTACTTAGTTTTAACAGATGGTGATAGAATACACATTTTTGGCTATATTTTTTTTGTAACTTAAGCCACCAAGCAAGGAAATTCAGGCTGGGGAGGAACCTGAGGGGGTTTGCCCAGGTAGGAATGCAGCAGCTCAGATGTGGCAGAACAAGGAAAGGATGATTGAAATTTCAGTGCTGTTTGTTCTGGTTCTTTGGGAAGCTGGAGAGGACCCAGCTGAGCACGGAAAGCCTCTGTAGGTGTGTTTGTTGATGCAATTTCTTGGGTGCACAATATGTGCACAGCCCCCTTCTCCTGGCAGGAGGGGAGGGCTTGGCTGGGAGTGCTGCCTGTGGCACAGATGGACACGTTGCTCTGTTCTCCCCACGGGAGGTGTTGAAGGAATTTTGGATGTGAGCCTAGACAGGGACCTTGGAGCCACCCTGCAATCACAGGTACCTGCTTGGGAAGGCTCCACAAGCACCCACCTCCAACCTGCTTTGGGGGTTTTTGCCTTTTATTAAATTTTGGGACAGCATTTCCAGCTCCTCGCTGCTCTAATGGCAGCCAAAATTAATTCCACAGCTTGCTCAGCCCCATTAGTTTTTGTTAAATCATCATTATCATTGTTGTTATTATAATATAAAATATAATTTTTTTGTTTCTTGGCCATCAATAATCACAGAGAGGAGTTGTCCACTGGATTTATCTCAGACTGGAATTGTGCATCCCAGCAGGATGGATGGGGGTTTGCTAAAATGGGAGTTCCTTGGGTTGGGGGTTTGGTTAAAAATCCAGTTCAGCACAAAATTAAAATGTGCCCTTGTCAGTGCAGCTCTGTGGGGGGTGATTTACATTTCCTCCTTCAGATGAACTTGTCAAACTTGGTGATAATGAAAAAAAAAAAAAATTACAATGGGTAAGGAAGAAGTACCTCGTGAAAAACCTTCCTTAATGGAAAATGTCTTTTTTGATGCGAAAATCTGGTATATGTGAGAAGTGGTAACACAGCTTTGATTTTTCCATGATTTAAAACCAATCAGCTTTGTCATGTCCTAGAAGGGAGGAAAGGAAATGAAGCCAGCAGAAATAAAGTGGAGTATTTGGGTGGAAGTTGCCTGACCTCTCAGGGGGGGCTAAAGACAGCCAAGAATTCACTTTTTTCTCCCTGTTTTTTTTTGAGCTGAGCCAGCCCTGGCCCTGTTTTCCCACCTTTTGTGTGGATTGAGTGGAGCACAGGAAAATGAGGGTGCTTTGGGTGGCATCTGCTTGTTCAGGGTTCATGGAGCTGCCTCCATTCCTCCCGTGTTCCTTGATTCCCTGCCTGCCTTAATTGGGTGCTGCAACAGTTCTGTATGTTAAAATAAATGAACTTTTCACTGCAAAAGAGGAAAAGAAGAGAGACAGATGATCCTTCAGCAACAGCTGTTTGGAGAAAGAATCCCACAGAAGCCGCTTTCTTGGCTAATTAGAAATCTGCTTTCCTTTAGGAAGGATAACGTTTACGTTCCTGACTCCTGTTCTTGCTTCTAATTACTTTTTGGAGAAATGAATAAAGGCACTTTCATATGTTTTACTCAGAGTTGCTGAGGCAGAGAGTGTTGGGTGGCTCCTGGAGATGGGAGAGGAGACAAGAGGAGGAAATCAAGATGTCAGTTTGCACTTGGAGGAGAGGGGGGCTCGTTCCAGCAGGAGCACGGGGATGGAAGCTGCAGAGAAGCTTTAGTGGGATCTTCTGGGGTTTGGGGGAGGCTGAAAATTCCAGTTTTCCTGATTTTCCTCTGCTTAGTTCAGTGAAAAACAGAGGTGGTTGTGTCCAGCTAGGGAAGGAGGAAAAGCAAAGCACAGCTCCCCCAAATCCTCCAGTCCCACAAAAACAGGACAGCCCAAAACCATTCAAGCTCACTCCTTACTGTAAAATTTGCATTTTCTCTGGCTGGAGCACTCAGTCCCAGCCTTCCTGCTATTTCTGCCTAATTTTGTGAAAAAGAGCAGTGGTTGTATCCATTCAGGGAAGAAGAAAAAGCCAGGCACAGCTCCCCCAAATCCTCCAGTCCCACAACCTCAGGGCCAGGCAGGATGCAAGACAAGCTCACTCCTTATGGGAAAATTTGCATTTTCTCTGCCTGGGGCACTCAGAGCCTGAAGCAAAGCCCAGCAGAGGAAGGGATGGGGGAGCAGCAACCCAAGCTCCACCGTGCTGGGCTGGCTTTGGGTTCCCAGAGGTGTCCCTGGGACCTGGGGGTGGCAGGAGGAAGGTGGGTGACAAAGGCACCACAAGTTCTGCTGGGGAGAGTTCCCTGCTCCAGCTCAGTCTCAGCATCCTCCTGTGGGGTTAGAAAACAGGGAAAACCAGGTTTTTGGGTGGTTTTTTGTTTGTTGTTAATTTTTTTTTTCCATGGAGATAAGCCCAGCTAGCTCCATACCCCATTGTCACTGCGTGCAGTGGGAATTGAAACCACTTTGGGGTTCTGGCTTAGTGATTCCAAGACAGAGGGGATCCACTCGAGCTGTTTGATACCTGGAGAAGGCAGCAGCTTCTGTCAGGAGCTTTAAGAAAATTCATCACACAACAAAAGCGCAGGAAAATGAAATGTTCAAGCTAAAATTCCAGAAAAAACAGCAAACGTGCTCGTTTGGCATCTGCTGAGAAACAAGCTTTGATTGTTTGCCATGAAGGAAGAATTCAGTTTTGAAATGTGTTTCATCTTTTTATTAAGGTTATAAATATTGAAATTGGAACAAAGCGTTTTACTCAGCCTGAAACAAAGAATTCTCTCTTTTGTTTTTTCCTCCCAGTAGTCCCCTGGGAGCTCAGGGTGTCTCTTCCAGGCTGGAAACTGCTCCTGCTGGGTTTTTTTATTTTACTTCTTGGTGTGCAAGGGGTGATGATTTAAGCAAAGCCTTTCTCTGCATCCACTGAACTTTTCAAAGCCTTGAGCAGGTGTTAGTTTGCAATCCAGCAATTCAATTACTCTGGGCAATAAATTTCAAGGTAAATGTTGGAAGCTCCATCACTTGAAGTACCAATGTTTTTCTTTTTTTCTCCCAGTCTTCAGGGGAGTATCATCAGCAGTGGAAGTAATGAAGCCTGGTTTCCTATGGATTGCTTTCTCATGGTTGGATTCTTTGATAACTAAATAATTTCAGGCTTTGACTGAGCGCCCCAGCCACAGAAAAAACTGGATTGTGTGTAAATTCTCTACTAAGGAGTGAGCTTGCCTTGCTGTCCCTGAGGATGCTGAGAGCCTGGTTATTGTCTGGCCTCTTTTTTTGGGGGAGCTGGCTCTGGCCAAAGTGCTGCAGGTGGGTTCCTTTGTGGGTGGCTTTGCCTGTTTCCATAGGGAAGCAGGTTGGAAGGAAAGGTGGGTAAAGGATATTTTTGGCAGGCAGACCTGGTGGAGTCAGTGCCACCATTTGTGGACTCTGAGAGGAGGGAGGAGGATGTTTTTTTCCGGGGAATGTGTGAATAAACACATCTATTAACATGGTGACAAACAGGACTTGACATGCAGGGTGGTGCTTAAATTAAAACTGCTCGTTTATCATGACCAGGGGATGGGATTTCAATGGTTTGGCTCCGTGCTTGGTACCAGAGCTGCATTTACCACAGGGTTACTTCCATTGCATGCAATATTCAAAGAAAAAAATAAATTAAAAATCCGTTTGTCCACAGGAGATGCAATTTTCCTGAATTCGCTTTACTTTTTTTTTTTTTTTTTTCCCTGCTATTCATTTTTAGGAGTGTGATTAAACAAAAGCAGGGATGAAAAGTGTGAGTGGCTGGGCAATAATGGAATTTGTGTTTCATCCCATGCCTGGGAGCTGCACAGGCTGAATTCCCCCAGCTCCTGATGGGATGGTGCTGGTGCTCTCCAGCTCCAGCATCCAATAAAAGAGTAAAAATCTAGGGGAAAAACCAGTGACAAATCTTTCTGTATAAATAATGAGTGATGAGCTGGTAAGTGGCAGCCCAGGCAGGCAATTAACACAAGGGGTTAATTAACTGAGGGCAGAGATCCCCTCTGGGCTGAGTTTTTCAGCCCTTTCTAGAGGGAATAGCTCTGGAGGGATGGACATGTGCAGGAATTAGCAGTGATTAGCAGGACAGTGATTAATGAGGGTTTGATGGACAAACCAAGCAGCTCCACTTTTCCTGTGAGTGATGCTCAGCTTTCCTCCCTGCTCAAACTTTTCCAGGAGCAATTCGAGGGAAGGAGAGGGGAGACAAGGGAAGAGCTGGCCCCCTCTCGGCTTGATTTATGATCCAACCCTTTTGTAACAAGATTTCCAGCGTTGTAAAATATTAAATACATCCTTATATTCAATATCACATTTTGATACATTTCATGCCTCATTTGCTTCTGGAGTCAAGGACAACTTCACATTTTTCATGGCACCGGGCCCAGATTTGTCTATTTATTTATTTTTAATCACTGCATTTTTCTCTTTTTTAATACCTGTATCGTTCTGGATTAGATCTTGGGAACCATAGCAACCTATTCCACTGGGTGGATTCAGGTCTCCAGCACGTGGCAACTTTTTTGGCTTGGCTGATTCCCCCCGGGGCTGCTGTGCAGGTGCCATCCAGGGGGGAATTGTGGTTTTTTAGGAGACGGGAGAGAGGTGTTTTTGTGCTGGGTTGGAGGCTGAGGCAGCAGCTCTGTCCCTGGTGGTGTCACTTTTAAACAAAAGCTGTTTTATTGAGCAGCTCACGTGCTGCAGTGAGGGGGATTAGGTGGGATTTGCTGCCACAGCTGAAGGGGGATGCTCACAGCTCCCGTGAGTTGGGGAGGGGCTGGAATTTGTCGGTGTGGGAGGTTTTTTGTTGATTTTTTTCCTCTCACTTTGGGGGAGAGCAGCACAGGGGCACTCTGCTCCTGCAGGTTCTTGTGCTGGATGTTTGTGACCAGAGCAGGGTGGGCTCTGTCCTGTCTCAGCTCTGAGATCCTTTTAAACCCCACATCCAACCAAGGACTGCTGTGGAGGCTGAGTGGGGACATGTTTTGCGTGGCTGGGGGTTGGGTTTTTTGGGGAAGAGCTCATTTCTGCCATCCTCCATCCCCCTTACCTTCACTGAGGTGTCTCATCTCTTTAAGTCACCACAGAGCAATTGGCCTGTGTTCCCTCAGAGGTGACATCTCACATGTGACTCATCCTCTGGGCTCAGGATGTCTTTCCCTTCTTACGAAATCTTGTTTTTTCTTCCTACTGCCAAGGTGACTGCATTATTTTTCTTTTTTGGTCTAAGAAAGTACAGCAAGAGCCACTTGAAAGGAGCAGGAGCTCGAGGAGCTCTGCCTTAGAACCAAGGCAGACGGTCCTGAGAAGTGAGAGTAATTAAAACCTGTAATATCTCCCCTAAGGCTTGTGGTCAATTATCCATGAATGGCAACTTTAGCTTGTGATTGGATGCTTTTCCTGGAGGATAAAGCTGGAGCTGGAATGAGCTCAAGAAGGCCCATGGCTGGTTGTTTTGGAAGGGGGCCTGGACAACAACTGATCTGTCAGAGGGAGCTGCTTTAACAAAAGAACCCAGAGGTTTTTTGTTTTTTTTTTTTTGAGCTTCTCCAGCTTTGCCACTGAAGCCAGATTCCTCAAAGAGTGCCCACAAGGCTTGGTAGAGTTTGGCTGGAGGGAAAAGTTTCCAGCTCATCTCTTGGTGGTGCTGCCCTTCCAGTTCTTTAAGGCTTCCAGAAGTGTTCAGCACCTAAAAATGAAATAATTTCAGTGATAACATCTCTTAGGTCAGGTGTCCTAAAGAGTGACTTTGAACCTTCTGGCCTTTGGTAAAGGAGCCTGTGAAAGATGAGAGTCTCACAAACGAGAAACAAATAGCTTTTCTATCTAGGAGAGCTTGTATCTGAACTCTAAAACTTCTAAGACTTGAGATCAAAAAAAATCTTCAAAGCCTATTTTTGTAAATGCAAGTATCAACAGGAGTCAGGGGGCTTTGGTTGAGGGGCTCTTACAAATCCCACGAGGTGCTTGTCTGCCTCCTTTTTTGGCTGATACCCTTTGAAATTCTGTCCTAAAGCACTTGAATCACTCCTGGAAATTTACACATCGAAATTACCTGCGTGCCTGCAGCCACAGCCCTGCCTTCTCCTAATTGCCACATCAATTAAAAGCCTCCCTGCACCCTGCTGCCAGCAAGGGGAGTGCAGGAGTTTCACCCAGGCTGCTTTTTATGGCCCCCACTCTTTGGGTTCGCCACAAAATTTAGTGAGGGGACCTGTCTTCGTTCCCTCCTTCCCATGCAGCAAACTAATTGAAAGCACCATGAATGTTAATGGTGCATTTCGCGTTTGGAAGTTAGAGGGGTGATTAATACGTTGTACATTGTATGTTAACACCTTCTCAGGGGCATAATGAAGACAAAATATATGCTCTGAGACGAGGCTGTTTATTTCTCCGTGTGTTCCCTGTGTTCCACCATCCCTTCCCATGGTGAAATACAAGCTTTCCAATCCAGAGGGTTTTGTTTCAAAGCGCGATTTAAAATCAATCAATAAACTTTTATGTCTTAATCCTCCTCTTTTTTTTTATTTTTTTTTTTTAATTTTCCCCTCCCTTTTGATGGGATGGCTGGAACAAAAGGCACAAAGGGAAGGGGATTTGAGGAGGGAAAGGCTGAGTGCTGTGCCAGGTTCCTGGAGCTGTCACTCCGTGGTGCTGGAGGGAATGAAGCTGGAAAAAGAATCCAGGAAAAGCTTTTTCCCCTCTCTTCTGCTCCTTGACCGATGGCTCCAGAATCCTTGTAATTCTCTTTTTATTTTTTTTTTAATTATTGTGATGAATGGCTCCTGTGGCTGGAGCTTGGCTGGAGGCCGGGCTCTGATGGATCTGTGAGGCTGCTGGATGCTCTGAGTGCACACATCAGTCCCTGTCCCTGCCTGGGCTCTCCTAACTGGGCTGCTGGGAGCCCAAACTGGGCCACCTCTGCCTCTTCTTCCTCGTGGCTGCTCCTCACCCTTCCAAGGATTGTCACTGTTATAAATGCATGTTATGTTGTTGGCTCTTTGCAAGTATCGGGATAAATGCCATATGTTAAAATGTTAATATGTTACAATGTTAAAATAGCATTTCTATATGGATATAGTCTTTGTCAATAGTAAAAGTTAGACATAAGTTTTTTTGAGATAGTATGCTTAAACTACCTGCCTAGTCAAGATAACAG
>JANRGV010000059.1:4295505-4309314 GCA_024734035.1 Alethe castanea | reverse complement strand
GCTTTATGTTTGTCTCCTATTGTCTTTTTATTAAACCTTTTAATTCTCCCAAGACAGTGAACCGTGTTTTTCACAGTCACCTTCTGGATTTGGGCACTGCTGTGGCCCCAACCCTGCTGTTGGTTTATCCCAGCCTCTTGTCTGTGCCATATTCCCAAAGCTCTGCTTCCAGGAGGGATTTCAGCTGGGCAGGGATCACATCCAGGCAAGGCTTTTGGGAGCACTGACATCCTGACCAATACCAAAAGGTTAATTCTGCAACTTTGCCCTCTTAAGGAGTTCAAAAGTCACCCAGAAGTTGGTTTTGTTGGAGATGTTTGAACAGGCTCATTGTTTTCCAAGAAACTTGCAGCTCCTGCTGTCCCTTTCTTAGCCAGATTCAGTCTCCAGTTTGCTGAACAAACCTTGAGCCAGCAAAGGTGGTCAGAACCGGGAGGAAATGAACAATTCCACTGAATTCATTGGATTAACAATTCCAGTTAATTCCAGCATGTAGTGGCAGGAGAAGGGGGAATATTTCAAACTGAGTTAGATGGGATATTAATATTTTTTTTCCTGTGAGGGTCTGGCACAGTTTTCCCAGTGGCTGCCCCATCCCTGGAAGTGTTCAAGGCCAGGTTGGAGCACCCTGGGACAATGGGAGGTGTCCCTGCCCATGGAGGGGTGGGATGAGATGGGATTTAAAGTCCCTCCCAACCCAAACCATTCTGGATTCCACACCATTGGTATTCACCTGTTGCTCTGGGTGTGTTGGAGATTGATTATTTTTAGTGTGACTTTGTGTGGTGACATTGGAATTGTTCCCTCAGCTCGAGATTTTGGCTGGGGTTATTTATGATGGACAGTGTGTGATTTTTTTCCTTTTCTTTTTTTTCTTTTTGTAATGAAGAATGTCTGGTTCAGTGCCTAGATGTGCTCCTGTGGAAGTGTGGGATCTGTTGAAATTCTCATAAATCCCATAAATCATCAGGGACAGTGAAGCTGTAAACTGGAAAAGCCCTTCAGATGCCAAGGCAGGACATTGATGCTCCAAACCTTGAGCATCAGGAGGAGGGAGCAGACCCACATCCCTGTGGATAAAACCTCAGCACGGGGCTGGAAGTTTTTTTTTCCAGCTGTGACAGAAACCTCAGAGCCCTTCTGGCCATCCCAGCCCTTCTCCACAGATGAGCATCCTCATTTTTGCCTCTCTGAGTAGAAAACTCAGGGAAATGAGTCTTTGGGAATATTGTTGTGGTGGGTGGGACGTGTGCTGGAGGCTGATTATGTAACTGCAGGAAGGGGAAGGCGGGCACGGGAGCTGTAACACGTCTATAATTAAGCACAACAAACAGCCAGAAAACAACAAACACTTCTGAACCCCCATTCTTGGCCACAGCTGAATTATTATTTTACTGCCTTGGCAAAGTCATTAGAGAGGAAAGCGGCAGGGGGAGAAGCATCTATGTGCTAATTCATTAAGTGTGTTTGAAAACGTTATTTTGGGTTTTTTTTGTGTCTTTAATGAATGAAAATTAAATCTGAGAATGGGTAGAAAGCCCTGGTGAGAGCAGCAGAGCTCCCTCAGGCCGTAGGCAGCTCCTATTAATAGCACCTGGCACTGCTGTTCCCACCAGTTGGGTGAAAAAGAGCCCCAGTTCTGGAGTGTTTTTCCAAACAGCGAGGGGAGAAACCAACCTGGAGTAATTCCTGCTCTGCAAGCTGTGTGTTTCTCCACTTTCTGAATGAATGGAAATGTGCTTTATTTATTAAAACGAGCAAAATGTCTTTTACCTTCAGGACTTGGCATATTTTTGCTGTCCTTGCTGCCTCCTCTCCATTTTATCTGCCTTTAAGCTACGGATTTGCATGAAACCAGCATAAAACTCTGTTTTATCTGGATGCCAGTGGGCTCAAATTGAGGCTCCTGGGTTTCTTGGCTGAGTCCCTGCCCTCAGAGCAGAGTCCTGTGGCTGTGGACACGACCTTCCCCTGCTGTATGTTAACATCCTTCCTTGCTCGCCTCTAATTAATCTCCCGTTAATAACCCAGCCCGAAAGAGCTGCAGATGTGAGGAGTCGCAGACAGAGCTGGAATTCAGAGTGAGGTTACCAGGGGATCTTTCAGGTTGGTGTAACGGGAGTTTTTCCTTCTCCTGATGTTCCCAGCCACCGTGGGATGCAGGATTTGCTGCTGCCCTTCCTGACCTGCTGCTCCCCCAGGCATTCCAGCCTGCCCATAAATCCGGGGCTGTTGCTTCTCCCAGCCATACTGGTGAGCTCAGAGCAGCCTTGTGCTCGCTGGTCCATGTCTGTCTGTCTGCCTGCTGCCTCTCCTGGGCTCACATCCCGATTTTTGGGGGGTCACCAGGCTGTGTCTTTGCTGGTCTGCAGCTTGCCTGGTGTGACACTGCTGAAGGCTCGAGGAAAACATCCAACTCGAATTTCTCCCGGGCTATTGGCTTTCTCAGCTCCAGCTCGGATCTTTCCCAGGCTGAGGACTTTTCTCAGAAATAAATAAGAGAAAGAGGAATGAGTAACATAAATTAACACCTGGTGTTGATCACAGAACCGTGCATGTATTATGGGATGTTTTACAAAAAGCATGTTTTCAAAGAGGTGTTGCCTTCTTGGACCAATGAGCCTTTTTTATTTTGTATTGCACGATCTATCCTATATAATTGCGGTGGCTTTTCAATAAATCACCTCTTCTAACTGTTTTGAAGAGGTCGTGTGTGTGTTGCTGTATTATTTGTCATTCCTAATCAGACAGCAACATGACACCTGAGCAAAACTCACTGAGTTTGGAAATGTGAGTGAGGAATAACAGGCTGGAAAATGGAGATGGGTCAGGGAATTTCAGGAGATGATGCAGGAGTTGTCCAGGCTTGGGTACCACCCATCTTTTTGATTGTTTACTACAAAGGAAACTGTTTTAAAGGAGGTGTTGTAAAGTCCTTTTTTGCTCATGGATAAGGATTTCCCCATCCTCCAGAGATGTGCTCTAGAATTGTCAGGGTTGTGCTGCCATTCCCAAAAGCCTGGAATGTTGCTGGCACCTGGGGATCTGAAGGGATCCATTGTCCTGGAATGGCCAGGCAGGTACCAGTGGCTGCCCTTAGAACCTTTCCTACATGGAATTTTCTCTTCCACACCTTGAGGCAGAGTAAATCCACACTGTCATCATCCATAAGTGTGAGCCCTGCTGTACAAGCCTTCAGCAGATTGCAGGAGCTGCTTCCAGGAGAATAATTCAGGGATAAGGAGTCCCCAGATCCAACTTAGGAACGGCTGGTAATGACTCCCAGGGAGCAATTCCAGCATCCATAATCCTGGGATTCCTGGGAGAAGCCACACCTGTGGTGGTGGGGGGAGCAAAGGTACAAATCTGGGGTGGTTTGTGGGGTTTTGTGGGGAGTTGGAGTGTGGGAAGCAGCAGTGGGGCAAGGAGGAGTGAAAGGGCTGGTTAAAAAGATAAAGGCACAGACCTGAATGTCATTTTAGAAACCTTGATAAAAAAAAAAAAAAATCCAGCTCTGAGGCTGTTAAGAACAGAATGAAGGCTCAGATCAATAGGCTTTGAATGAATTCCTATAAAAAGGAAGAATTTGGGTTTGACTTTGTAGGCAGACTGCAGGAGAATCGAATCCATTGTCCCCAAAGGAGCAGTTCCAGCCCTCCTCTTGTCGAGATACTCAGGGATTTTAAAACCTGCCAGCTTTTAGTGGTGTTGGGGAAGGGAAAAAAAGGTAGAGGAGAGGTGGAAATTAAACCACAAATGTTCACAATAAAATAGTGATGGAAATGGAGGTGGACAGGGAAGGGGAGAGAATCTGGATTCAGTGCCAGGGGAGCAGTAACTCACCTGGGTGTTGGGCTGCTCTCAGGTATTGCTGCAAAGGCTGAAATCAACCCAGAGTTGGGGTCTGGGTGAATTTTGGTGTCAAAAATGTGATTCCCATCCAGGAAATTGCTTGGTTTCCTTGCTGCAACCTTTTGAAACAAGCTCAAAATCTGGGCCCAAAAATGTTTTCCAAGCACACACCTGAATATTTGCACCTTGCCTCTTGTCCAACCCACAAGCTCGTGTTCTGCACACAAACAGCTTTTCCACCTAAAATCTGAGTTCTCTGTATGGATATATGGCAAACTTATTCTTCTTTGATAGTGATAATTAATTTTCTGGTGGTGTTTCTTGGCTCTCCCTCCCAAATCTCCTGACAGAGGCAGTCAGTGGTGCCCTCAAGAGCTGGAGGCATCTTCTCTCCTTGCAGCAACATTTGAATCCAGGCTGGCACTTCCAGGGTTGTTACAGCACAGACAAAATAGCATTTTTGATGCTCCTTTGGATAAATCCCTGCAGTACCAAAGCCAAAAAACCTCGTAGGGAATACATCTGCTTTTACAGAGGGGGAAGGAGAGCCAGGGAATTATTTAGGGGTAAGGAACAGGGCATTTTCAGGGCTAAAATTGGCTTTGTGGAGTGGCAGTGGGTAGCCCAGGCTCGGGGGTGTTTTTGGCTGTTGCAGGCTCAGTCCCAGGCACCAACAGCTCCTCACCCACACAGATCCAGACACTGCTGCTGGGTGAGCCCTTGGAAAACTCCAGCAGGCAGCTTTCCAGCGTTCCCCAGGCTGTCAGAGAAGGGATGCTGCCCCTCGGGGGCTGGGATTTTTGGGAGGGGATTTCCTGGGGAAGGTGGTTCCTGTCTAGCTCTGATATTGTCCCCAGAAATGAGAATAATGGGAAATAAAAGTGGGAAATTTTGTGCTTTTTTCCCCTTGAATGTGCAAAACTCAGGGTTGTGTTTTGATGGGGCTTCTGAGCACGTGGCTGAGACTCAATCCTTGTTGTACTCACCCAAATCCTGGTAGATCAGATCAGGTGCTGCCAAACCCAAATAAATTCTCAGATTTTTTTAATTTTTTTTTTCTCTGGATTCTCACAAAATCAAGATACTGGAACGTCCAAACCCAAAAAGAGTTTTCAAGCTCCATTTAACAAAATTTTTGTTTGTGGTGGTTTTTATTGGGTTTTTTTCCCTGGCTTCCATCAGGAGGATGGGATATTTCAGGGTTATACTGTGATGGGATATTTCACAGTGTTATCCTGTCATCTCAATTCAGTGTTCTGTCAACCATGGGCATTTTGGGCTTCTGGAAAGTGTCTTTGGGACCCTGGAAAAGGGAGGAGAGGGTCTTTGGGTCTTGGTTTTTAATGTGAGGATGGAAAAATGCTGAGAAGATCTGCTTGTGTGTGTCACCTCCTCGCTGGTGCCAACGTGGGGTTGGTTGGATGGATTTTCGGATTTGATGGATTTTCGGATTTTTAGCCACTCCAGCTCCTCTCCAAAGCCCATCAGGAGCGTGTGGGGCCAGCAGGCAGCTTTGATTCTGGGTTTGCAGATGACAGCAATGAATGACTAAACAGCTTCGTTACCGCGTCGTTAATTACCTCCATCCCACGCTCCAGGGCCGAGCACTGACCTGAGGCTGCCAGAGCTGTGCTGCTTGTCCTGAGCTGTCAGGGGCAGAATTATGAGAGTCTCTTCTTCAGCTGGTGAATCACTGCTCTGCTCTGGGCTGAGGGAAGGGATTTTGCAGAGGGAATTTACCTCTCCTAACCCACCCTGCTCTCAGATCTTGGGGGGACTTTTCCAAAGCCCTGTCCCACTGTGGGGATGGGAATGGCCGAGCTGCTGCAGCACAGGGCAAAAACCCCCGTGGAAATGTTGTTAAAAGCTGTTATTCCCTCATTTTGTTAAATATTAGGCTTTTCTGTGGGTGCTGTCTATAGATTTTGGGTGTGAAATGTTAATGGCAGCATCTTCTAGCTCTGTTTTGGGATTTTGAGGCACAGAGTGAGTTTCTTGGGGCTGTGCTGTGTAGGGACTCAGATGAACCTTGTGGGTCCCTTCCAGCTGAGGATATTCCAGAATTCTCTGTATTTTTTTTTTGTTGTTGTTGTTTTTGTGCAGAGCAGGACTTGATTTGACTGCCATTACATCATTTCTGGGGACAAGGAGCTGTGATAATTTTATTTGGGGCGCTTCTGTGGTGCAAATAAATGGCAATAAAGTCCAGCTAGGCAGAAGGAGCAGGGTGTGGGCTGGAAGGAGGGAAACACATTCCAAATGCAGCTGGAAAAAAATGCTGCTCCAGGTTCCCTGTGCCTGGGTTATTCCTGGCCAGAGCTAATGATGATGTATGAGCCTTGCAGAACACTCTTCATCCTGACACCTCTGCTGGAGAGGTCTGTGACATTATTCTCACTAGGTACAGGTGGTAAAATTAATGCATGAGGAGAGAAAGTTTGGCCAAGCATCAGAGCTGGGGAGGAAATCTTGGTGTCCTGCAGCAGTGTCAGGCTTTGCCTCACAGGAGCCTTTCCCAGCTCCTGGAATTTGCTGTGATTACTAAATCAAGCCCTGCTGTTTTGGCAGGTCAGCAAGCTTTATTCCCCTTTTTCCTGCATAATTCCTTGGCTGCTGGCTTCCATGGGATGCCACAAAGGGCTCTGAACCCCATGTCCCAGCATCTGCCAGTGAGAAAATCAAACACAAGTTTATCATTATCATCATTGTCATCATTGTCATCTCATTTCTGCTGAGCAGCTGCTTTAACTCTCACAGACTGCTCACGGAGCTTGTTGCAAAGTTTTTGAGGGTGTTTGGGGGATGTCAAATCTTCTACAGCTCCCTAAAAAGCCTTGGGAAGGAGCAAGGCCTGAGCTGGTTTGGGATGTGGTTATGGATGGGGTCACACCTGTGTGTGCAGGGCTGCCCAGTCCCAGGCACACAGACACCCCTTTTCTTATCCTCGTTTTGGGACAGAATCCTCATTTTAGCATGGACAAACTACATTTAAGCTCTGAATTACACCAGGACACCTTTTCTGCTCCTGAAATGCATCTGTATGCCTTTGTGCCTCTCTGGTTCTCCTCTCAGGGTGCAGAACTCTGCATCCCTCTGCCTTGTCCCTGTTTCCTGCCCCGTGGCTCTCAGTTATGAGCAGCTAAAACCTGCTTCTTGCACTTTGTGGAGCTTTTTTTGCTTGTATTTTCTTGCATGGATCCATTGGAGCCATTCTGTACCAACCCAAGACCTGACTCTAATTTTTTTCTGTCTCCTTTATATAAAGGAGAATGTAAAAATGAGTTGGCCAGGAGACACCAATGAGAAAGAGTGGGTCAGCACCAGTGGGAGCAGGAATAAAGCCATGAAAAGCCACAAAAATCAAGGAATTGATTAATGGGTCTGGTTCCTGCAGCTGCAGCCAGAGGTGGTGGCACACACAGGGGGGTTCTGTGCACAGAATTCTGCAGCTGGAGCAGTTCACACAGCCCTGGGACATCCTGAGCTGTGGCCTCGTGGCACAAACTTGCCCAGCTGGCACTGGGGAGCTGATGTTGGCTCTCTTTTGGGAAACTTCTTGCTCATTAAGGGTTTTATCACCTGGAGAAGTCACTGGAGTGGGAAGAGCCATTTCTGCCTGCTGGAAAATCCCTGTTATTTATTCCCTGAGCTAAAGGTCAGGCTGGCAATCTCCCCTACTTAGATAAAATAAGAAACCCTCCCCTCCCTGCTGCCTGGAGCATGTTTTGTTATCCCAGCATTCCTGTGGGAGGGAGCAATGGACTGGGGAGATTCTGGTGCTGGCTCCAGGCTCACTCTGAGCCTTCACTCACATCCCCATGCTCAGACATTGCTGCTGCCCACCAGAAGCTGATTAAATGTTGTGGAGAGCTCCAAATTCCCACTGCAGCTGTGCAGGATGTGGCACAGCCCAAAATTCCATTCAGGCTAAAATCAAATTAAAGTTTCCCAGCGTGATATTTTAGGAGAAGGAGTAGGGAAAAAAATAATAAAAAAAGAGATGGGATAAAAGAAAAAACTCCAAACAAAAAGAGCCCCCTGCAGAGTTCATCTGGTGGATGGAGTTACAGTAAGTGAATGGAAATTAAAGGCTTTTCATAGAGATCTTCAGTATAATTTGATGGAAGACTTTAATTATTTCAAAGTGCCTAAGAAAAGGAGCTTGGAATGATTTTGAGAAAGTAGGGAGGGAGCTTTCATAAAAATATCTCTCTTCAGCAGCGTTTTGAGCTGTTGTTGGGCTGAATGGCTGCTGTCAGCTCCAAGGGAGGGATTTGCAAATCCTGTGCCCCCCATCCCTCCCCAGAGAGCAATTCCTGCCTGAGTGGCAGCAGCCTGGGCAGAGAGGGACAGGGATGGGAGGAGGAGGAGGATGCAGGGAGAGGCTGCAGGGCTGCCTGGCAGCTCCTTTATCAGCCCTGCCCAAGGCTGGGGGTGCAGAGGGCTCCTGGCTGGGGAGGGCTGTGGGGAATTGGGATGTCTGCTGGAGGCTGAGGCAGAGCCAGCATCCTCCCCTGGGCACCCTGGGGCCATTGTGGGCTCTGTGCTGAAGCTGTCACTCATCCAATTCCTGCCTGGACAGCTCAGGAATTAATGGGTCCTTGTCTGGTCTCCAGGTTGACATAAATCCAGGGATCTGGAGACTGTCCATTCTTTCCCTGGGACTTGGATGCTCTGCTCCTGCCTCCAGCCTGGCTGGCTTTTAGGCAGAAATGTGGCCTCTTCCTGCTCAGTGTTTTTAACTCCTTCTCTTCCCCAGAAATTCCTGTCTCTGCCTCCTGTGCCCCTCTCTGGGATGGGGAGGGCAGGACTGTACAAAATCAGGTTTAAAATCCAACATTTAGGTTGTAAAAACCCTCCCAGAGCATCGAGTCCAAGCTGTCCAAATGCCACCTTGTCCCCAGCCCAGAGCTCTGAGTGCCACCTCCAGGGATGGGGACTCCAAACCTCCCTGCAATGTTTAACCCTTTCAGTGCAGGAATTCTTCCTGGCCACGATTCTGTGAAGGGCATTCCTTGCTCTTCTCCTCTCTGAGCTTCTGCTGGCCTGGGACTGCAGCAGAGTGGCCAAGGCTGGTGGAGCTGACACCAAGGAATGGATTGGAGTTAAAACTCCGTGGAAAAGCAGCTGCTGTCACTGCTGCAGCTCCTGTGCTGCCAGGCTGTGGTGGAGGATGGCAGGGAGGAGTGGCAGTGGCTCTGTAAATCCAGGAGCCTTGCCTGGCTCCCTTCAGCCAGGAGCTGTGAAGAACCAGGGATTTCCCACTCAACTTTCTTTGTCTCTCCCTTCTGATGGTCCTGAGGTTGATTTGAGGCTTTCTGGGGGCTCTGTGCCCCCTGTGGCACACCAGGCTGGATAACAGCACCGTGCTCCTCTGCAGGGATGCCCCAAGAACAAACCCTGCCAAGGAAGTTTAGGGCACAGGGAAAAAACACAGCCAGCTTGGATAAATAGAGGAGATGGGGGGAGAACAGCAGGGAAGGAGTTTCAGAGCAGGGGAAGGCAGGCACTGATGCCTCCTCCCCGAGGAGGGATGTTTGGCAGCTGCTGGCAGAGTGCTGGTAGCCATGGGGATGGGAGGAAAAGGGGGATGCTCAGATGCAGTCAGGGAAAAAAGGACAGGCACTCATCACCCTGGCTGCAGCACAGGAGGTGAGCTGCTTCTATTTTCAGTTCTCCTGATGAGCACTGCCAGGCTAGGGGAGGCATCAGGGTGAAGCAAATCCAAGCAGGGAGCTGTTGGGACAAGAAGGAGGGGGGTGAACTCTGTTTTTCGGGGGCTTGGGTGGCTGCAGCCGTGCAGGAGAGAGGGAGCAGGCAGTGAACTTCAGGGAGAAGCTGGGTCTGAGGGACTTTGGGTGTTTGCAGCCCTAATGAGCAGTGCTGCTCACAGAGGTCCTGCAGGACAGAGAATCTGAGCCTGCTCGGGGGCCAGAGTTAATCCAGCGCCTCAGTAACAGCAAATTCTGCACTGTTTATTGCTGAGGGTGTTGTTTTCTGGGGTTTTTTTTCCCCCTGATGTGTCAAAGGCTTTCTGCACCGATTGTTCTTTGCTGCATTCCCTGGCTGAAGCTGCTGCTGGAGGAGAAAGAGTCTGTGCCTTGTGCTTGGCCAGGCTCCTGCACACTGTCACTGCAGGACTTTGGGCTGTGCTGCTCTCCATTTTCATCCCATGGCACCAGCATCCAGCCCCATCCCTCCCACACCCCATCTCCTGTGCCAGGGGGTGGAACTGGAGCCCCCAGGGATGATGCCCTGAAATGCAGGTGTGGAAGAACCTTCCAGATGTGTTCTCATCCCAGCTGCTGTTGGGGTGGGGGCAGAGAGCTTCCTACGAGTTCAGGGCACCAGGAACCACCGAGGTGCTGGCAGCTGGTTCTGGTTTTGATTTAAGGCTCCATTTGCCCACAGCAGGCTGCCCTTGCTCTCTTAATTACAGGTCACCACCTCCCTGAGCTCTCTGAGGGTTTGTTGTTGGAGCAGCAGCATTTTTGGGGGGTGGCAGAGGGAGAATGGCCCCCAGTGCTTGTGGTTTGGTTCAAGCTGAGGATGGAGGGGAGGAAAAGCTGCTCCAGCTCAGGCTGGGGGGGCTGATGAAGATCCCATCCTCCACCTTCAGTGCTGCTCTCTCCCACCAGCAGTACTGGTAACTACCAGTACCAGAAACTACTTTTGGGAAGGAATAATGTGGATTTTAGCATTAACAGCTTTTCTTTTTGGGGGGCAGGGGGAGGCTCAGAGGCTGCCATTTCACAGCAGTCAGCAGCAATCAGCTGGGCTGGTGGCTCCTGGAAGAGTTTGGGAGCCTGCTGGGCTCCAGACTGCTTCAAAATGAGCTGTGCTGAATCACAGCCACTCCAAACTCCCTCTGCTTGGAGCAGGGCTGGGCTGAAGTGAATTCCAGAGGGTGGGGGAATAAAACCCAAGTGGTTCCCGTGAGCTGGGGAGTTAAGGCAGCCTGGAGAGTTGTTTGTGCCTCGTGGCTGATCTCAGCAAGCTCTAATTGATGATTTCCCCCACATTTAGGGCGGGCATAACGTCCTTCCCTGGTGGATTCCTTGGTGCCTGATGGGAGCAGAGCTAAACATTTCCCTCTGTGAGGAAATCTTTCTCTCCTCCAGCAGACTGGGGTTTCATGAAACTCAGAGAAACCAGGAGATTTTTATGAGCCTGCATCCCCATGGAATTTGGCTGGGAGCTCTCCATCCTATTCCAGATTGATTAGGGATGGGCACACAGTGGGTGGAGAAAGCTCAGCTGCTTGAGCCTCTTTCTGTGCTGTTGAGACACAACCAGAAGTGTCTGGATGGGCAAGAGCAGATTCAGGGTGTCACATTCCTGGGGCTTGAGGGTGACAGCTGCTTTAGGACGTGGTGCTGGGGTCTGGATGGATTATAGGGCAAGATGCAAACATTAGAGTTGGGCTAAGCCTGGTGGATGAGCACAATTCATGCCAGAGTGATATGATGAAGCTTTTCAGAGTGCTCAACTTGGGCAGAGCTTTGTCATTCTCTCATTTAGCTGGAATTGATGCTAAGCCAGTGATGAGAACAACTGCAAAGCCAGCTCTGGGAAGGGCTGTCCTTGCTCTTGGAAATTGGACATCACTGATGAAGGCTCTGGGAGCAGTTTTGGGGATGCTGCTGAGCCAGGAGCATGACCTGCACTGCCAAGGTGGGCACAGTGGATTTGTTCAGGGAACAAATCTGGTTTTGTCCTGGGCCTTTGTGGGGCTCTGTGCCACGCTTTGTTAACGAGGCCAAGTGACCTTTGCTCTCTGGGGAAAGGCCAGGTCTGTGGTGTCACTCCTCATCTTGTACCACGCTGCACACAGGGGAGAGTGGAGTAAAACCTCCCCAAGTGTCTGTGAGATTTATCCCGTGCTTGGCTCTTCAAATGCTGGCTCCTTTAGAATTCCAGGATCACAAAATGCTTTGGGTTGGAAGGAACTTTAAAGCTCATCTCATTCCCACCCCCTGCCATGGGCAGGGACAGCTTCTGCTGGACCAGGCTGCAGAATCAGTGCTGGAAGGTTTTGTGGCTGTGGGGTTTTCCTCAGAGCTGTCCTTAGGGTGGTTTTTATGGCAGTGCAAGCACCATTAGCACTTTTGGGGATCTCTACTCACCTTTAGTGGAGAAAAGCTGGGATCTCCTGCTCTGTCTGGGCAAGCTCCCCTTAGCAAGAAAGGAGAAATGGTGAATAACCACAGGGAGCTGCCCTGGAATTGAGTCTGTGAAGTGGCCAGACATTGGAGAAACAAAGGATAAAGCAGGCAGAAAGGAGTTTATCTCCAGGCTTATGAAACTTGAGTGGTGCTGGGTTCCAAAGCACTTCTTGCAGCACCAGGCAAGCTGCTCTGAGCCCAAATTTCCCGTTATGCAAAAGGTTCCCCAAGCCTTAAATAAACCCAGGAAAGGCCATGAGACAGGGAGGGGAGCGTGGGGAGGCACTGAGAGGTGCCAGAGCCAAGGCTGTGGAGACAAGTCATGTCTGGGAGTGGATTTTCTGTGCTGTTGTGGTGCTGAGGGGAGAAGCTGAGCAGGTTCTTGCCAAGGATGAGTGTGAGATTTGTCTGGTCTCCTGCCCAGCAATGTATCGACAGGCAGCAGAGGAAATTTCCTTTTGTCAGCCAACACTGCCTCTCTCCTGTCCTTTCCCCATCCCTGCTCTGGGGATGCTCCTCCTGCTGAGCCAGGGAATCTCTGCTGGATTAAAAGCAAATCCCATTCCCTCTGTCTCACATCCCCACCAGGGAGGGAGGTCAGCAAATAAAACCCCCAAAAAACCCCTGAGTGCTCCCCTTGTCTGGCTGGTGTTTCCCCTGGAGCCAGAATTCCCCCTTTTTATGTGGGATTTGGTGTGTGGGTACAACAAGCAGAGGAAAAGTGCCAGGGCTGCCCATTCTCCTCCATCCCTCTGGGTTTTGGGTGTTTCATCTCAGCAACACAGGAGCACTGCACCCCTAATTGGTGCTTTTTGCTGTTAATTAATCAAACCCATGGTTTTCTGGCTTGAAATCTTTTTTTTTTTCCTTCTTGTCACTTTTGCTACAAGCAGGATTAAAAGCTTCTCTCATGCAAAATAATGCCTTTAATTGCATCTTCACATACAAGTTTGGACTTTGATTCTGCCTTCCTGTGCAAGACTATTTAATTGCTGCATTATTCTTTTGCATCTGGTGGTTGTGTGCAGCTGTGGCCTTGCACGAGTATCTCCCAGCTCCTCTATTTTCCTTCCATCCCATTATTTTTGCAGGTTTCTTTGCTGCCTTGCCCCCCAGCCTATCACCCCTGTGCTTTCTTGTGCCTATTCTCAGCCTGGCATCTGTCCTCATTCCCACCTCCCTCCCTGTGCATATGCTCCCTGTCATCCACATGCACCCCCAGCAATCCTCACTCCATTCAAACACACAAATATCATTTTCAGCCATTCACAAACTACCTCCTCCTATCCTCAAAAATCCAGACTTCTGGAGCTCGGATGGATCAAAATGTTCTTTGGGTGATAGATGGGAGATGAATCTATTTGTTTCACTTAGACTTTTGGCAGCAATAAAAAGAAGCACACTTGGCTTTTTGGCCATAAACCACTTCTTGCAGGTTGGTTTGGTAGAGGCTGCTTTGTTTTCCTTTCTTCTCCCTCTTGAATCTGCCAGGGACTCTAAGTTAAATAAATAGATTAATCTTCTTTTTGTAGCCCAGAGATCAGGTTGATGCATTTAAGAGCTTTCTCTCCCTCTAGACTCCTGAGATGTTCACAGATCCGATTCATATTTTAGAACTTCCTTCATGTGTAAAGAGCCTCGTTGGTGCAGCAGCAATTCTTCACTAACAGCAAATAGGGCTCCGTGCTCCTTGGGTTTCTTTTCTTCTGAGAGAGCTGAAAATTTTCCATCAAAGCCTTTTTTTTTTTTTTTTTTTTTTTTTAAAGGAGATTTTTTTTTTTTATTTTTTGAT
>JANRGV010000059.1:4262055-4278216 GCA_024734035.1 Alethe castanea | reverse complement strand
AGAGCAGGGAAACTCCATGGAAAATAAAAGGGATTTGGTGCAGAGCAGGGAAGCTCCATTAAAAAAAAAAAAAAAAGTGGTCAAGGTTGGATGTGTTTGGCTTAAAAATCAACTGAGCCTCATCCTGCAGGGAAACTCCATGAGAAAAAGAGGGTTTGGTGCAGAGTAGGGAAATTCCATGGGAAAAAATGGAATTTGGTGTAGAGTAGGGAAACTTGATGGAAAAAAGAGGGGAATTGGGGCAGAGCAGAGAAACTTCATGGAAAAAAGGGGGATTTGGTGGCAGAGTAGGGAAATTCCATGGAAAAAAACGGGATTTGGTGCAGAGCAGGATGAGCTGCCCTGCAAGGGGAAGGTGTCTGGGCATCAGGCAGATCATGCCCAGCAGAGCAGTGCCCCTTGCCTGGCGTGGGAGGGCTCTGCCTCTCTCCAGGCTGCAGCTTTGCCACATAAAACATAATGAGCTCCTCGTCTCCAGCGGAGGAATCCGGCGCTATAATAATATGAATAATAAATAATAAGCAGATTTATATTTTAGATCAGTGCCACAGGGCATGGAGTGAGGAGGGACGGGGAGTCAGCCAGACAGATCATCTCTTTTCATCTTTTGCACCTCTGTGGCAGAGTTATTTTTCCTGATCTGTTCCTATTCATTAATGTCCGAGAGGCAGGTTATATTATCCACCCCAGGAGGCCTTTAAGCTTTGTTTTGATTCATTATATATCCACATACATATTATATAGATATAGATCTCTCTGTGCAGAGCAGCTGGATGGGGAAACCGGCTGGTAGTTATGGAAAAGAGCCACGTTACTTAAGCAGCAAATCAACGTTCTATTTCTTCACTCTCTTGTTTATTGAAAGCCATTTAGCCACCAGCACGGGGGGAGCTGTGCTGCCCCTGGGCACAGCAGCAGCTGCTGCCCTGGCCTGCGTGGCTTTGTGCTTTTGGAAGGTGACTGGGTGGGAAGCAGGAGTTAATTCAGCAGGAAAAAGGGAATTTAAGGAATTTAAGCCAGGCAGAGAGGGGTTGGTCAGTGGAAAGGTGACATTTATCTCTTCCAGGCACAGTCCTGAACTGTGGCAGGGTGACAGAGGACAGGCGTGGATAGGTGCATGTGCAGAATTTTGTATCAAAGGTCTGTTTTTTTACATTTGTTCCTGAATATTAAACATTCTCCCAGAGCCAAAGATCAGGATCTGAGAGTCATGTAACTTGTTTTATGTCTAAATACTGTTCCTGCCCCTGGGCAGCACTTTGTGTATTTAGCTGCTGAGCCACTTTTAATACAGATCTTTTTGCTTCACACAGAGAAGCTACTGATAGCAAGATCTACTCTGCAATTTCTTTCATTATTTTTTCATATTCGTATGTGAATAAAAAAGTCAATTACATGAATGAAAGATCCTTGGTTGCCTGCCTAAACAGCTGCCAAACTGAATTCCAACTCGGAGCCAAATTCAGCAAGGCTGGAATTTCTGCAGAGAGCTCCAGTGTGGCGTGAGATGGGATTGTGCAGGAGGCTGCATTACAGATTCCTGCTGCCCAGCCCTGCCCCTGGCTCTGCGTGTGGGCAGCCAGCAAGGATGGATTTCAGGGCTCTGCAGGGCTGGATTCCATCTCCTCCTCAGGCAGCTGCCTTGGCATCAGAGCACAACAGCTCCGGTGATGCTCGGAGCTCCAAACCCATTCCTCCTCTCAGACCCATTCACTTGTGTGTAAGGAATCATCTGGAGTGAGCAGGGGATTTTGGGGATGTAGGCAGGAGCTGGGTGGAGTTAGAAGATCTGGAGAAGCACGGAGGGGAAGCAAATCCTGCACAGAGGCAGGAGCAGTTTTGGGAGTGACTCCTGAGGATGGGGCACCTCTGGATGCCTGGCTGAAGAACATTTTCCTTGGTTTTAGGGAAATGCAGGTGTGTAGTGACCACAATGTGACCTGAAGGTCCTTTTCAGGCAGTGAAGGGGAGGAGAGCCTCACAGATTTCAGGTAGATGCCCAATTTCCTCAAGCTGAGTTGAGATAAAGCCGAATTTGTCACCTGGGAGCTGTTGGAACCTTGCTGGGAAGGGCAGGGAGAGGATGGCAGATGGGAGAAGAAGACAAAAAGCTCCTCCAGCTCCAACCTGTCAGAGCAGAGCTGAGATCCCCACTCTGGGAGTGCAAGGAAGGGTTTCTTTGTGCTCCAAGCCTCGTGCTCAGGGTTTATTCCTCCTGCTCTGTTACTCTTGGCACGTTCCCTGTCCTTGCTCTGTGCATGGGTGGGTTGCAAGCTCAGGAGCTCCCCAGGCTGCCCAGAGCTGAGCTCAGTGAGGTGTTAAAGCCCTCTTGCTGAGCTTTAGGCACTGCAGGGCTGCTGGGCAACCTTCCCAGAAGAGGAGTTTTTGACCTAGCAGGGCACTTATCTCGAGTGCCCCTCTGCAGATAATTGCTGCTGGCTCAGTGTCAGATAAACACGGCCCCTGAGAGGCTGAAATCCCAAATTGTCCTGGCTGGGGTTCAGCAGCTCCCACTCTCCAGATGCAGGTGTTAGGGACACGCAGCACTTGGAAAAGTCCCAATCCCAGGAGTGGAGAACAACCTGCTGACAAAGCAGGGGGACTGGTGGGTCCTGCCCTTCACTTGTTCCCAGCTTTGTTCTCCTCTTCCTCCTCTTCTCCCTCACAGAGACCTCACTGTGGCGAGATCAAAGCTGAAAAAAAACAAAAGAACAAAAACACTGGGGGAAAAGGAAGGATGGAAAGACCTAAAAGAATGAAATTTTTGCTTTTCTGTGGGATGTCAGCTGTGAAAAGCAGGGGAGCACGTGGGAGAGAAGGACAACACCCAGGGCACAATCCATGGCAGAAAGGGCTGTGAGCAGGCAGGGAAATGGGAAAATGGGAAAATTGGAGTCTTTTGTGCCTGGGACAACCATCCAAGAGCATCACATTGGGGTGGCACCACAGCCCAGAGCCTTCCTTGGGGTGTTATTTGGAGTGTGGGCAGTCTGGGAAGCAGAAGGTGAAGACCCTGGATGGAGGAGAGCTCTGCTGTGACAGCAGAGGTGGAGCTGGGAGGGGTCTGAGAGCAGCAGGAGCAGCTCAGCCTGGCCTTGCCCTGACTCCAAATCGGGGCTCTGGGTGTCAGGAGGCTGCAGGGAGGGATGGCTCCTTCTCCTTTCCATCACTAATGAATTCCTCTTGCACCTCCAGACACTGCAGGGACTTGGAGAGACTAAATGGAACTTCATGTGAAAGTGATGGCTGAATGTCAGTGCTGCCCTCCAAGCCAATTTGGGAGCTGGGAAGTGCTAAAAGAATTAAGATTGTTAAATGGAAATAAGTCTACTTGGTTGAGATAAAATAGGGTTTAAATGAGTGGAATTATCAGTGGATTACCCTTGTTAGAGCACTGCCTTATTTAATAAACTGGGTTTTAATCTGCTGTGAGCATTCCTGAAGGGAAAGCTCAGCCTGTGGAGGTGCAGGGATGTGATGGAGGGGAAGGAGCAGCTGTGCCATCATCCTCTAGAATGGAGCCACAGGAGCAATAACTTGCCCAGGAGTGCTTTGTACTTTCACAAGGATCTCATTTGCTGCTTTACAAGTGGGTTGATCTTTGAGTTTCTCTTGCTGGCAGAATTGGGGTGGGATCACCTTGGTACCTCTGGGTCCCTCTGGGTCCCTCGTGTCCCTGGGGAGCATTTTTAGAGCAGAGCCACATAGTGCTGCCTCCTTTTTGGGGTAAATGGATGCACTTAGGGCTCCCCTGGAGCCCTGGCAAGGAGTGATGCAGAGGGAGCAGCTTCTTGCTGCATTTAGGAGGGAATGAAAATGCTGGAAAACCATGAGTGCTGTAATTTTACCCAAAGAGAGAGTGTAACAATTATTACTGACCAGTGATTACCTGCTGCTGCAGGAGCAGAGCTGTCACAGAGGAGCAGCCAGGTGCTTTGGGCCAGCTTTACCTGGCATCTGACTTAATGCAGGTGTCACCTGTCACCTCTCACGTGCTCCTGACCCATCTCTCTGGAAGCAGAATTGCTCCGGCTGTTTCCAAAATTGCCTGTGGAGGGAAGGACCTCATTTCTCTTTTTCACTTTTGGGACTCTGCTCTTGGCTGCTGGAGCTCTGAGCCTGGAGGTGACAGTCCCAGGCCCAGGCACAAGGGACAAAAGCACAGGGAGGGATGAGGCTTGATTTTCTTCTTAGTTGTGCAGCCCTGAGGTTTCAGGACATCCTGTGTTCTTTACTTGGAGGATTTGTGACCAGCCTTTGCCATGGGCCAGCTCTGGCCCTGTGGTTGCCCAGCTTGGCACAACTGAGGAGCATCAGCATGGGAGGAGATGGTTCTGAGCTGCCCAACTCAGATTTTGGAGCAGAAATCTCATTTTCCTGGGCTGTGGTTGAAACCCTGCTCTTCCCTCCTGCGTTTAAATCCCATGGAGCATCTCATTAGGAGCAAATGATGCCTCAGGCAAGTGGAGCTGTAGAAAAGTAATCTTTATTAAGCACCCTCAGTGGTCAGAGCTGCTTGATGAGCTCCAGGGTTTTATTTGCAGGCAGCTTGGGTTGTTGTTGGGCAGGAAAAGGCTTTGAGCTGCCTCCAGTCCCTGTCTCCAGGTTGCTGGTTTCTATTTCTGCCCTCAGTCCCTTCAGCCCTGCAAACACTGCTGGCAGAGCTGTCCACACAGAGAACCAGAGGAAGAGGCTGGGTGGGATAAATCAGGAACATGAGAAGGGATTCAAGGTCCTGCAGCTCATGCTGAGTCGGACAGACACAGATTTCTCTGGGAAAAAAAAGGTGTGAAGAACCCACAGAGTGATGTGGCTTTTTGCTGGTGAGATGGATGGAAGGGCTCTGGAAAATCAAGCAGGACACAGGGTGTGAGTGAAGGTGTTCACGCCTCAGGAACCCTGAGGTTGTTGGAGGCTCTGCTGCAGCACAGGGTGGGAGATTTCCAGACTGAGCTGAAAATCTGCCATCTCTGCTCCTCCTTACAGAATTCCCAGAGAAGCTGTGGCTGCCCCTGGATCCATCCCAGGCCAGGCTGGATCCCCGTGGGATAGTGGAAGGTGTCCCTGCCTGGCAAAGGGTGGAATGAGATGATTTTAAGTTCCTTTTCCAGCCAACCCCTTCTGGGATTTTATGGTTTCCTGGTTCCTGCCCTTTTGAATGACAAACTGCACCAGATCCGTGGCTGTTTGTTGTCCCGGGGCTGTCACATTTCATTGTGAGGAAATGAGAAGCATTTTCAGGCATTAGCTGGCAGCACAGAAAGTTTCAGAGTAGCAGTTCATGCCACGGAACATGCTTTTGGAAGATGTGTCCTCATGCTTGGAGAATCAATTAACCTCGAAAACATTTGGTGGCTTGGTTTGAAGAACGCTGGCTCTGAGAATTTCCTCTCCTGCTGCTAAAATCAGCCACCTTCAGTGTGAAGCATGGATTGTTTCTAGCACTGAAAGGTGAAGTGAGAACAAAAAAAAAAGAGAATAAAATAACAGCATAATGCCAGAAGAAATGCAAAAAAAAAAAGAAAAAAAGAAAAAAAATAGAACATCTGTGTGACTAAAACCCTTCTGAAAACCACTCAGTTGCTGAATATATTTTGTTTTAAATGTCCTGGCTCTGTTCTGTGCTCTTCCCCACCCTCCCCACCTGGAAGCCATCCAGCATTATCTGTGCTTGAAAAGGCAGCACTGGCTGTGTGTTCTGCCCAGCCAGCACCTGCAGGGAGCTGCAACAGGTCCCTGTCTGTGCTCTATGCTTTTGGAGCTTTTTTTGGGGGTGTAAAAGCCAGAAAGGTCTGTGCAGAGCAGTGGGGAAGGGCATCCTCACCTGCTCTGCTTGCAGGGCCAGGGGAACAGCTCCTGCACTCCTGGGACCCTCCTGATGCTTGGAGTATCATCCCTTCCCTGCTGCTTTTATGGATTTCTCTGCCAGAGCTGAATTAAAGCAGCTTTGGGGAAAAAGTGTTACAACCTCCTTGACCTAAAGTTCTCACCCCAGCAGCATCATCCTTCCCTGCCCCAATGGGCTCCAGGAGGGTGGATTTTGCTTCCAGTTGCAAAAAGTGAGCAATACAATGGGATCTGATGCAGGTGTTGCTGTTACACCTCTCACCTCTTCCTCCCTTCTGATTCTGGCAGCAGAGCTCAGCCCTGGGTTTGGAGGCATTCTGGATTAAACGTTTCCAGGAGAAACACCAAATTCTGGCTTCCCCTTCTCAGAAAACCATTCCCTGGGTACTAAATCAGAATGGACTCAGATAAAAAGCTGAGCATCCAGAAATGTAAAATGTTGGCATTGAGTTCAGGTGTTTTTCCAGGCAACACCTGAGCAGGTGGATTTCTTGTTGCACTGAGAGCAGCAGGGGCTGAGAGCTGTGGTTGTTCTACAGGGTTCTGGCTGGGTTTTTTCCGCTTTTTTGTAAGCCTGGGCACGCCACACTCATGCTTTAGATTGCAGTCTCAGCTTGCTAATCTGCTTTCTGACCTATAGAAGAAAATAGCTGGTAATTATTTGTTTACTTTGTGCAATTCGACTGTGCAAGAGCTTCCTTAGAAGAGGCAGGCTGGGTGATTAGGAGGGGAGGTTTATTTTATTTTGGTTTAGTTTATTTTGCCTGGCACGTTGTCTTTTTGTTTGGAAGGGCTGAATTTCTTGGGGGGTTTTTGTCTTTTTTTAATTTTTTTTTAAGGAGGCTTGAACTCCGTGGCTGCGTTAAAGAGTGAAAAGTGAAGCAGAGAGGGGTTGTGGGGGGGTGAAAAGTCAATTTTTATGTGCTGTGTTGTCAGGGTTTGGGAGATGGGGCTGGCCTGAGGCCGTGAGCACAGCAGTGTCACCCTGATGGATTTGGATGGGCTGTGAGGCACAGCCTTGGGTGATTTCCCCCCACATTATTCCTCAAATTCAGTCTGACCCCGTGCTGCACTGCAGTTCTGTGAAAGCAGGAGGGTGCTGAGCATCTTGCAGACAACGAAACCTCTCTTCTGGGCTGGGATTATTCAACTAATCTCGTGATTATGGTGATAATCCCCTTTGCAGTGACGCCCCTCTCCAAGGAGCTTTTCCCTCGGGCCCTTCCAAGTCCCAAATCCCATTTTCTCCTAATGCTGAAGTGCTCTATATTAAATTAAGGCACTCTCAGGGATCAGAGGTGTGAAAGTCCTGTGGTATTTAAAGCTTTGGAGTCTTTTCCTGACCGACCCTTCTGTGGCTTGTGGTGGGGATGGAGGAGAGGGGCTCTGCTGTTGGAGAAGAGATGGATTTTTATATTTTACCCCTTGTTTTTGGAGCAGAACAAGCTGTGGTCAGTGTCACAGCCTGGCCAGTGATGCTCTGTGGCTCTGATAATTCCAGGTAGGATTTTCCTGCAGGGAAAGCAGCTCCCTTCCCTCTCCCACTGCCAGGTGCTCGGCGGCAAATAAATATTTTGCTCACAACTCACTGGAGGTGGCATCTAACCAGATGTGCTCTCACTTGGTGCGGCAGGAGATTTATTTGGTTGTCCATTTATAGCTTATTATTTCCTGCTGTCTCCCCCCTCCCCAGCCTAATAGCAGTTTGCTATCCACCAGGGTATACATTTTCTTCTGATTAAGTGCCGCTTAGCCGTTGGCTGCTTGCTCATTTTACTTTTATAGACACATTTACAGAGGCACAAGCGCCCAGGAGCAAGGGTAAGGAGAATGGAGACTCGCAACAGCTTGATTAGATTGGATTTTAATAAAGTTTCCAGCTAAGCTGCAGCATAACTATTCCTCACTATGCTGATGATCTCCAGAGGTCCCTTTCAACCCTGATTATTCTGTGGTGCTGGAGAAGGGGTTGCACAGCTCCTCACCTGTGCAGTGGGACAGAATTCCCATGGAATCCTTGACCAGCAGGGATTTCTGAGCTCTGAATACCTCCCAGCTCATCTCTCTGGGGCGAGGAGAGATTATTATTTTTTTTTCCCATCTTTCTGCAGCTGCTAATTAGTCGCAGATGATGAGATAATTTATAAAAATTAGGAGCGATTTTCCCTCATTGTGCTAATATCACTTGGCAATAAAACTGCTCTTTTAAGGGGGTGACTTTTCCCTAATGCAGGGATCAAGGCTAAAAATACATCCCCGTGCATGTCAGCAGAGAGGGGGGGCGTGCTCCATCACTAAGAAGTTCATCAGAACCACGAGAATGAGCTCAAATTGAAATGCAAGTCCCGGCCTCGCTGTTTGGGAGGGAGATTTTCGGCGGTGTCACCTTGGTGGCAGGGTCAGGGAATAACCAGGGTGCAGCTGCTGTGGCAGGAGCAGCGTGTGACCCGGGGTTTTTGGCAGGGAGCAGCACAGGGAAGGTGGCTGCTGTCCCCTTCCCCAGCAGTGCCAGTGACTCAGTGCCAGCTCCTCACGCCAGCAGGCAGGGAGAGCACAAGAGCAGTGTTTTGTCTCCTGCAGGATGCTGGGGCCAAGGGAAGGTGTGGGAGCAGAGCAGCAGAGCAGGGCTCAGCTCCCAGCTTTGCCTCTCCCGTGACACTTGGGAAAAACACGGTTCACTGTCTTGGGAGAATTAAAAGGTTTAATAAAAAGACAATAGAGACAAACATAAAGCAAAGGGTTAAAACGGCCGAGTGCTTGGCATGCTGCCCAGAGCACACCCTGCTTTGGGAACACCCCTTTATATACGTTTTACAATCCATTCATTTGTTACATATTTATAGACCTTCATGCATAGTCAACTGTTTTTGGGAACTGTTTAGCATGGCCACTCTTTGGGTTTGCTTTTTTAGAGCATGCATGTTTCTTGGCTTGTGGTTTTAATTTTCTGCTTATCCTTTTTAATTTGGGTGGTGGTCCCAGCCGGTTTTGTGTTGATAATTGTCGTGTCAGCTGCGGGGTCTCCATCACATGTTCACAGGCTGTTATTTTGACTAAGCAGGTAGTTTAAGCATACTATCTTTAAAAAACTTACGTCTAACTTTTACTATTAACAAAGACTATATCCACATAGAAATGCTATTTTAACATCATACATATAGCATTTATCCCGATATTTGCAAAGAGCCAACAACGTGTCATGCATTTATAACAATCCTCATGTATCCTGATGCTCTCTGCCGTGTCAGGAGCCGACCTGCAGGCGGTGGATGCCGTGAAGGGGAAGACAGCCCGGGAATGGGCGACCTTCACCGGCCGCTTCGAGACCACCGTGCGCATCCGGACGCTGCTGCGGCGCCCGCGCGCGGAGCAGTTCGGAGCCCAGTACCAGCCCGAGTGGCCAGCCCTGGCCCAGCTGGTGGCCAAAGCCCTGAGCCCCAAATCCAGGAGCAAGAGGCTCTTGGAGAAGATCCGCTCCATTTTCACCTTCAACATCCCCCGCGATCCCCAGGAGGACGGTGTGCTGGACCACATGGTGAGGATGACCACGTCCCTCGCCAGCCCTTTCGTGGCCACCGCTTGCCAAACCATCTGCCCCGACAGCCCGCCCGAGGTGGGCAAGCGCCGGCTGTCGGTGCCGGAGATCCTCGGGCAGCACGTGCCGGGCGAGGGCGACGAGTCAGAAACTCGCCCCAGCACCGGGGGATCCTCGTGCAACGGCCACGCCGTGTCCGAGCTGCGGCCGCCGCCGCCCCGGCGCCTCCTGAGCTTCCTGCCGCTGTGGCTGCGCCGTGCCAACAGCATCTTCCCCGGCGAGCCCGTCCCCAAAATCAAAGTGAGCAAAGCCTCTGGCTCGCCCGCCGGCGAGAAGCTGCCGCGTGTGAAGGACAAGCACCTGCTGCAGCCGCCGCAGTGGAGGTACAAGGTGCTGAAGGAGGAGAAGAAAGCGGCAGAGGAGGCCAAGACGGGGGAGAAGAAGAAGAAGAAAAAGAAAAAGAAAGGCTAAGACGGGAGGCGTTGGTGTGGGGACAAGGTTCTGGCTTGGATCCGTCGGCTTTTCTGGCACAGGGGTGGTTTTGTTCCCGGTGGATGGGAATGTCCAAGGGAGGAGGATGATGTGGGCACACACGCCCAGCTGAAATATCCCCGAGGGCTCACAGGCCCCTGCCTGGCCTCTTGTCCTCTCCACCCCAAGGGTGGCCACCCTAGTGTGGTACGTGCTGTGCTGGGCACTGATGTCCTGAGGCCCTGGACCAAGCTCCAGGAATGCCAGGGAGCTGTGGCACAAGTCCTTCCTATGTTATTTCCATTTTTTTTTTTTTTCCTCTCCGATCTTCCCAAGCTCTCAGTTCCACGGCATGCATTGGAATGTGGCTGAGCAAATTAAAATGGAAGTGGTTGCCATGTTAACAGGATTGATTCCATGAATAAAGCTCAGGGTTGCTGTGGGGCTGGCAGGAATGCTCCCCCTTCGCTGCCAGTGTCCCCTGGCCGCCCTGTGACATCCTCAGCGACATTCCCCGCTCCCGTGTGCTCCTGTGTGGTGGATGGACACACCAAGGCTCTGCACAGGGAAGCAGCTCCGTGCTGTGGAAGGAGCCCCAGCTGCAGGCACGGGCTGCAAACCAAGTTTGGGATATCTGGGCTCCATCCCCCGCTGCCCCTCAGATCTCCAGCGTTTCCAGAGCTGCAGCAGCAGCGTGCTGGTGTTCCCATATTCCAAGATCCCCTCAAACCCAGCTCATCCCAGGGTGAAGCTGGGCTGGGTCCTGTAGCACGGGCACAGTTTGGCTCCAGGAGGGCAATGAGCGCTCAGAGCAAAAATTACGCAGGTCATAAATAATTCTTGGCCCCGTTTTTAGGGGGACAGGAGTCCCCACTCGCCGCTTTGAGGCTGCAGCTCTGCCCTTTGTGGGGCGCTGGGAGGGAAGGATTCCCGAGGGGAAGGAGCCGCAGCCTCTCCGTCTGTTCCCCTCGGTGCCTTGGCTCGCTCGGGCTCCCTGGCACGCCGCTGCCCTCCTTCGCCAGCTCCCTGCGGCTCGCAGATTAGCCGGGGGCGGGCGGCACACGGAGCACGAGTGGCAGGAGCCGCTCCAGCCTGGCTGCGGGCACGCAGGGGGAAGGGAGGGACGGGCTCCAACCGCCCCCCCATCCCTCCTGCCACATGGGGCTGGCTCTGTGACACCCCAAGGAACGGCTGGGTGCGCCTGGGGATGGTCCTGCTGCGGTCCAGGGATGCCCCTTCCCTTTTGCAGCATGAAATCACAGCCATGAGCACCGCGGTGATGAAGGGAAGCCTCACGGGAGGCTGTACCGGGGCTGTCATGGAACAGACTGATTCACCCCGTGTGCCCCAGACAAGGGCTGGAACCGGGGAGGAGCCTGCGGTGGGTTTGATTTGCCCATCCCATATCCCTACAGTCAATCCCACTCCGGAGGAATTCACTTTCCCACCGTGACAGCGCCAGAGCCGCAGCTGAGTCCAGGGCTCCCACCCATCCCCGCCCTTCGAGTCGCCCAGGATTAGGATTTAGGAACTTTTAGAAATTTTTAAGCAGCGTTTATCCTCTCAGTGATGATTATGATTTAAAAAGGAGTTTGAAAGATGGAGTTGCAGGGCTCAAAGCAGCCAGCAGCAGCCCTTCCTGGAGAGCTGGCCTGCTCGCCTGCCCAGAATAACTCCAGCAGGATGCCCTGTGCCTGCTCCATGGAAGGGATGCAAGAACCATCCAGGAATAACCCCGGGAGGGGCCGATCCGGCCGGATCACTGATGGTCAGGGAGATAAGATGTGTGCAGGCACCGGCTTCCTCCCGAGCAGCTCGTATCTGGTGGAACCTGCCCGTTTCCCCCGCGCCAGAGCTCCGGGTCCGCACGGGCAAAGTCACATGTGAAGGTCCTTCTTGTTTTATCCTGGTTTTGTGCTTTTGTTTGCTTAAACTTCCCGAGATGACGGCTGATAGCGGGGCGAGACTCCGCGGTGCCCGGCGCTGGGAGGCTCCGGGTGGGCTCAGGACGCGGCTGGTGATGCAAGGGCAGCGGGGAGGTAAAGCAAGGAAAGTTGGGAAAGAGGCTGAGATGCTGGAGAGGCTCACGGTGCCAGGGAAACAGCTGGCAGCAAGGCAGGGATGGGGTTTGGGACGGCACCGGCGGGAGAAGCGGGGGACGGGACGAGGGAGAAGCAGCTGGGATTGGGGTGAGCCCAAAGAACAGCCCTGAAAGTGGCAAAAGGGAAGCGGCGCTTCCTCTGCCCGGGGTCCCGAGTGCTCGGGGCAGCGGGAAGTGCCCGGCCCCGGCGTGGGAACGGCCCTGCCGGCCGTGTCCCAGCGCTGTCCCCTCACAGAGCTGTGGGGACAGCGGGGACGGGCCAGCATGAGGCTCCGAGGGAAGCCCCTTGGCCACCGTGCGCTGCTCCGTGGCCACTGCAAGGACTCGGCGTCTTATCACACCCCGATGCCGCTTTACCCCAGAGGAATCCACTCTGCCCTCCTGGTGCCTTTTTGGGGCTACCTAAAAACCATTAAGGGAATAAAAATCGGTTCTATTTATTGAAGGGCTTTCAGGTACATTTTGGTACATTTGGGTCGCGGATTTTCATACTTTTATAAGTTTGGTCCATTTTTGGGTGTAGCCCCTAAGGGGGTTTTATCTGCCTGAAATGTACCTAGAAGCCCTGCAATAAATAAAACTGCTTTTTATTCCCTTGATTTTGTTTTTAGGTAGCCCAAGAAGGCGTCATTCCAGCACTGCACCCTGGAATTACTGGGTCCAGCACAGAATAACCAGGGCTTTGCCACAGGGCTCCATCCCTGTGAGGGCAGGAGCAGGAGGGGTGGCCAAGCAGCTCGAGGTCACCCCCACAGCATCTCTCTAGAACATTCCCATCCCCATCCCTGCTCCACACTCCTGCTAAAGGCCTTGGGATGCTCAGGGTGAAGCTGTGATGGCCATGTCCACACCATGGGATGGGGTTTCCCATGAAAACTGGGAATCTGGGTGGGAAAGCGCTCAGTGAAGGACGAGGAGGGAGTAACAGGCGAGGGAAAGCAACCAGGATGGAGCTGGGGCCCGGTGAGCGGGAGGAAGGGAGGCTGGTCGTGGCTGTGTGCTCAGCAATAGGAAATGCTTTATTAGCTGGGAGTGGTGGAGAGAAGCCAGGCAGGAAGAGGCAGTAATAAGAAACATTTTTTTGACTTCTCCCACATCCAGACCACAGAGCAGCTGCCAAACGGCTGCGTTGGACAACGGGGTGGGCGAGCTGAGCCCCTGCAGCCAGGCCAGGGAGGGTGACAATCCCACAGAGGGACGGTGGGAGCCCCCAGGGTGGCAGGATGGGTGCTGGGAGGGGAGCAGATCCATGAAGATCCTCGGAGTTTGGGGCTCAGGGCACGGAGAGAAACTGCCCCGGATCCAAGAGCGGGATTGCGGCCGGGAGAGCCTCACCAGGGCCGGGCTGTGCCGTGGGCTCCTGCAGGACCTGAATGCTGTAGGTGAGTGGGGAAGAGCTCGTGGGGTCTGGGGCTGCTCAGGGCTTCCTCCTGATTTACCCCCGAAATCAGGATTTGGCCCCATTTCCTTTGTGTTTCATGGGAGATTGGTGTTGATACCAGGGTTTGAGAGGCTGGAATTTGGGCTGAGGGCACAAATCAGGGTTCACATCAGTGTGGTGGTAGCAGGGTCGTTCCCCAGGTCCTTGCTAAAGAGCTGAAATAATAAGCAATTGGGATGGAAAAGCTGTAATCGACATGGGAAATGGGGAATTTGGGTGTATTTTGAAAAGGCAAGGGGAAAAATGAGGGAAAGTTGACAGCTCCTCTAGCAAGGGCTGCAGCAGGCAGTGGGGTCCAGCAGCACAGAATGTGCACCCCTTTGCACTGCCAAATTCTTCCTCCCACAGGAGGGTGGGCAAGGGACACCCAAATGGTGCCTAAAGAGGCTCCATCTCCAAAACCAAGCTGGGGAGAGCCCCACCATGGAGCTCCTTCACAGTGCTGGCCTGGAGCCCTCTGGGGAGGACAAGGCACAGTCCCTGCACCCCACCAGGAGCCAGAGGTGATGCCATCCTCACCCCAAGGTGACCCTGATCAGGTTCTGCTGCTCCCTTGAGCAGGTTCTGCTGCTCCCTTGAGCAGGTTTTGCTGCTCTCTTTGTGTGGTGATGCTCATGGAATGGAAATGCCCATCAGTGAGAGGCTGGTGGAGGGTGAATGCAGCTGACCCACCTGGAAAACCTCCACCTGCTCCTGAAAGCAGGCTGGAGCTTTGGGATCTGTGGCAAAGCTCCTGGTGTCCATCCAGTCCTTCAGCCCTGAGCACGCCTGGCTCACCTGGCTGGCACGAGGGGCTGGGCTGTGGGTGGAAAGGCAGCACAGGGAACTGAGCCCTGAGCCACATCCCGTGCCTGAACCCCATGGGAGCAGCAGAAACCACAGGGGAAGGAGGAAGAGCTGGGATTGAGAGCTGGGCCAAGCTGCCCTGGTAAGAGCAGGGATCCCTGAACCACCCCACACATCCCCAGGGTCGTGCCCTTCCCTGAGCTCCTGTGGGCTCCTGCTCCATTTTCCCTTTGCTTTTCTCTCCATGGGGGTGATGAGGAAATTCCCCTTCCCTGGGGTTTGTTCTTGCTCCAGACCCTGCAGCACAGCTGCCTCTTGCTCCCAGCAACTCCTGCCAGCACCATGTCCCATCCCAGAGGTTTCCCTTGGTTTTTTTACCTTCTCCTGGTGCTACAAATCCCAAAGAAGAGAATAGAGCACCCAGCCAGGCAGGGTAAGATGCAGTGGATGTGGGGAGGGCACGTGAGCTGCAGCTCCTGATGACAAAGGAGGAAGGAAGGCACAGGAATGGGTTTGCCAGGACTGGTTTGTGCCATTACTGAAGAACCTGGGATGTTTTTCCTGTGGGATGCCAGGAACAGCTCTGGATTAAGTTTTGCTCTCAGTAACAGCGACAATCCACGGGATGTTTCACACACAGCAGAGTTTTGGGCGAGGCCCTGCCTGCTTTTGTATTTCATGGCAAATATCCTGCAGCTGTCTAATGGTTCAGGATTTTGTGGAAGTGACTCCAAGGAGGGAATTCACCACCTGGGAGGCTCAGCCTCCCTTTGAAAATGTGCATCCTGGAGCTCTCAGCATTTCAAGAAGTGTGGTGCTTGGCAGCATCCCAGAGGTCAGGAATCAGCAGCCCAGCCCCAGAGGCGTTGAGTTAATATAAAGTGGATCCAAATCCAGCTCTGGGGGAGTTGGGATTTTAAAACAACGCTGATCCTGGCCCAGCTGGGGGTTGGATGGGTCAGCCTGGAATCGCTCCTCACACCAGCCCCAAGGACCAGCCCCAGCACCCAGGATCTGGCCACTGCTTCCTCCCCTCGAGCAGCAACCAAGTGAGTTATTTTGGGGAGGAAAAGCCCGATTCACAGCGCGGCTGGAGCCTGCCGGGGTCAGCCACGTCCGTGTGCGCTCCCGAGGGCCGGGCTTGCGTGACTCCGCTTCCCCATCAAGGCCAGAATCTAAACAATCTTGATTCCTGTCCCAGCAGCCCTGGGCTGGGCTCTTCAATTGCAGGAAACGGAGCCTTTGGCATGTTTATGTCGGGAACACGAAGAATGAGCTGAGGAGGGGCCGGGGCTGCGGCCGTGGAGCGAGGCGGGGGGCAGCGGGGGGATCGCCGTGTTTGACTTTGAAATGCCTCTTTTACAAGGAGAAAAAAAAAAAAAAGGAAGATTAAAAATAGCCAAACTTCCCCCAAAGGCCCAGCAAGGAATTTTTGGCTGTCCCAGCCCCTCTGTTTGTGTCATTGATAAGCTCCACATGAAAGCACCTCCAGCATGAGCCCGTGGCCAGCAGCTCCAGTGGCTCTGGTGCTGTTGGGGCTGCCCGTGGTGTGGGGGCTTTGAGCTCCATCCCACAGTCAGGGCTGTTATAAATGCATGACATGTTGTTGGCTCTCTGTAATTATCGGGATAAATGCTACATGTATAACGTTAAAATAGCATTTCTATATGGATATAGCCTTTGTTAATAGTAAAAGTTAGACAGAAGATTTTTAGAGATAGTATGCTTAAATTACCTGTGTAGTCAAGATAACAGCCCATGAACATGTGATGGGGACCCTGCAGCTGACACAACAATTATCAACACACAACCGGCTGCAAAAGGCCAAGACCACCACCCAAATTAAAAAGGATAAAAGAAGAATAAAACCACAAGCCAAGAAACACTCATGCTCTAAAAAGTCAGACCCAAAGAGTGGCCATGCTAAACAGTTCCCAGAAACAGTTGACTATGCATGAAAGTCTATAAATATGTAACAAA
>JANRGV010000059.1:4249262-4261955 GCA_024734035.1 Alethe castanea | reverse complement strand
GCTATTTTAACATTATACATATAGCATTTATCCCGATACTTGCAAAGAGCCAACAACATGTCATGCATTTATAACACACTGGGACACGTTCCCTGCAGAGCTGGGGTTGAGGCAGGCTGCTGGGATTTGTTCCCAAAGCCATTTTTGGGTTTGGAAGGTGCTGTTTGCCCCTTTAGCTGGTCCAGCATCCATCCAAGCCTGTGCTTGTGTGTCTGCTCGCTCCAGTGGGAGCTGAGAAACAGGGGGGCTGCTGTGGCTGTTGTTTGGAAAAAGACATTCACTAGGCTGAAGAATGAATTTTCCATGAACTCAGAAGGCCTCCAGCACTCCCTCAGGCTCCTAATGACTTTGTCACAGTGTTAATCCCTCAGGTGAGCGGCAGCATTTTGATACCAGCAAACAAATTATGTTTTCTGCGCCGATAACCCAATCCAGAGTCGGGCCTGAGAGCAGAAAACAATTCATCAGCTTCTAATGGGCCCTGCAGATCTCAGGCAGGGCTGGATTCAGCCAGGGTGTGCAGCTCCCTGTACCCCATGGCATCCCAGGAATGTGTGTCTGCACAGCACACCTGTACAAGCACACCCAGGAAACCTGCTTTGCTCTCTTAGTGATGCTCAGGATGCCTCTTCCTGTCTGAAATGATGTATTTTGAGAGGTAATGCCTGTGCTGGAGAGTTTCCAGGAGGGCAAATCCCAGCAAAATGGGGAGCATCAGCTGGTTTTTGGGGGTTTTTTTGTGCAGGTGATTGATATGTTGTGCTCAGAGTATGTGGTGGGTACAGAAAGTTTGCAGAGATTTAAGGGGAAACTGGCCAAGCACAGGGGAGAGGAAAGCACTCAGCAGATAATATATAAACAACATCAGTTTCAGAAGTTTCCTAACCTGAGAGTAGCCCAGGGCTGGGAGGCTATTAGCAGGAATTATTGGATGGACTTCTGCTTTGACAGTAACATTTGTTCTTACAACCCAGATATGAGGCAGAGGCACAGAGAAAATGAAAGGAATTGCCTGTAGCAAGCTCTCAAATTAGCACCTCTGTCTCCCAAGCCCAGCCTGGTGCAGGGTCCATCAGGGCCTGGCAAGTGTGGAAATGTGCCTGGGCTGCTAGCAACAAACAGAGGGGAATGGTGGCAGCAGTGATGCAGGTGCAGAGGGTGAAACCAGCAGGATCAGGGCTGGGAGCAGCACTTGGGAGCTGGAAAATGCAGCTTGGAATCATCCCCTGGTTTAGTGGGAGCAGAATTCATCTAAACCTGTTTGGGTTTTGTCACATGAAAGCAGCCCTCTTCCATTTCCACAGCTGAACATCCATTTCTGCTCTTTAATGCCACCCTTAAAAATCTCCTTTGTCTCTAAATGATTCTGTCCTGTGCTTTATGGTGGGGTTATCTTGCTCTCCCCATCTCTCCTAGCTCAGCTTTAGTTTCTGGAAGAGCAGGCTGTGTTCATTCAGCCTCTCTGGAGGTGTTAATACACAATTCTTTCCAGCATTTTATTGGCTTCCCTTCTAATTTAAGCATCTTTACAGTTTGGGGTGCTTTGCTTTATTTCTGTCAGACACAGAGCCATGAGCACACTTGGCTGGGACTCCACCAGGAGGACCCAAATCCTGGGTGAATTTATCTGTGATGTGCCTTTGACTCTCCCCTTCCAGAGCCCTCTCTAGTTCAGTCTCAAACATTTTTTCTTCAGTTTTCTTCATTTTTTTCTTCTTTTTCAAACTCTCAGCCTTTCTGATGGTGCAGCCAAAAGCTGTGCTCTTGTCCAGCATGAGTGAGGAAATTGGAGAGGGGTGTGGGCAAGAGGCAGAGGGGACAGGGGCATGAAAATTCTCATGAAAATCAGGAAATTTGAGCTGGAATTTGGAGCAGCTGGACTTGTCTCCTTGCATCCTTTAAATCCTTTCTTGTGTGATGGCTGCAAGAATCTCATCAGTCATTAATCTACTTGGATATGTCATATCTATTTATCTAGACAGCATAATAAATAATCCTGATTTAGATCCATCCATCCAAACATTAGCAAAGTTGTGATAAAACCTGATCCTGTTATGCAGGGAACCCCTCTACTTTTACTGCCTTGTCCCTCTGCCTTCATTCCTCATTCTCATATTCCTTATTCTCATATTCCTTATGTTGCATGCAGAATAATTTGGTGTATTTTCTAGGATCCTTGTAAGCACAAATATTTGGCAATTATTGAGAATCCAATTACAACATTAATTAAGTGAGTTTTTTTGCAACTGGAAACAAATGTTAACTTGCAAAGACAAAAATGCGTCTTCACTGTATTCAAATTCCTCTGATTATCGATGGGATGGGATGGGATGGGATGGGATGGGATGGGATGGGATGGGATGGGATGGAGGATAGGATGGGATGGAATAGAGTGGGATGGAATAGGATGGGATGGAATAGGATAGAATTAAATAGGATGGGATGAAATGGAATAGGATAGAATGAAATAGGATGGGATGGTATAAGATGGAATGGAATAAAATGGAATAAAATGGAATGAAATGGAATTCCAGCTGGCCCAGAGGCTGCAGGGGGGTTAGGAAACCTGTGGATCTGGAAATATGTGACTGGTGTGGTGATGGCAGCGTGGGATGGGAAAAGCAGAGGAGGGAGAGGTGGAGCAGGGAGAGGATGAGGAGGGAAGCACTTGTGACACAGTGAGTTTAGCAAGCACTCACCTCTCATTAGCAAGTGCTGCTTGCTCTTTAAAAGGGGGAAACCAAACCTCCTTGGCCCCCTGGCCCTGCAGGTCAATAAAATGAACACTCCCTAATGGCTGAATCAGAGACTCAACAACTTCATTACACTTGTGAAATCAATGGCCATTACCCAGCTCTGCTGATTGATCTGAGCTGCACGGCCTGGGAGCTGGCAGAGCTCTGGGAATATGTCTGCAGCCCATGGAGACACTTTTTCTGCTGGGCCAGACCTTCCTGTGACCTTCCATCCCTGCTCCCTGCAGGTGGGTGCAGGCAGAGGTGTCCTGGAGCAGGCAGAGCAGCAAGGGCAGCCCATGATGTAAAAGTCCACGCCACTGAAGGGCTGCTGAGGTGAATTTGTAGCTGCTGGACTGCTGCTGGGAGGCCTGGATGTTAATGACAATGCAGCTAATAAGGTCTAATTGGCTATTAAAGGAGGAAGCAGCCCTGGAGATGCTGAGGGCCAATTAACCCTGGGAGCCTGACACTGCTGCTGTGCAGTGATGTGTGAGAGCCTTTCATAAACACAGAGAGGACAGGGCCACTGGAGCTCCTTACCCAAATCCTCTGGAAATTGCTGGGTATTTCAGTGCTCACCTGTCTCTGTAGCCAGGATTTAGTGTGAGCAGTGCAGGAACCCCCCTGCAGACACCACAAAGCTGCCCTGGCCAGGTGGAACTTCTCAGGGGGGTGATTTTTAAACTCTGCTCAGCTCTGAGGGACTAAAAGCCGAGTCAGATGAGGTGGATCCATAGGGAAGGCAAATTCCTGCATCAGGCTGTGATGGGGACAAGTGCCAGTGAAAGAAGTGCCAACCCCAAGGCTGGGGACCAGGGGCAGGCAGGGAGCTGCCCTTGGAATGCTGAGATGGATCCTGGAGCAAGCCAGTCCAAAGCTGGGGAAGCCACCAGGGGCTGTGGGAGGCTCCATCAATCATCCTGCCTCAAACACTCTCTGAGATCAGGCCGTGGGGAGCCGGGGTTCTGACACAGCCTTGTTGCTAATTTGAATAAACAAATTGTGTCTGATGGCTTTGTCTTCTAATTGATGCCAGTGCCTTCTCGGTAAGGGAAAACAGATTCAGTGCTGCAAACCAGCTACCTGTTTTCACAGTCTGTTTTTCTGCCAGGAGTGGGCAGGCAGAAGATGGGTTTGGGTGGATTTGATGAGGAATTGGGACTTTGGAATCTCAGCATAACATGGACCATGTCTCAGGCTTTGGACTCTACTGCATCTTAATTACATGAGGGTGGCTTTTTGTGCTGCTGTTGTGGTGATACTTCTCTTGTTCCTCTTCCTCCAGTTGATTTTGTTTAAATTGCTGCATTTTTAAAATTTTATTATTTCTAATTTTTGCTGCTCTGAACTCTGACCTTTCTGAAACCCCAGGATTTCAATTCAAGCAGAGATGGGGCTCAGCTCCTGGATTGGAGCAGCTGCAGGTTGATGTTTGTTTTCTGCTTGGCTTTTTGCAGAGCAGGGAGAAGGGAGCTGTGCCTGCAGGGTCTGTCCCACAGTGACCCCCAGGACTGGCCTGTCCCAGTGGAAGGAATGAGGCTGATACTCTGAGAACAGCCCAGTTCTCACGGGAGTTTTCTGTGAAAAGCATTTTCAAAGCATGGGTATTCTAAAAAAAAAATTCAGGGAGAACAAGCTGCTGAATCAATTTGATTTCTTTCTCACCCTGAAATGTTTAATTGTAGCTTTTGTTTTCAAGTGTCTGTTTTTTTCTAAATAAAAACATGTCAGTGAGTTCTCTTCCAATTAGAATTTAGGCAGTGGCCAGGCCTTAATTCTACCTGAAAGGGAAATTGTGTAAACCTGGGTGTTTTCTGCATCAAAATAATGTTCCAGTCGTTTTGACTTGGCAATTTGACCTTATCAATATGGCAGCTGAAGCTAATTTTGGGGTGAGTTTTCCCTCATTCCTGGTGATCCCCAAGGATGTTTCTCTTGTCTTGTGTGAGGAAGCAGCTGGAAAGAAGTGCTGAACTGATTTTTTTCCTTCAAACCTGACTGAAACATCTTTTAGTCTGTCTGGGCCATGAGACTCCAAGACTGTGGATTTGCTGATTTAGAGCTGAACTGGCCTGAGCTGGAGTTTGCACTGACCAGAACCAGGAGTGTGTCCAGAGTGGGGCCCTGCTGAGCCCCTGCCATGGCCCTTTGGGTTCAGAGGCTGCTTTTTTTCTGCTTTTTTTCTGCTTTTTCTCCTGACTCAGCTCCAAAAAGAGACAAAAGCTCCTTTCAGCCACACAGCCGGGAGCGCTTTGCTGAAATAATTCCTGTTACCTTTTATCTGCCTCAAAGGAACACTTAAAATAAAAAAAATCATCTTGCCCATAGTGGGTAACCTGATGAGCCTAATTTGGTGATATGAAAACACAACCACTTGGAGGTTTCCAATCCATGTCCTGGCTAATTAGATCCACTTCCCCTGCTGGCTCCTGCCCGCTGTGCAGTGCTGCATGTGTGCAGGAGTGTGGTGCACGTTGGTTAATGTGCATTTTGGATGATGGGTTTGGGAGGCAGGATTGATGTTCAGGCCAAGAAAAGAGGCTGCACCAGCTCCAGCTGTAGAGCAGCCACTGGTTTCTCAGGTTTGGGGGAACTGCTGGTCCCTTTGGGCTCGTGGGGTTGTTTATTTTGGTAAGCTGGGCTTGCAGGCAGCCCTGGAGAGGTTTGGGGGGAAGGATGGAGGTCTCCAAGGCACTCCAGGGCTCGTGCACTCAGCAGCTCTGGGTTGCTGCCACTTCCCATCAGGAGACACAGGGATGATGGCATCCCATCCCCTGGCCCTGGAAGGGAGTCCAAGACAGGGCAGCCACTGCCTCTAACCCTTAAATTACAGCTGCTGGACTGGACTGCAAGTTCCATCCACAGAGATGGAATGGACTGAACAGTTTGTGAGTGGCTGGTGCAGCCTGGGCTGAGCAGAGCTGGCATGGACCAGCTACAGCTCGCAGGTCTGGGCATCTGAGTATCACTTCCATGCCCAGGGCTGGCACTTTGGTGCCTTTTCCATACAAATTGGCTTTATTTTCAGAGAAAGGTGGGCCAGTTTATCTCAGGAGTTGACAGAACTGCAGTTTTCCCTCCAGCATGGAAAATACTCCCCGTGCTTCAGTGCTGGAGCAGCTCAGAGCACTGAGGAAACTTTGCTGCCCTCTAAGAGATTGTTTTGTGTCCACTTAGGGATGCCAGCAGTGCATGTGCTGTCTGCACACCCCTCCCACCACAAACAGCACCAGTGGGGAAACAGCACAGAAATTGAGCGGGGTCTGGCTGAGGTTTCCACCCAGGCAGAAAATAAATTGGCTGCTGCTGTTGCTGCTGCTCTCTTTTCTAAGTGGTGCTGCCTGGAATGGGGCCAGCTCTTTTCCCTTCACTGGAAAACACCCATTGCTTCTCCAGGGAAATCTGAGAGGGGACCTGGGGAGCAGGATTGGCTTGTGGGTTTAGCAGGCGGCGGGATGCCGCAGAGGTTAATTGCATCCGGCTGAAGCGCTATCCAAACCGTGAATTTCGGGCTGAAAAACGGCTGCAAAACCCAAATCCCTGGTGCTGCAATCTGCCCTGGACTCAGCTCCCCCTCTGTGTGTCAGGCTGAGGTGTCTGGGCACAGACAACAAAACCTCATCCGCATTCATCCCCGGCTCTCCTGACGGGGCCGAGGACATCATCCCTTGTGCCTCTAACGGCCGAGCACACGCTGCAAATTCTGCCTTGAACGGGACCTGATGTGCTCAGAAGCTGCACAAGTCTCTTAAAGAAAATGAGATCTTAGCAGGAAGCCTCACACCAAACAGAAGCCTCTTTATTGACCACGGGATGCTGCTGTCGGAAGGGGACTGCAGGTGGCTGCTCCTGTGTAGTAAAACATGTCAGCCTGCTCTGGATGGGTTGGTTTTTTATTTTTTTCTCCAGACAGTTAAGAAACCCATAAAGTTAAATTGGTAGGACTGCCTAATGTGATTACAGCAAGATGGGGATAAATGTGGTTCCATTAGAGCTTGTTTTGACACGAGAGGCTGTCATTTTGTGATGGAAAACTGAGATGACAGCAAGTGTTGGCGTTCCAAGGGCCTTTTTCTAAGGAATGACCTGCTCTGTCTTTTTGACATCAAACATATGTATGCATAAGGAGAGCACTGGTTTGTGTTCTGGTGCAGCTCCACTTTTAGTCTGAAGTGTTCTGTCAAAAATTTTATGAGGGGAAAAAAAAAAACCAAACCTTGGATGAAAGTGCTTGAATGTGGAAAGGTGGCTCCTGCAAATTCCAGCTGGGGGAGGATGGGCTGGGAGGGGCTCAAGGTGAGCCCAGCAGTGATGGGGCCCTCAGGGCATCCCAAATCACATCCTTTTTGTGGTAGTTGGAGTTCTGCTGGGAGCTCTTGAGCTGGTGTGCAGGACAAGCCTGATCTGATCCTGTCTTTGAGGCTTCAGGTTTTGGGGTAACCCCAGCCTTTGACCACCCTGGAACCAGGATTCTGAGTTTCCTCTCCTTGCTATCAACACTTGATAAGAGATCCAGAACTTGCTCCTTGTCTCTTCCAAGGAGAAGGCTCAGAGCTGACACTCAGCTTCCATCTGTTTTCTTTGCCTCCTGGCTCTAATCTCAGTGTTGACTGTTAAATGTTTCACAGGGACTTCCCACTGCCCCTGGGATGTTAATTAAAAGATTTCCAGCCTTAAAAAAACCCAAAATCCCTCTGCACTGTTGGTATTCTGCAAGGAACTACAATGTGGATTGGTGTTTGTGCTGGAATCTCCTGGAAGGAGCCATGCATGGATTGATTTTTCCTGTTGGAAAAGAAAGAGAGGTGATCAGAAAGAGAGGGAAATGCAATGTCTGATGTTCTCCTTGGCCAGGAGGTGAAATCTGGGAGAGGAAATGCAGTGTGTGATATCTCCTGTCCAGGAGATAAAATCTGGGAGGGGAAATGCAATGTTTGATATCCCCTGTCCAGGAGATAAAATCTGGGATCTCATGGATAGAAAAGCACCAGGAAGGACAGGAGAGGAAAGGCATGGCCCAAATCTCACTAAAGCAAAGCTGATGTGCCATCAAATGAGTAACACTACTGGAAAATGTAGGAACTGACTAATGTTGCAGCCACAGTAATGGTTTGGAGAACTGGCATTTCTGATATTTAAAAGATTTAGAGTGAGCTTTCAGTAAATAAAAGAGGAATTGGCCCTGAAGTGCAGGGCTAAGATTTGGCAGCTGAGATTGAAAAAGGAGTGTGTGTGTGTGGTGGGGGGTGTTGTTGCAGGTACTTTAAGGAAAGAAAATAATTTTTCAAACTGCATTTCACTTAATTGAGTCTCAGCAAGAAGGGCTGGACTGAAAAATCTTTATTCCATAGAGCAAAAATCACCTCAGAGAGGCTGCCCATGGAGTAAAGGGAAACTTCATCCCTGTGGATGCAATCCCATGGGATTATAGCATCAGTCCCACTTTTTGTGCTGCAAAACCAGGAGCTCATTTGCTGCTTGGTGTGAGGCTGCTTTTGCAAGGTTTCCTTGGAGTTCTTTGTGTGTGTTTGTGGTGGCAGCCACAGCAGCTTTCCCAAGCAGTGGATGCTGCTTCCCTGGGATTATTTCATTTCCTTCATGGATGCTGGGTAGCCAGGGCAAGGTAGAAAAACCCTTTTGTGCTGGGCTGGCTTTGTTCTAGTCTGTTGTCTGGGATTTGAGGCTGTCTGGGAGAGCACGTTTGTGTAAACTAATGATCCCATTCCCCCTCTGCCTTTATCCACCTCACCACCCTCCAGCAATGCCTTTTCCACGGGGTTACATCAGAGTGCAGAGCTCTGGTGATTTGAGCCAGTTAGTGATTCTCAGGGTGCTCAGGGCCGGGGAAATGGGGGAGCCATCAAACACCAGCTCCTGACCTGGTTCTTCCAGGGGTTTGCCCATTAAGGTGTGGATGGGGGCAGGAGAAGGGGATCGTTAATGGGAGCAGAGCAGAGCCCAGCCAGGCCCTAATGAGCTGCCATGCAGCGCTTTTATAAAGGTTCTTGTGCCTTCCAGAGCCACTTTTTTCTCCCTCAGTTCTCCCCAGATTCCTGCTCAGGATCAGGAGGGCAGGGTGCTGCTGAGGACAAAGATCTGGGGGTGGACCCTGAGGTTCAGGTCACAGCTGGGGCTGAAATTCCTGCTGGCACCAGACTGGGGATGGTTCTGTGAAAAACACGGTTCACTGTCTTGGGAGAATTAAAAGGTTTAATAAAAAGACAATAGAAGACACAACATAAAGCAAAGGGTTAAAACGGCCGGGTGCTTGGCATGCTGCCCAGAGCACACCCTGCTTTGGGAACACCCCTTTATATACGTTTTACAATTTATTTATTTGTTACATATTCATAGTCTTTCATGCATAGTCAACTGTTTCTGGGAACTGTTTAGCATGGCCACTCCTTGGGTTTGCCTTTTTGGAGCATGAGTGTTTCTTGGCTTGTGGTTTTATTTTCCTTTTGTCGTTTTTAATTTGGGTGTGGTCCAGGCCTTTTGCAGTCAGCTGAGTGTTGATAATTGTTGTCTCAGCTGCAGGGTCCCCATCACCTGTTCATGGGCTGTTATCTTGACTAGGCAGGTAGTTTGAGCATACTATCTCTAGAAAAGTTATGTCTAACTTTTACTGTTAACAAAGACTATATCCATATAGAAATGCTATTTTAACATTATACATATAGCATTTGTCTCAATACTTGCAAAGAGCCAACAACTTTTCATGCATTTATAACAAGAGAAGTGGGAGAAGGGCTCAGCAGGAACGAGCTGGTGCTGTCCTAATTGCACTCCTGAAATGCCCTGAGCTCCCCCATGAAAACCAGGGCTCTCTGATGGAGAAGGGAATTTCTCTCTGCTGCCTGGGGGGGATGAGGGGGAAAACAGGCCAGAATTTGCAAGATCAGTGTGTCAGCATTCCCCAGGACAGAGATAGCCAGCTCTATCCAAAGAGAAAATTTGAACCAGAATTTTCTTTATTTTCTCTTGAGTTGAGAAGTGTTTCAGCCTCACCTGGCAGTGTGCTCACGGCTGCAGAACTGGCATCCTCTGCCACATTCCTCCTGTCCTTCCCCTCCTGCTCTTTCCCTGGAATCTGCTGCCAAAGGGAAGCAGGACAGGCAGGAGCATGAGAGGCAGCCAGCTTGGTTTTTGGGAGTGTTTTGGAAGAGCAGGACATGTCCATAGCAAGGGACAGGGAATTCCCACCCTGTGCTGACTCCCAGGAAGGCAAATCCTGCTTTTTGAGAGTGAAATCCTTTTCCTGCAGGGAATTCTCTCCAAGCAGCCCTGCCATGGCCCCATGAAAGTATTTAATTATGGATCTGTGCAAGGGCTGCCAGCTGATTTTGGAGAGCTGCTGAAGTGGAAGTTTCCAAGGCACATCCTTAGTGTGAGAGATTTGGTACTTCAGATTAAAAAGTCGTCTTTGCAGTTGATCTTTTTAGTCTCAGCTCTTTTTACCTGAGATTAATTTTTCAGGGGAAAGATGCCCAGTGGTCCAGCAGAATAATTATTTTTCTCCAAATCCTCTCATATAAAAGGAAGGGAAAACTCAGTATCTTGTAGCAGAAGAAGCCTGCTTAGAGCAGGTGAGAGCTGCATTTTAGTGAAAATGAAGGTTTTGACTGCAAATCTTTATTCTCTTTATCCTGAGATTGCAACCCTGAAAAAAACTTCAATCAAAAGCTGCTTACTGGGTAAAAGGAGTTCAGTGAAGGGAAACAAAGAGAAGGAAAATAAAATAAAGGGGAAAAAATGAACCATTTTAACTCTGGGGAGGGCAGAGGGGTGAATGGATTGCTGTTCCTGGAGGAGTTGCTGAATAAATAAATCATTAGGAGTGCTCTGCTCTCACCCAGTGGGCAGTCATTTATTTCTATATTTATACAGATGTATTTATATAGATATTTATTTCTATATTTCTTCTTTAATGACACCGGATTAATGACAAGAATTAAACACACGTGATTAACGACATGAATTAATGACATGGGATGAATGACACGGGATTTCCATGGATTTCCACGAAATTAAGGCAAAATCTGAGGCAGGGCTTGTGGAAGGAACGAACCGGGAATGACATGGGAATGACACGGGAACGACACGGGAATGACATGGGAACGACACGGGAATGACATGGGAATGACACGGGAACGACACCGGATAAACCCATGGGATTTCCGTGGAATTCCACGGGATTAAGGCAAAATCCCGGACAGGACAGAAGCAGGGACAGCGACACGGGAAGGACACGGGAATGTCGCGGGAATATCGCGGAATATCGCAGGAATGTCGCGAGATCAAGGCACTGCCCCGGGCGCAGGGACAAAGCGGAGCTGCCGCCACCAGAGAGGTGTGACGTCATCCCGGCGTGACGTCACCGGAGCGGCGTGACGTCACCGGAGCGGCGTGACGTCACGGAGCGTCCGGGCGCGTCCGGCTGCGTCCGGGCTCGTCCAGTTTGGGGGCCAGGGCCAGCAGCAGCGCCCGCAGGTGCCGCGCCCCCTCCTGCGCCGCCGCCAGCACCTCCTCGTGCCCCGCGGGCGTGGCAGGGTGCGGCCCCGGCCCCGCCCCTCCCGCCGTGACGTCATCGCCGCCGTCGCCGTCATCGTCGTCGTCGTCGCCGGGGGCGGAGTTGGTGATGAGCGACAGCCCCAGCACGCGCAGCCCCAGGTGACGCGCGGCCGACGCCTCCGACACCGTGCTCATACCTGGGGGGGACAGCGGGGGTGGGGCGGCGGCCGGGACGCACCTGGGCACAGCTGGGCACACACCTGGGCACAGCTGGGCACACACCTGGGCACAGCTGGGCATGGCCAGGACACACCTGCACACACCTGGACACAGCTGGGACACACCTGGACACACCTGGACGCACCTGGACACAGCTGGGCACAGCTGGGCATGGCCAGGACACACCTGCACACACCTGCACACACCTGCACACACCTGGACACAGCTGGGACACACCTGGACACACCTGGACACAGCTGGACACACATGGACACACCTGGACACACACCTGGACACACCTGGACACAGCTGGGCACACATGGACACACCTGGACACAGCTGGGCATGGCCAGGACACACCTGGTCGCACCTGGGCACACCTGGACACACACCTGGACACAGCTGGGCACACATGGACACAGCTGCACACACATGGACACAGTTGGGACACACCTGGGACACACCTGAGCACACCTGGGCATGGCCAGGACACACCTGCACACAGCTGCACACACCTGGACACACACCTGGACACAGTTGGGACACACCTGGGACCAGCTGGGCACACCTGGGCATGGCCAGGACACACCTGCACACAGCTGCACACACCTGGACACACACCTGGACACACGTGCACACACACCTGGACACAGCTGGGCACACCTGAGCACACACCTGGACACAGCTGGATACACCTCGGACACACCTGCACATGCCCTAAACACATCTGCACACACCTGGGCACACCTGCACACACCTGGGTGCACCTGGACACACACCTGGGACACCTGGGACACATCTGTACACATTTGGGGTGTGCTGACCCCACGCACAGGGGGCTTTGGGTATTTGGGGTTATTTGGGGCTGTTTTGGGGTGATTCAGGGATGATTTGGGGTTGTTTTGGGGTTGGATTTGGGGCTGGATTTGGGGCCATTTTGGGGTGATTCAGGGCTGTTTTGGGGCTGGGTTTGGGGCTGTTTCAGGGCTGTTTCGGGGCTGATTTGGGGCTGGATTTGAGGCTGCTTTGGGGTGATTCAGGGTTGTTTTGGGGCTGGATTTGGGGCTGTTTTGGGGTGATTCAGGGCTGTTTTGGGATTGTTTTGGGGCTGGATTTGGGGCCTGGGTTTGGGGCTGATTTGTGACTCTTCTGGGACTCCTCTACCCGAATTCTCCCGGGCCCCTCGCCCGCCCCCCGGGCCCCCTCCTCACCCACGGCGTCGGCC
>JANRGV010000059.1:4226314-4239803 GCA_024734035.1 Alethe castanea | reverse complement strand
GATGACCTTTTTTTTTTTTTTTTTCGCGCAGGAAACAAAAAAAAGCAACAACAGGGAAAAAAAACAACCACAATCTTGCAGCAAAGTTATCCACTTAAAGAAGTGGCAAAAAGTGATCTCTTGCAGCAGGGACAGGATCAGAACCAGTAGGTTTTGAAGTTATTCCCACATAACCTCAAGCTTTTATTCATGAATATTCCTGATCATGAAGGAGCTTCATGATATTAAGGATGGTATTTCCTAGGAAAAGCACTTTGCCTCCTCCACTTCAGCTTTTGCCACTCTTCAGGGGAATATTTTGGATTTTTTCCCTGTGCTTGCTCTTGTTTTAAGCAGGAGGGATGTTGGCCTCATTTCCTCTTGATTTTGCTCTGTGCAGACTCCTCATTGACTGGTTAATCAGGAAAACACAGCCAAGCACTTTTTGTGAAAGGCACTTTGGGTTTGGAGGGGAGGAAAACAGCTCAGAGGAGGCACCTGCAAGCCACCAAATTGTTGGCCTGAAATCCTTTTCTCCAGTAAAATGGTTGGGAAAGGGGAGGTGATTTGTGTTTTAGGAGCAGGGATGGGCATTTCCAAAAGGTGGGAGAGTCCAAGTGAGTGCTCTGGGCTGCCAGGGGAGGATGATGAGGGGAGAAATGACAATTTTCTGGGGACTTCACCCCATTTTCCTCAAGGGTGGAAGGTCCTGTCAAGTGGCTCTGGCAGGAGACTTCAGGAATTGTGTCCCCTGATATCCCTGCACTGTTAATTGGACTTGACAGATGCTAATGAAGGAGAGGCTGTGGCTGAGCAAGGGCACAGGGAATGGCAGCACTCCTGGGGGAGCAGGGCAGAGCAGAACAGTCCAGCTGTGCAGAAGCTACGTGAGGTCACTCCAAGGATTAATCTTTGCCATTTCTGCTCCCAGAGGTGGAAATCAATGGCTCTGAAATGAAGGTTATTTATCTTTTATCTCCAGTTCACAATCCTGGCTTGGCCTTGCTGTTAAACCTCGTGAAAATGAGGTTTTTTGGGGAGGGACCCTCCTCAGAGCAGATGTGGAGGGGGGGAGACATCGTGGTGCTGGGTCCCCAAAATGCAGGAACTGTGGTCCTGTCCCCAGCTGCTTTATGGCTAATGCATAATTAGCCTTAATTAGCTCAATTAGCCTGGAAAATGGGGCTGTCTTTGCTGGAAGGTCAGGGTGTCCTGCCCTGCCTGGGGGACACTGTGGCCGTGGCAGTGTGAGCAGGACTGGAATGCTGGGTGGTGCTCCATCGAGGAGAGGGATTCAATCCTTGAAAAAGGTGGGATTTTGCCCCCTCAGGGGCAGGATTGGTGTCCAAATTCCACTGTAGGATTGGGCTGCGTTTTCTGCCTCTTGTCCCCACTAAAAGGAGGTGACAGCACATCTCTGGCTGCTGAGAAACGGAGTCCTGAGCAAACAGCCAGTTGTGCCATGCCTGTCACGAGAAGAGCAGCCTTGTTTATCATCAAACCACACCAGAGTGGCACCTTTTGCAGGGCAGATGCATTTCCAGGATGCTCAGAGGCTGCTGAGTGCCACAGGCAATGTTTTCCCTGTGCTGAGAACCTGCCCAAGTCGAGGGGACTCTCACTCCAGGGTTAGTTTGGAATTCCCCCTTCAGCAAAGTGATTCCCCTCGAGGATTTTCAGCTCCCTGTTTCCCCTGATTTTGGGCTCTCCTGTTTCTCCTGTAATTAGCAGGAAACTGCCTGAGCAAAATGCTTTTCCCTGACTGGCAGGAGCACAACACTGATGAGTCAGGGGAGGAAGAGCTGCTGTTTAACTGGAAAAGGGGATTGGGGGGGAAGGAAGGGGAAGAATTGCTGCCAGAGAGCTGTGGAATGAATGAATGAATGACATTTGCTTAAAGACACACAAGGAGATTAATGATGGGAGTTAAAGTATGAAAGCAACAGGGCCTAAGTGTGGCATTAATGGAATCCATTTTCCCCACCATCTCCTGCAGGAACTCTTTGGAAGTAGAGAAAGGGGAAAATCACTTTACAGTAATAACTGTTATTTATATAGGAGAACAGCTTTGGATATATCAAAATGTGAGGTTCCAAGGTAATAACTGGCCCCTCACAATCATTGTTATCCATTTAAAAGACACTTTGTGTGATGGTGAGGAGATGGAGGAAATAGCCCCAATCCTGCAACTGATCCAAAATGAAGTTTATTTTATTATTGTCACCATTAGTCAGTTCCCAATCTGATAGGATTGTGTTAAGAAAAAGGGGAAGAGGCTGGAGGAGATGAAGGGGGGTGGAAATCAGCCTTGCAGAATTTTCTGGGACCATTTCTGGGCTCATCAGAGACCTGGGGCTCCTTCCAGAGCCTCTCTCCACCGTGGCTCTGCTCCTTGGGCAGGAAATCTGTCTTGCACAAAGCAGGAGCTCAGCTCTTCTGCAGGAATCAGGAGAGACTCATGAATGATTCATGAGGAGGGATTGGGGGTAGCAGGGAAGGATGATAATAATATTCTCCATGTGTCAAAATATAACAATAATTTGACCAGCTCTAATTTTTAATAACCACTGGGTTTGGGAGCAGATGTGATGGATGAGCTGGAGCAAGCCATGGTCTCCCAAGCTGGCTTTTCACTTCAGAGCACCAAGGCCACTCTCTGAAATATTAGAGCTGTATAAAACCTCTCAGGCTGTGGGAGGAAGGAGCAGAAAGCTGAAAAGGAAGGGACAAAGGGTCTGCTCTGCTTTCATAACTCCAATTAGACTAAGTGTTAGACATGATCCTTAATTGATCCGGGCTCAGAGTGGGAATTTTGTCATCTTTAAACCTCCAATCCCATGGAGTGAAGCCTCTCAGAAGGGTTTTCCCCTTTAACTCTGCAGGGTGTTACTGTGAGCACGGAATGAGCTGAGAGGGGTGGCCAGGAGGGGGTGACAGGGAGGGGAGGCTGGGGAGTCACAGTTTGATGATGGGGTCACAGTTTGCTGCCCCAGACGTGGCCCAGGACGTTTCTCACGTGGGAAGAGGCAGGGGAGGATGATAAAGCAGCCCTGTTTCTCCAGGCAGGCTCTTTCTGGCTGGGATAATGAAAAAGAATTGGATTTGTGAGGGCAGCTGACACAGCTGGCTGTCTCCAAGATGTTTTCATCGCTGTGTTAAGAACTCTTTTACAGACTTGGAGAAGCACTGGGAGCTGTCTGAGGCTGCCAGCCCTGACTCCTCACATGACAGCAGCGAGAGTGAGCCCCAGCAGAAACCCAGAAACCCCCAGCAGAAATTCCAGGCCCACCCCCTGGAATACCAGAGAGCCTTGGCAAGGCCCCCTGTCTCCCCTAAATGTGTGCTTAGGCTTGCAAGTGTCAAACATCAGTGCAGGTATCCTCATTAAGATGGCTGGAAGGAGGAGGATTTAATGATCTGAACCATGACTTCAATTAATCAGTATAAATGTTGCTTATTTATAACATAAACCCCTGCCTATGGATAACTCTGTTGTTTAATTAAGCTTATCACTGGGAACCTGATCCAGTTCCTTGCTGCATTAATGTCACTAATTCAGTGTCCCCTCTAAGAGGCTTCAGAACAGACTGCAGGGGATGTAATTCACTCCACTCCCTCTGCTTTACAAGCCTGGCTGGGTCTGGAATGTCTCAATCCTCACCCAGTGCTGGTGCTGATTCCTCCCTGATCCCATCAGCTCTTCCATCATTCCTGACATCCCAGGAGCCTGGAACAGCTTTTCCTTTGGGTTTGTTCAGCCTTGTTCACTAAGGGTTTTTGTGTCTGCTTTAATTTGCTCTCTGCAGCTGAGCCTTTTCTGTAGCCTCACTTTCCCTCTCTCCCTTCCTTGCCCTCTCCAGTTTCTGTGTGGTGCCTTTAAAACTTTTCCAGATGCAGGAGAATTTGTAATGAGCTCCCAAGCTGAAAGCAAAAGCTGTTTGCCCAAAAGTTGTTCTCTACGCACACTGGAGAGCCATGCACTAGAAACCTCAGAGATTCTCTGGGAAAACTTTGAGTAACTTTTTAAGGATTTTGTGGTTGTTTTTTCTGTTGTGCCAGGGATTCTCCAGGCAATGTCTGACACCCCCCCTGCTTAGGGGTGGTCTCCAGAGGATGCTGAGACAAATTGCTCTGAGCAAGGATGTTGCTGTGCATCACTTCACTCTCTCAGGGCTCTGCAGATCCCTTCTCTCAAAAAGCCATCTAAAAAAACAAAGTGGAGCTGCCTCTTTTTTTTTTTTGGTCCAAATGATCAGAAAAAGTGTCCTGGGATTAGATGAATTAGCAGCGTGCTGCTAAGATGGATAGAAAGGCAGGGAAAACCGTGTCAGAGTCCAGGGAAAAGCAAATTGCTGTTTCTTTTTCCCATGCAGAAGGCAGGGAAGAAGCCATCAGGGGGAGAAGGATTGCAGTGGGCAGAGCATACTAACAAGGGAAGGCAGGAAGGCATTAAAGCAACCCATTAAATCTGCTGAAGGCTGAGTGGCAAAAAATAAATAAATAGAGGCTGTGCAGATTGATCAGTATTGGATCTGAAGGGCTTCCACATCTGCTGTGGCAGCTCTTTAGCATCTCATTCCAGCATGACTCTGCAGCAAAAGGTGTTTGTTCTGTCAGGGAAGCACAGGGATGAAAACAATCCTGAGGCACACCAGGAAGGCTCAAGTGTCATTTTGTACCTGGATCAAACTCTTTGATGTGGTTTAGACATCTGGATCCTCTTCAAGACAGGTGAGGTTTCCAATGTCACCTTTTCCCGACTTTATTCATCTTTTCTGTTGGAGCAGAGAGGTTTAGGGGAAGGTGTCCAGACCCATGGAAGGTGTCCCTGCCCATAGAACTTCTCTGTGCCCATGGCAAGGGGGTGGAATTTGATGATCCCTGAAGTCTTTTCCAACCAAAAGGCTCCCAAATATAGTTTGACTCTTCCATCCACACTCAGCCACGTGGCATTTCCATTATTTTCACACACATTCCTGCTCCCAGGAATTCCCATCTCCCAGATCTGTTTGTAGTGCTGACTTTGTGATGCTCTCAAATGCCTGAGGATTGAGGCAGAATTGTCAGGTTTTGGTGGCAGAAAGGCTGAGTCTCTAAACAGGGCTTGCTGAAGCCTCCTGGCACATTAAATCTGTTTGTTTGCCACGTGGTCCTATAAAACCTTGAGGAGCTGTTTTATCTCTTCATCCTTCATCCATCATGAGAGAATGAAAATCATTCCCCCTATCATTTGTCTGGCTCATGTCTTTATAGGAATTGCCATATCTACATCCAGCATGGTCGGTCCTTGTCCTTGTGTCCATCTTTTAGGGATTTGTCACACAGCAGTGGCCAGTGATGTGTAACAGCAATAGAAGTGGTGTAAAATAGCTCTAAACTCACCATATTAATGCAAACAAACCTCCAGATCCCTCTACAGTGTTTTCCCACTCCTCACCTTGATACTGGGGGTACATCCAGGGCTGGTTTTTGTCTCTGTGTGTGGATTAGTCACTGGATGGGGGAAGCCAGGACCTGGAATTCCCTCCTGCATGCTTTGGGTGAGCTGTGCATCCCCTGCTGGCACTGAGGTTTGCCAGCCTGGGTGGGATCAGCCAAAATCCCTGAAACAGGAGGTGCTGGAAGAAGAGCAAATGCACTTCAAATGCTGAGATATCCACAAGGGATCAGAGGAAAATGGTCATTAAAGCCCCACCTCATGGAAATTCAGTGGCTTTAGAGGGACCCCTAATTCTTTAAATCCTGTAACATGCTGTCTCGTCCTCACCTGGATCAGAGGAAATGGCCTCAAGTTGTGCCAGGGGAGGTCTGGATTAGATCTTAAGAAAAATTTCTCTGTGGTAATGTTGTCAAGCTGGGCTCAGGTTGTCCAGGTTGGTGGTGGAGTCACCATCCCTAAAAGTGTTCCAAAAATGTGTGGGTGTGGCACCTGAGGACAGGGTTGATGATCTTAGAGGTTTTTTCCATGCTGTGATCAGAAGGAGGTTCAGGAAATGGTTTCCCTGTAATGCAAAGTGCCAGGTGTGGGAATGTTTCTCTCCTCAAATCCCTGTCAGTCAGAAAATCCCAAAGTGTTGCAGAACTTTGTGTGTGCTGGAATAGCCACTGAAACCTCTGGGGACAGAGCTCTGGGATTTTGTGGGGTTGTGGGTACAAAACACATTTATTGAGGGTATTTTGTGGGGCCTGGGTCCTTTCCTGCCTGCTCTCTGCCAGCTCCAAATCCCACAGCTCCATTATTCATTGCCATCTCTCAAATCCATCATTAGATCCATAAACCCTGCTGGACTTTCCCATTTGTTTGTTGGCTTTCTTTGTTATTTTTGGAGTTTTTCTTTAACTCAGAACTTTACCCATTGTTTCTTCCTTCCTCATTCTTTTTGCTTGCCTGGCAGTGGCACTTGGGGTTTGTGTGGTTATTTTTCTTATATTTATGCTCTCTACTGACTTAATTAAGTTCTTGCTCATTTCTTGGTCTTGCCAAGTTTATTGGCCCCACCAGGGCTTCCCAGTGCTCTCTTCCTACAAAACCACAGCTGCTGCCAGTCACCTGAGACCACGAGAACGGGCAGAAAAACCTCCTTTGGAAACTCAGCCTGACATTATGGAAGCAAAAGACAGGCAGAAAAATGATCTTCCCTGCTCTGGTCAGTGTTTTTAGGCTGGATTCCTAAGAAAATAAGATTTAGGTATTTAGGGGATGTGGGTGGCCATGCAGGAGCTTGGATTTTTGGCAAACTCTGGTCCAGTTTGACAGATGGGGCTTTGCAGAGGTGCTGAAAATCTGGATTAGAGGGCAGTGCTGTGGGGAGCAAAGTTTCAGGAAAAACAATAAAAGCCATCCCACCACACCACATTGATCTGTGCAGAAACAAGCTCCTGGAATTCCCTGTTTTTTGGGTTTTTTGGGCAGGCAGGAGAGCCCCTGGTGTCCATTCTTCCAGCCTGTCCCTTCCTTTCAGGGCCACAATCCCATTCCCTGACCTTACACCTCATTCCTCCTTCTCCCTGCTTTTCTCTCCTCACTTTTGGGAATTCTCCTGGCAGCTTTTTCAGGGCATGGAATGGGATTTAGCTGGTCACAATCCCAGTATTTAAATCCCCAGCTCAGGGCTTTCTCCACAGCTGCAGTGCCTCAGGTCTGGCTGTGAAAACTCACAGGAGTTCCCCTTTAAAATCACTTTCCTGTCCTGCTGTGGTACCAGAGGGTGAGTTCAGACCCCCTGAGCTAGTTCTGAATGGGAATTTCTCATTTTAGACCCTTTTCTTATCTTTCTGTGCCTTTTTGCTCCTCTCTTCATGCTCAGGGTGTCTGCTGCTGCCTCAGAGTGGGATTTATGTTCCCAAAATCAGGTGAGATGAGGAGCCTGAAGGGTTTTTACCTGTCTGCTCCAGGGGTTGATGTTTGCTGGGATCCAGGGATGGTCCCACTGAGGCTTTGCATCCCAGCATGATGGGCAGATCACCACCTTCCTTCTCAATTTTCCTGGAAACTCTAGGAGTGTAATTCTGATTTTATGTACACAAAGTAGTTATTAAAGAAGATAAAAGAGAGATTGTGTTTCAAGCAGCAGGAACTAAAGCCCTCAGCTGTTTTCATCACATCTCCCCTGAATTTGCTCTCTCAGGATAGCAGGAATGAGAGGAGAGCTCCATTTAAATGCAGATTTCCAGTGCTGGCCAAGAGCAATAAATAGCCCTCTGCTACCCCGACCAGACAAACATTATCAAGCCTCTTTGTGAAGGAGATTTTATGTTTTCAGATCTTCTTTTTTTCCTTGATGAGATGCTCTTTCCTCGCAGAGTAATAGCGTGTTGACGCCTTTTTATTTTATTTTTAAGCAGCACTTCAGAGATTATAATGGAAATACAATCCCACCTGTTTCTCCACTGGAGCTCCACTTGACAGCCCTGTAATGAGGAACTGTGCAAATTTCTTCTCCTTTACTGTACTGACAGCCTGGAGGGTTGGTATCTTATTCAGCAGAGCAAAAAATCACAAAAAAAAGGGCAATTTTGGCAATAATTTGTATTCATCTGACCCTGCAGCCTCGTGGTTTTGGGGGTGGTTTGGAGTTCAGGAGGATGGGGAGATCTGGGGTGATCCCTGATGTTCCTCAGCAGGACAGAATGAAATATTCTCCTGGAATTCTTTTTGGGTCTTCTGGTTTGCAGAGGAAGGACTGGTTGGCTCCAGGGGCAGGTTCTGGATTTCTGAGCTGGGCTGGGATTGCAGCCCTTAATTTGATAAAGGGGAAATAAAGGATTTGAAGAGTGGGGCCAGCAGGGAGGTGAGGAACCACCTGGAATTCTGTGCTCAGTTCTGGGCTCCTCATGGGATGGGGGACATGGAGGGGCTGGAGAATGTCAGGGAAGGGAATGGAGCCCCAGGAGGGGCTGGGGGAGCTGGGAAAGGGGCTCAGCCTGGAGAAAAGGGGGATCAGGGGGAACCTTGTGGCTCTGCACAGCTCCCTGACAGGAGGGGACAGCCAGGGGGGATTTGGGATTTCTCCCAGGGAACAGGGACAGGAGGAGAGGGAACGGCCTCAGGCTGGGCAGGGGAGCTCAGGGTGCAATCAGCAGGAATTTCCCCATGGAAAAGGTTGTTAAATGTTGGCAGGGGCTGCCCAGGGGGGTTTGGAGTCCCCATCCCTGCAGGTGTCCCAGGAAGAGCTGGGCTGGTGGCACTCAGTGCCCTGGTGGAGACTGGGCAAGGTTGGACTCAATAATCCCAGAGGTCTCTTCCAACCTCTGTGATTCTGTGGCTGTGTTTACAGCATAAATCAGAAGAGGTTGTAGGTGTGATCTTAACCTGTCATTTGGGAAATATTACAGGTGCCTTTATGTGTTTTTCACTTGGAGGGACAGGTTATGAGCAGTGAAATATCCTGTTTACAAAGCCAGTGCTGTGTTAAATCTACATTTTCCAGAGATTCCTTGAGATGGAAATCACATTTCTGAGTATGACTTTACATTTCATAGGTATAAAAAGCATCGGAAAAAATGTAAATTTAAAAAAAAATGCTGTGAACAGGGAAAGGTCAGCGGCACAGAGTTTGTTGTGGCTGTGTGTAATCCTCACGGTGGCATCTGTTCCTTGTTACTGTTATAAAAATGTGACTCCATCAGATTTTGGATGAATCACGAGCTGGGGGTGATTCTGAAGCTGGCTTCAGTGGGATCAGCCTGTCAGAGTGCATCTGTTGGGAGTCAGGCTGGGGCAGCTCCCTGGGAGCCACACAGCCCTGGGGAGCGGAGGATGGAGCCCTGCTGCTCCCTCAGCCCTGCTGGGAACCTGCTGAGGGTTGAATTGCTGAGCTGCTGGGGCTCTGATCAGTGGTGGCTGAGTGTCCCCCAGCCCTGGGAGACAGCTGGCTGCAGCCTGGGGAGCACACAGTGGCAGCCCTGGCACGGAGAGGCACGGCTGAGCTGGCTGGGTGAGGAATGAACGGCCTTCCTCCCCCTGGAGAACTTTCTGCAGAGGCAGAGGCAGGAGGGGTTGAGCATCTGCTGTCACAGCTGGCTGGGCTCAGGGCTGGAGGGGCAGTGGCCACATGGCCCCATCCCCTGTGGGCTTAGGGATGTGGGGCTTGGGAAGCCACAGGGAGCTCCCCTGGCTGAGCAGGGAGCCCCAGTTCCTGTTCCTGAGCAGAGAGCATTAATTCCTGCTCCTTTCCCAGCTCCTCTCAGCAAAGAACACCAATTCCTGTTCCTTTTCCAGCTCCTGCCTGAGCAGAGAGCACCAATTCCTGCTCCTTGTGCAGCTCCTGGCTGAGCAGAGACCATCAATTCCTGTTCCTTTCCCAGCCCCTGGCTGAGCAGAGAGCACCAATTCCTCCTTTCCCATCTCCTGGCTGAGCAGAGAGCACCGATTCCTCCTCACCCCTGAGGGATGAAAAATCCCTGCAGGACAGTCACTAAAATCTGCTTTTCTCAGAAGGTGCCATCCCATCCCCTTGCATTTCTCTGGCTCCCAATCATACCTTTATTTTTTCTGCTTCTTGCTGTTAAATCATTAACTTTGAGTGTTGCCTTTGAAATCTGATGGAGATTTGCAGTGGCAGTCACTTGTTGCTTGAACCTTGATTGATTATTATCCAGCTACTCCAAAGGTATAAACTCTCCAGGTTTGGTGCTCCTGGAGCATGGATTTTGTGTTAATTGTATGGGAAATCTGAGTAAACGGAATAAAAAGCTAATTATTATGATACAAGAGATATTTTTTCTGTGAGAATTGGAATGTCCCATGGGAAGAGATGTTCTTCCTGAGAAAAGCTTCACTCAGTGCCTGGGAAATCCTGAGCAGTCCTGAGCCAGGCACTGCACACCCAGGTGCTCCTGGCTCCCTCTGCAATATTTTTCTCATTATTCATGGAGAAGCAGTCTAGACCAGAGACATTTATCATGATGGGGAAGATAGAAGTGATTTTTGAGGGCAACAAAGTTCAAAGACTTTGCTGTAAGTCTTCAGGATTAAAGATTTACTTGATGCATCTCCCCCTGTTTAATAGACAGGAGGAGATGAAAGGGAATTTCTATAAAGATTTTCGTTCATACTTAATGATGCCTCTATTAGATGAGCTTTGGCACAGTGGCCCGAGCCATGAAGCTTTAAAACCAACCTTTTTTAAAAATTAAATGACCTTTTTTCATCCTCCAGCTTTAATAAATAAAGATTAGTTCAGCCTCATTACCTCCCTAGTCCTGGGGGCTGGTTTAATATTTAGTTAAAGTAACCAGTCTCCCAAAATGAGCACACTTTGCTGGTTTCTTAAATCCCACAGAGAGACTGGAAACTCTACTGGAGTTTGGTCTGGGTTCTGGGACTGCTGCTGCCACTTCCAGCCTGGATCCAGGCTCTCCATCTGAATTCCTTTCTTTCCAAACCCTGCACTTTCCCCTTCCTCTTGTATTTGCTCCCAAAGTTCAAATTCAATCAGAACTGAGTAGGTAAAAGAGTTTGCTGCTGTTATTTTGGTTTCCTTTCCCCTTTTCACCTTCAGGGAAGTTTTCAAGATTCTCAAAAATAAGAATAGAAAATCCCATCCTGAACAGAGAAATAAAAAGCTCTGTGCAAACTTTTTTGCTTAGCTGGCTGGAGGAAACTATTCCAAATGCTTTGCTTTTGGCTATTTTTATACTTAAAGATCATTTGACTGTACATTAGTGGAAGTTGATTTTGTTTGAAAGCTGCCAATTAGGAAAATACTTGAAAACATTCCCCTATTTAGTGCTTTTGAAGCTTTAAATTAAAAACTGATGAATCTGAGAATGCTGACATCCACTCCCCCACTGCTGATCTTTAATTTCCCAGAGTCAGCACCTGAGCTGCATTTGGAGATGTTCATCAGGCTCAGCACATGGATTTACCCTTCCCTGGGAGCAGGGCTGCAGGAAAAGTTTCTACAAGAACTTTCTCCTCTTCTTCTTTCCTGGAAAAGTGGAATTGATGGCAAATTGTTCTCCCGGCTTTGTTCTAATTAAAAAAAAAAATAGTCAGCCATATTAATATCCTAAAAGCCCTGCTCCTGGCCTTGGAGGAAAGCACAACCCTTTTTGCTGCATAATGAGATTAACTCAATTTAACTCTAAAACTGGGAAAATATAGGAGAAGAAGGAATTCTTGAATATTATCAGGATATGAAGTAAATCAGGCTGGTGTTGGATACCTTTGGGTTTTCACTGCTGGGGTTAGGGCAGGGTGGGACACAGAGATGCTCTGCAGTTGTGCCAGGAGGGAAAAGATCCAAAAAGATCCCAGTGGGATGAGCAGGGCAAGGCTGGGAAAAGAGCCCTGGGAGGTGGGGCAAGCTGGGTGTTGAAATCAGACTGGGTCAAATCTTAGGGGCAGGAAAAGCAAAGGAAAAGGAGCCTGGGCCCCAGCCAGAGGGGTCTGGACTGTGTTGGACACTCCATGGTGGCAGTGGAGGGTGATGGGAGCAACGAGAACCTTCCAGATCCTTCCATGGATCCCTCAGTCCCACCTCCAGCTCAGCATCCCTGTGCTGCTCTAACCTGGTCCCAGCCAGCTCTGCCTTCCAAACCTGGGTGTCCTTTGTGCCTTGCTCTTAGGATATCTCCCTGATGGGCTTTATTTCAGTTCCCTGCTCATTTATGCTTTTCCCTACCAAGAAAAAGCCCCAAACCCAAACCTGCAGCACAAGGACAGGTTCCAAAGCTCCAGCACGGCTGCTCCAGGGAGTTCCCTCCTTCCCTGCCATGAACCAGCAGAGTTCACATCCCTGCTCTGCTCCCCTAACCTGACCAGCACCTGAGCATCCTGAATGCTCCCTCTGGAGGGATTTTTTGGGGAGGGAAGATAGGAATTGATGCTTTTTCAATGCACACAGCAAACAGCAGTGCTGCTCTTCCCCAGATCAAATGGAAAAGCTGTGTTCTAGGGGGAGACTTCCTGTTAGCAAGGGCAAACCCACTGGGGTGCCAGCTTTTCATGAAATTGTGGCCTGAATGCTCCATTCCTGAATCCTTTCTGCCTTCCCTCCTGAAAACAGAGATAATGCCCCTCCCCACCTCCCTCTGCCTGCCACAGATCTGAGTGGGCAGCCCCAGGAGCTGGGTTCAAGAGCCAAGAGCGTTCTGTTTGAAAAATATTTGTCCCTTGCCACCCACGGCTGCCCACGTGCTTCCTGAAATATTCCAGCTCCTGAGCATCCTATCAATGCTTGCACAAAGGAACCACCCCAGGGTTTCTGGGGACGTCCTGCCTTTGTTGGGATGTGAGGAGCTGGGTTTTTTAGGGTTGGGCAGCTGGATGTGCCTCCCTGGGAGCCTGGCGCTGTGGGTGGCTGTGCTGAGCCATTCCAGCAGGTAAAACAGAGGCTGCTGCAGAGATTTCCCCACCCACCTGTCTGGCAGGACCTGGGGAGTGGGAGCAGCAGCAGGAAAGGCCACGTGTGGGAAGGGGGATGCGCCAGCTCTGGTGGTGACAGGAGCACCAGCAGAGCTCCTGCAGCGCTCAGCGAGTGTGGGGACGGGGAGGGGAGTGCAGATCCCAAACCTAACCCGTGCCAACACCTTTTCCCCCCCCACAGCTGCCATCCTGGATGACCCCATGGAGTGCAGCAGAGGGGAGAGGCTCTCCATCACCCTGGCCAAGAACAGGATCAACCGCGCGCCCGAGCGGGCGGGCAAGGCCCGGGTGGAGGTGGACATCTTCGAGCTGCTGAGGGACAGCGAGTACGAGACAGCAGAGACCAGTGAGTACCCCCAGAGAGCCCAGCCCTGCTCCCACAGCGGCTGCCACACTGAAATCGGGATTTTGTGGCAGTCAGAGGGGAGCAGAGAGAAAAAAATCTCATCTCTCTGCTCTTGGTTTTTCATTCGAGGTGAATGAGGTGTGCTGGTGTGAGCCGCTGCCCCCAGTTGTGGCCATTACAGGCTCAGGAAGAATCTTAAAGGATTTTTCCAGTCTGGCTTTCTCAGGCCTGGCTGGGACTTTTCCCAGCCAGAGCCTCTTTCTCTACTGTAAACATGAGAGAAAGAATCATAA
>JANRGV010000059.1:4189286-4216542 GCA_024734035.1 Alethe castanea | reverse complement strand
TAAAGATGATTGCCCCAGCTGGTTTAAAGCTGGCCCATGAGCAGATAATGTGTGCCACGGAGATCAGGGTCACTGCCACACCCGGCTGCAACTGATGGGGATAAATACACATTTCTGGCCACATCCTGGATTGCAACCCAAGACAGCTGTGGATAAGGGAGGGCTTGGAGCAGCTCTTTCCTCGTGGATGCTGAGGCAGAGCTGAGAGAGACTGATGGCTGCTGCTGAGACAGCAGGCAAGGCTTTCAAACCACGGTGCTCTTTATTTAAAAGGATCTTCTGGAGAGGTTTAAGTGCCTGTAAATTTTTTAAGCACAGAGGAAAAGCAAGCCCTGGGTTCCTTTGAAGATGCTGAAGAAAAATATCCCTCATTCCATAGGAGATTGAGTTGTTGGACGGCGAGGGAGCTCAGAAGGAAGGAAAACCCAAGAGGAGATGTTTGCATTTCATGAACACTTTCTGTAAGAAGTCAGAGCAATCAGCAGGGACTGGGGAGGGATAAGGAGTTTTTCCTTCAAAAGAGAAGCAAAACCAATTCCCCAAAGTGACAAATTAAATGAGATTTGGGCCTCATATTCCAGTTGTGAGGCTGTGGAGGCTTCAGGAATCACAGAATAGTTTGGATTGGATTGGCAGGAACCTTAAAGATCATCTTGTTCCACCTCCTGCCATGGGCAGGGACAACTTCCAGCCCAAGCCCCATCCAACCTGGCTTTGGACACTTCAGGGATGCAGGGGCAGCCACACCTTCTCTGGGAAAACTTGAAACTGTAGATGCTCACTTCCCAAACCCCAAACTTGCTGTTCTAAACCCACCCCAACCACAGTGAGCTTTCCTTGCACTTCCAGCCTTGATTTAAAGACTCAGAGTTGCTAAACTCCCTGCTCTGATCTGGAGCTCAGCAGTTTTAATGATGAATTCACTTTACTACCAAAAAAATGTGTTTAGATTTGAATTTTTCCAGCTCAAATAACTCTTCACAACCCTCACAAGAGCTGCTCTGAGGTGCAAGCTAGGAGAAGAGGCAGGTTTGATACTGAAGAGCTCTTATTTTTAAAATCTCAGCTTTGGGATGCAGTGGTTTGGTTTTCACTCACCTAAATGTGAACTTGCCTTGGCCAGAACTCATAAGAGTTTTGGTGCCTCTTTTCTCCCTTTTGGTGCCTCCTTCCTCCCTTTCAGTACCAAATTTCTCCAGAAAGATTCCAGGTGAGCAAATGTGGCTTTGTCTGGGGAAAAAGCTGAGGTTGCTGAGGCAGGTCTGGCATTGCAGAAGGAGCTGTGGCAGCTCTCAGGAGGCTTTTGGAGCTCAGGGGTTGAGGCATGAGGGGCTCTCAGAGGTTTTCCCTGCTCTGCAGGAAGGGTTCTGAGCCATGCAGGGGATGGGGATGGCAGCAGGGAGGTGACACCAGCTGGGCTGCTCCTGGGAGTGAAATTCAGCTGGATTTGTGCTGTGAATGAAAAAGACCTAAAAAAAGGGTTGCAGATTAACCTAGGAAGAGATTTAACTTCCTCAGTTTGTCAGTGTTTTTTATGGTTCTGCTAACCTTGGTGGCAGAGAGCCAGAAGATTTAACAACTGCCAGGAAGAAAACAACACAAAACAAATGAAAACCAGCAATGAAGTCCTTGTTTTACCACTGAACTCTGCAGAGATGAGGGCAGAATTTCCTACAAGTCTGTTTGATGCTTTGAAACCAGATCACTGCTGTGTGTAGCATCTTCCATAAAATTCAGTTCATGTTTCTGTCCTGGGGACAGAAAGGGGTGGTACAAGAGAGGGTCAGAGATGAAGATTCTGGGGTTTTGGGGAGAGCTTAGATGGAGTTTTAAAAGGCTGGTGAAGATGGAGAGTGCCCCAGGCAGGGTGAATAAATGGATTTTTGGGATGGAAATGGCAGAGGGTGTTGTGTGAAGGAGGTGATGCTGTGTCCTTACTGAGGAGCAGCGCTGCGAGCACAACTCTGCTGGAATTTGGGATGAGTTCTGACCTCTGTTCCCTCTCTCTGATGCCCACAGTGTGCCAGATTCTCCCCAAAGGTGTGGTGGGAGTCCTGGGACCTTCCTCCAGCCCAGCCTCCAGCTCCATTATCAGCAACATCTGTGGGGAGAAAGAGGTGAGTGGAGAAGTTCCTTTGTGATGATCAGAGTGGGCAGCATGCTTTATCACCCCTCCTCCTAAGGCAGAGACTTTTGAAATGTCTTCCTTTCCCCTTTTCTCCCTCTTTCTGCCTCCCTTTTCCTCTCTGCATCCCCTTTTGCCCCAAATCCCCATCAGCCATCACCAACACGTCCCCACAGACTGTGGGGTGCAAACCCCAAAGCTTGCCCTGATGGATGCAAACCCAAAGCTCCTGCTGTGACTCTGTGCACGTGCTTGGGAAGCTTTGTGTTTCCTGCTGTTCCATCCAGTTCAACCCCTTTTTTAACTGTGTCCAGACTATGTGCTGGATTTAATATTTTATAAGCCTCGAACCATCCTGCACTGATCTGGCTCCGCACTCGGGAGAAGAAATTGAGTTCTCTTCTCACAGTTCATTCCTTTAAAGCCAGATAACATCTTGCAGCCATTTAGTGGCTCTCTCTGGAGCCCAGCCTTCGAGGAGAGGAGGCTGGGGCTGGCCACTGTAAATAATTTGCATTCACAAACGAGTGCTGGGCGTTGTTCCTGGAGTGTGGAGGAGATGGAAGGGATCTTTCAGCCCGGGGCTGCAGCAGCAGGGGACTCCTGGGGGTGTTTTGTAGCTTTTTTTCTCGTTAAATGTTCTGGATATGTTCTCCATCCCAGGAAAGGCAACTCTACAAGTGTTTTTCCTCTGAAATTCAGATTCATTCTGAGCCTCTGATCTGAGGCTCCTGATTTATTTTTTTTCTTCAGAAAGGAGAGGTGAGTGCTGGTGCCCTCCTGAGGTGTTTGGTTCTCTCAGCTGCTCTCCAATGTAAACCTGCAGGAATTCCCTGGGATTTACATCCCAGGAGCATCAGCTGGTGCCACCGTGTCAAACAGGACACAGAGCCCAGCCAGAGCCCCCTGTGCCTGCAGCCACCCCAGGAGAGGGAGCAGTGTCCCAGGACACCACGAGCGCCAGGAGTGGCTGCTGTTCTGGGGAGATGATCCTGTCCTGTCACCATGTCACCTGTCCTGTTACCCCTCTCATCCCAAAGAATCCCTTTCCCCTGTCCAGAAGGGGGAGTTGCACTGGGTCAGAGCTCTTGGGAAGGAGAGGAGGGTTCCTGGGGCTGAGTAGGGCTGGATATGCTGCTGGATTCCTTCCCCTGTGGCTGCACCTCTCTCTGAGTCCCAGGCTGGGTCTGGATCACTCCCAGGATGCTGCCAGGAGCTGCCCTGTCAGCTCTGGTTCCAGGATCCACCTTTCCCTCCCTGGCTGGAATCAAGGTGGATAGCAGCTTATTACTCCTTAACCTCTCCTTTGCTAACCAGCAGCTCCTGCTGTCACTAAATCAGCATCAGGAGCTGCTGATGGGCTCTCCCAGGAGGGAGGGGTGGGAGGCAGGGGCTGATGGCTTCGGAAGGACCAATAATGCAGGGAGAGAGGGCCTGACACTGCTAACAAAGCTGTGGCAGATGTTTCCCTTTCTCCAGCTTCTGTTTTTTCCAAGATAATTCAAGCGGCAGAAGAAAAACAAGATTGCCTCTCTTTCTCTGGCTGAGCCCGCAGTGTCTGGGATCTGTGTGTCTGCCCACCCATCCCATCCACCCTGGTCTTCAGGATGTGCAGCAGCTACCTCAGAGGGAGCCCTGCAGCATCCCAGCTCCCAAAATTCCCCCTGGGGCAGCATCCCTCTGCAGCTGCTGCTCTGCTGGATCAATGACAAGCCCAGCATTGCCAGCACTGTTTAGTTCCAGCCCTGTCTGGCCTCCAGTTATCAGAAATGCCCAAAACAATTCTGTTCCTGCTCTGCCCAGCCTGGCCAGCACGGGCTCATCTTGTTCTTGCTTTCATCTCTGCTCATTAATTACCTGGTGGCACCTCCATAGAGCAGGCAGGGCTCATACACAGCACAGGGCCTGGGATGATCCCCCTGTCCCTGCCTGCCTCACAGCATCCTTCCCAAGCCAAGGCTGGGCCCAGCCACAATTAGTGCCCCAGCTAATTAGCTTGAACTCACATGGAAGGTTTCCTGTGCTGTAATCACAGTCCCTGTTGCCTTTTGCTGAGTGGCTCAGCAAGACTTTTCCTGATCCACTCCTTCCCGTGGCTTTTCGTTGCTGTGATAATTATTTTCCTCTGCTGCTGCACAAACCCCACCCTCCCCTCTTGACTCCAGTGATGTTTCTGCAGTTTTATTGGGATATTCCACTCTCTGCCTGCTGTGCGTTTCACACCACAGGCCCTTTATTGCAGATTTACTTGTTTTCATTTCTACTTCCTCTTTAATTATATTTTCTTTCCTCCTCCCCACGCTCAGGTTCCTCACTTCAAAGTGGCTCCAGAGGAGTTCCTGAAGCTGCAACTCCAGAGGTTCACCACCCTCAACCTCCACCCCAGCAACACTGACATCAGCGTGGCCGTGGCAGGAATCCTGAATTTCTTTAACTGCACCACTGCCTGCCTCATCTGTGCCAAAGCTGAATGTAAGTCTTTGCCAGGCTGGGTTTGCCAGCCCCTCTGCTTCATCTCCTTTTAGTTCAGTTCTTGCTGGAGAAGGTCCCAGGTCCTCATGTCTCTGGTCAGAGCAGCCCTTTCCACTCCAGAGCAGGTTCTCCACCCTGGTGCCCCATGGAGGGGTTTTTCAGAGGAGGAAAGGGGATGGGAAGAGATTATCCTGCCTTCTGTTTGGCCATCTGAAGAGCATTTTGCTTCCACAGACGGGGCTATGGATTAGAAAAAAGAAATTTTAAAAAGGCGTAGGCCCGTTTCTGGAAATTATTTTTAGGCAAGTAAAGCACTTTGAAATACGCCTTACCCAAAGTCACGTGCAGTTGGTGGCCTAAAAGCAGGATTTGATAAATAGTCAGCACAGTGCAGGCTCTCCTGGGCTCTGCAGCCATACATCTGCTGGTGATTGTGCATTGGTATGCTGGACTGTCCACCTGGGCAGGGCCACCTCCACCCCTTCAGGGCCACCTCCATCCATGCAGGGCCATCTCCATCTCAGCAGGACCATCTCCACCTGGGCAGGGCCACCTCCATCCCTTCAGGGCCACCTCCATCCCTTCAGGGCCACCTCCATCCCTGCAGAGCTCCTGGTGTGGCAGCAGCAGGTTCTGCATCCCAGTGCTTGGAGCCAAGCGTGTCCTGTCCTTTCTGAGGTCACTGTGCTGCAGATTTGGGGTGGCCACAGCAGTTCTGCTTTTATTGCCCCGTGCCAGGTCTCCAGCTCTGCAGTTTGCCAGAACCAGCCTGGAAGAGGGGCTCTGCAAAGACAGGGAGAGCTTTTTCTCCTTCCCAGTTGCAGCCTCATTCCCAGTTAGCCCAGGGCAAACTTCCCAGCAGCAGCAGCAGATCCCTGCACAGGGACAGGAGGAGCAGCAGTGGCTTTACCTTTCCTCTGTGCTTTGTGTGCCCTGGGGGCAGCAGGCACTGGGTGAGGTGAGTCAGTAAATCACCCTCAGTGAGCATGCTCGTTTTAACCCCAGGAAAGGCCCAAAATGATGCAATTAAAATCATGCAAATGGTCTCCCACATCACTCCCAGTGCTGGAATTTTTCATTGTCTAACCTTAACCTTCAGCAAGAGGAGAAGCTAAGATAATTAGGTTTTCTTAGCTGCTGTGCAGGGAGCTCAGGGCTCTGCACCCCTGCCCTGCTCCCCACTCCTGGGCCAGCTGTCTCCCACTGGGATTAATATGATTAATATGTTTTTTATTTAGCTGGATCAAACCCTCTTACCTGAAGCAATCCAATTTATTTCATTCTGGTGCTGCTGGATTACTCAGTACTTTCCCAGACCCAGGGAAGCAGTGGGACAGGAGCCTTTCATCCATCCAGCTCTTTGTGCTCAGCAAGGACCTGATCTGAGCCAGGCTTGAAGCCCAACATGCCCTGACTGTAACAGAGCACAGACAAGGCTTAACTGAGCTTCATGTAGGAGCACCAACCCTGATTTTCCCTTAGGACATGCACTGCTCCTAAGCAAAATCCTTAAACAACTAACTGGAGGCATTTCAGGCTTTTGGAAGGTTCCCTTGAGGCAGCTGAGGGGAGCATAACAGCTGCGTGCTCATCAGTGAGGAAATGCTGTTTTGAGGGATGTTATTATTTAGATCCCAGGAGGAGCAAGCTGGAGCTGCTTTGGTTTAAGAGCAAGGCTGTGTGATGGGACCCCTGGGCCCTACCCTGCCACACTCATCCTGTCACATCCTTCCTCTGGGGACTGGCTGTGATTTCCCCTGGCAGAAGCAGAAAATGACCCTTAAAGCCAAAGAACTTGGGCCAGCCTAAGTGTAATGCCAAGGGGAATGTAAAATGTAATGCCATGAATAGAACGAGATTTGTGTGATTCAGTTTGCTGAATAGAGTAAGATTATCTGACTCAGTTTCTCTGTGATGTTCAAGAATTAGCTGGTTTGGGAACTGCTCTGGAAAGTTTTGTGTGATTCCATGGAAATCTTGACCCAAAAAGGCAAAAAGAGGATGCATGGACTCTTTAGGAGTTTCTCTGATTGTCAGAGGGGAGGAAATAACACCCAGTGCTTGGGAAAGGTGACCAGAGCACTGAGGTCCAAGGCCTCATGCACATCCTTGACCCCTTTTATTTATTTATTTATTTATTTATTTATTTATTTATTTATTCTAATTCAAGCACCCAGGGAGATGTTTGAAGCACCAGTGATGGGATTAAAAGCGAGGCTGGATGATGGGAATGTTCTCTTCCCAGCCATCCATGTCCAGGACTGCAGCCATCAGCAGCACTGCAGGTCCTCCATCAGCAGGAGCATTAAACAGGGATGTGGCTCTCCAGGAGAGCTGCAGCTCCTGCCTTTCCTCCTTCCCAGGAATCAGCTTTGGTGCTGACAGCTCAGGAATGGGGCTGCTCCTACCAGCTCCAGATGTTTGTGTACAGAAAAAATCAAATCATCAAGGTCAGGACTTGCCACAGGCCAGCCTGAGCCTCTCTCAGAGCTCCCCATGGGAGTGTTCAAGCAGCAGGTGCCTGGTGCAGCCTCTCTGTCCTCACTTTAGTACTTCAAAGGTGCCAGGAGGAGTCTGCAAGCCTTTTCTGAGGTTCACATCCCTCTGAAGTGCCAGTCTGGCAGCAGCAGCAGCAGCAAGAGTCTCACATCCTCTCTGCATCAAACAAAGGGGAATCTCTGTGCACAATAGAGACTTCCCTGCACACAGCAAGAGCAGCTGCAAGCAGGAGGCTTGATGAGGCTACAGGTAGGATCTGACGTGCTGGAAATGACAATTTCCTCGAGCTGAAGGTGGAGATCAAATGATTTTTTTTTTTCCTGGTTCCACTTCTTCCTCTCTGTGCCTGATGAGCTTTAGAAAAAAATTTTCCTGGGTTTCACAGCAGCAGAGTGTGCTGGGATGAGCTGCAAGTAAACTTGGTAGTGGCAGGGCTGTAACTTGCAGCTGGTCCCCTGCAGATGTGGAAGGAGGTGAAAATAAACCTTTCCACATCCTTAAGGGTCTAATGGAGGGCTTAGGTAAAATGTACTGTTCACTTGGGTTAGAAGACTAAAGAAGTATTCTTTATAAAGAAGTACTGTGAGCTGTAAGCAGAGTGAATTCTCTGCCTGGTGAGGAAGAAGAAGAAGCTGTTGTGACCGAGAGAAGCCCTGGCACAGCTGTTTTTCTGACCTCTTCCTGTGTTCCTACCTGTACCCAGAGAAAAGGTGAGAGGCAAGGGCACTGTCAGGAGCTCAGGGCAAACTCAAGAGTGCTTTAAACCTTTCCCTGTGAATGAGAGGTTCCTTGTCTTGGATGTGTCCCTGTTCCTGCACTGCTTTGTCACCTGGTGAAGTGCTGGGAGCCCTTGAGAGCAGAGCAGAGCTCCCATCCTGCTGTGTCCCTTCCCTGCCTCCTGACCTGCTGGGGAATGAGTGGATTCATGCAGTCAAAAATAAGTCAGATTAAGAGTAAAACTCTGACTTGAGGGTTAATTTGCCTCTCTGCCAGCTGGGATGTGATCCTGCTGGTAGTTCTGTTTCTCCAGCTCAGCTTTCCCCCTCTTTAGGGGCTGTCTTCCTGTAGGGGTGGGATGTGTGGCTATGCTGTCTGTGTCTTGCTGATGATTCCATCTACTGATCCCTCAGGTCAATCGAACTTGGCAGGAGGTTATTTCTTGATGAAACTCAGCAGCTGGAGAGAAGAGAGGCTCTATCAAAGCTGTTTTCTTGACTAACAAAATCTGCAGCAGGAGCTTTGACATCTTATTAGGCTTCAAAGCAGCTGGGTTGGAAGGAACTCTTGAAGTGCCCATCCTTATTTTTGACAATTTTTTAATGTTGTATTTTTGCAGTGACCTCCAACTCTCAGCAGAGCTTTTCATGCCCTTGGAAGAGAGCAGCCACCCATCCAAGGGCTGCAAAATCTCCAAAAAAAGCTGCACCTTCCTGAGCACTTAATTTGGGAGCTGGAAATGCAAAGGCTGAGGGGGAGGAATAATCCTCCAGTAACCAGAACAATCCCACTGCAGGGAGATAATGGAGACCTTGCCTGGGCCTTGTATTGAAGGTCTTATTTCTTCTCAAGAGAAGTTTACTTACTTACTAGTAGTAGTAAACTAGAAATTTACTACTTACTGTTCCTGGAGAAGAGCTGGAGTAGCAGCATCACTTCTCCTTCCCTGCTGGACTAAGCAATGAGTCCTAAATCCTTTCCACTCCCTTTTTCTGGGGAACAGCTGGAATAGCTCCATCATTTCTGATTCCCTGCTGGACCAAACATTATGCCCCAAATCCTTTCCTTCCAATCTCTTTTTATGAGGAACAGCTGGAATAACTCCATCATTTCTGATTCCCTGCTGGACCCAGAATTGAGCCCCAAATCCTTTCCTTCCACTCTCTTTTTGTGGGGAACAGCTGGAATAGTTCCATCATTTCCCATTCGCTGCTGGACCAAGCACTGAGCCCCAAATCCTTTCCTTCCACTCCCTTTTTCTGGGGAATAGCTCCATCATTTCCCATTCCCTGCTGGACCAAGCACTGAGACCCAAATCCTTTCCTTCCACTCCCTTTTTCTGGGGAATAGCTCCATCATTTCCCATTCCCTGCTGGACCCAGAATTGAGCTCCAAATCCTTTCCTTTGCAGTGCACAGACCCAGAACTTTGGGAACACGCCCTGCCGTGGATCTCTGTGTTCCAGGGCAGAACCAAACCTCCCATTAAAGGAGATCTGTTCTTTTCCTCTCTTTCCCTCGAAGGCCTTTTAAACCTGGAGAGGCTGCTGCGGCAGTTCCTCATTTCCAAGGACACGCTGTCGGTGCGGATGCTGGACGACAGCCGGGACCCCACCCCGCTGCTGAAGGAGATCCGGGACGACAAGACAGCCACCATCATCGTCCACGCCAACGCCTCCATGTCCCACACCATCCTGCAGAAGGTGAGCTCCAGCCCCTGCCCCTCACCGTGCTGCTGCTCCCCCCAGGCAGCTGAAATGTGGGAATTCCCACGGCAGGGCTGGGAATGGGCTCTGCCCAGAGGGGGATGCCTGGAGAGGGTCCCTGGAACAGAGGCTGGGCAGAGTTAAAGGAATAAAGCAGGGATTTATTAAAACACCTTCAAAGGATTCACATTAGGCAGTGCAAGAGCCTGGCTGTGGCTACACCCAAGATGGACTCAGAGTCATGAGTTTCTCACTTTTGTAAGTTTGGGTCCATTTCCATCTTGGGGTTCATTGTCCAATTCCAGCTCCCAGATTCCATCCCAGATTCTCTCCTCAGTTCGCTGCTGTTTGCACTTTTTGAGGCTGAAGCTGCAGCGGTGTCCTTGGTTCTGGGGCTGCAAAAGGATTGTTTTGTGTGACTGAGCTGGGAGGAGAACTTGTAACACTTTATATGGAGTTCAGTCACACACTAATACAGACTCTAAAAAATATGAAAGCTAAAACTGAAGGCATCAAGGGAATTGCCACTGATGGAATTTCCAGTGATGGTTTAATTGCTCTGAGGGGATGTGTTTGCTCTCCACAAGTGGTGTTGCCATCAAATGACTCTTGAGCCTCCTTTTCCCCCTCCCATTATGTGTCTAACTTTTTCCTTCTTTTTTATTTTTATTGCCTTATTAACCGAGATTTTATTTTAATCCTGTTTATTTTTAAATGGTCTCTGGCTGCAGTTTGTAGCTCTTGTTTTGATAGCTTGGCTCAAAACTGAGCAGTGGCTCCAGATGGAGCAGAGTTTCCCACATCCTGGAGGGAACAAGAAGCACATTCCTGAAGGGAGGCAGGATCCAAGCCCTGGGATCTCCCTGGCTGGTGCAGATATTCCACACTGTCCTGGCAGTTTTGTCACAGAATGTGTCACCCAAAGGCCTTGATTGTGTCAGATTTATCCCTCATGACATCCAGCAGGGATGTTTCTGTCATTCCTCTCTCCCCCTAAAATATTTTTATTCCATTACATGCATTTTTCATTTCTAAACAGACAGTTTGGGGGATTTTTTTGGGGTTGTCTACTCGAGGTGGGGAGGTTTGGTGTGGGTTTTTTCCCCTTTTTCCCCTGTTGCTGCCTGGCTGCTGAGGGCTTCCCCCTCCTCTGTTGCTATAGTGACTTCCCACAGGCTCCCAGCTGCTTTTCCAGGCACCCACATCTCCCTGTCCAGCTCCACCAGTGAGAAATGCCAGAAATTACCAGCATTTCCCAGGAAAACCCAATTCTTCCAGCTAGAGGATTGCAGGAATGGAGGGTAATAAATAAAGAGCTCCTGATCTGGCAACTTCTTGCACTTTGGGAGGCTGGAAAGTGTTTTATTGATAGAGGTGGAGCCAGGGATGGTGGTGCTGAGCATCAGGTGAATCCCTGTCCTATCCCACGGGGCAGCAGCAGCAGGAAAAACACTCTGTGGGTTTGCTGGGTCTGTCCCAGGGGAGCAGTGAGAGGAATTCAGAGTTTCTCATCCCTCACCCTCCACAGATGGGCTGGAGACACTTGGATGGTTCCCAGATTCCCAGGTTCCCACTCCCAGCTGCCAGGGCCGGGTGAATGGATGAGAGAGCCTCTCTCACTTTGCTGCTCACCTTGATTTTCTGCCCTTGAAACCAAACTGTCTGACCTCAGAGTGAGTCACAGGGGGAGCTGGCATTGTCACTGTCCCCAGGAAGGGATGAGGAGGGGGAACTGGTGCCAAGTTTTGCTGTGGAGGGGGTGAAAAATGAAGCAGCCTCTTCTGGGTTCAGGGGACTCCTTGGCATTGCTGTTTCTGTGCCACCTGAGGGGACAGGGTGACAATGTGCAGCCAAGGGGCTGCTCCTTACCAAGGAACAGGTAAAAGACAGGCAGGAAAAAGGAGAGGTGCAATCCAAGCTGCCTTTTTCTGTCTTTCCTCATTTTCTGCTGTCACAGCTTCTGGGAGGGATAAAAGGGGACTCACAGCAGGAGGTGCTGCCTTTGGTCCTTCCCTCCTTGCCTCCCATTGCTCTGTGTGGTCTGGACTGCTGGGAAAACCTCTTTGCCAGGGTCTGGAAGCTCGATTTGAGACCAGCTGTGCTTGGCAGTGGAACAGAGGCTTCCAGGAGCATCTGTAGATGAATGCCCCACTTCCCTGAGCATCTGTTCCCACAACCAACTCCTTGTGTAGTGAGAATTTTGGGAAAGGGCTTCAGTTATCTGCTCTGTGATCTCTAGAACAGATCATCCCCATGGAAAATTCTGTGTCCTTCTCTCTGTATCCCTGGACACTTTTGCCCTGTTTTCTTCTCTTTCTGTGGCCAGCACAGCCCTGTCTCAATTCTGGAGAGCAGGCTGAGTTACTGGGTCTCTTCCATGCTCATTAATTTGTGGGATTTGAGCCCAAATCTGACTGATAAAACTGGAAAACCACCAGTGGCTTGATTGTCCTTTTCCTGTAACTCCCAAGAGTTTTTTCCAGCCTTCCTCTCACCATTATGGTGTTGTGGTGGAAGGGATGAGCCTGGAGCTCTCAGCTGCTCTTTTCCCTCATTATGTCCCAAAACAGGAGCAAAGCAGCATTCACACACAAAGCAGAAATCCTTATTTTCCTCTGAAAACAGCAAAGAATTCCTCATCCCAAGGGGTTCTGGAGCTCTCAGGGCTGAGGCTGCAGGGTCTCTCTGCACCACTGGGGTCTATCAGGGGTTCAAAAACTTCTGCTTTTCACAGGTGTCTTCCCTAGAGGTTGTCCTTGGATGGATGCACCTTCAGGAGGCAGAAATCCCTGAATTCCATCTTGGAATGCTGTGCAGAGAGCAGGGATGCTCCCAGGGGCCTGGAGCTGGGTTATTTCTGCCTGTGCAGGTTCTTTGTCAGGGCTGTTGTGGGCAGGAGACCCCAGGTAGGCTCAGTCCTGCTCAGAAATGCTCCCCCAGACTTGAATTTCCCAGGTCCAACCGTACTGCTGTGTCCCTCTTCCTGCAGGGAGAGATAAGCCTGAAAAAGCAAAATGTGGCCCTGGTTCTGCCTTGCTGGAGGGGAGATTGGAGATTGTCAGGCTCTGGTTTAATCTCTTTTTTCCTCTCCTTCACAGGCTGCTGAACTGGGGATGGCATCTGCCTATTACACCTATATCTTCACTAATCTGGTAAGGAGTTTTTCCCAGCTTTTCCTGCCTGAATTTGGAGTCATTTTAATGGGAGCTGATCTCCCTGACCTGTGGGATCCTTGGGCAGAGCCACGTGTGTTGGGGGGGAGGGAGTCAGGGATGTCAGCTGCTGCTTAGAATAAAAAAAAAACCTTCCCAAACAATATCAAGAATAATAATTCCAAAAGCAGTTCTGTGACAAAAGCTTTCTGTGCATGCATGCTATTGGATTTCTACAGTTTTTATCAGGTTAATTAATTAGTTCATCTAACAGGTACATCCAACAAGAGGCCAGTTGCCCCAGCAACCCACCCTTGGGTCTGCCCCGTGGAGTTGTTCTGTCTTGTTACATCTCTTAAATTCTGGTGCAAAACAAGATGTCCTCGTTAGAAATTCCTGTTGTTAAAATCAGACTCACCAAAATTTCAAGAATGTGTTAGGAATGTGTTGGCTTATTGTTCTAAAATGTGAGAAAGGGCAGAGAAGTTACTAGAAACTCTAAAACTGTATATTAAAAAGATATGAGGCTACAGATATATGAAAAACATATAAAAAGCTAAAAAATCTTCAGGCATCAGTCCTGCAAAGCTGGGAAGATTTTTGGGAGGTAGAAAATGATTGGTGCAGCATCCAAAGGCAGGAGTTGAGGACATTGTGACAGGAGCTGGTGCAATGAGATGTGCAGCTCTTTGGGAAGCTCCAGCAGATGAGGGGGCTCCTGATTTTCCTGATTTTCCTGATTTTCCTGATTTCTGGGGTTTTGCTGATGTTGTCACCCCCCAATCCCATTCCCTGTGTGGAAAAGGCCAGGGATGAGCAGCTGGAAGGTATCACAGCCCTGTGCCCTGAGACAAAGGAAGGATGATCCCATCAAGGTTGGGAGCAGGGGATACCTCCAGCACGGTGGTTTGGCTTTATGGCCACAAATAGAATTAATGAGGGCATTGTGTGGTTGAACCCCTCAGTGCTGTGCTGAACAAGGAGTGGTGGGCTGAGACAGCAGAGGGGAAAATCCAAAATAAGCATCAGAAAAGCTTCTCCTGCTGCCATGGGGTGTGAGGGAGGTGCCACAGGAGAGCAGAACCCTGCTGCTGGCGCTGCTGTGGGGCTCATGGAAACCTGGGGGGTTTAGTGGAGGTGCCCCCCAGCCCAAGAGATTCTACTGTTCTCTCATTCCTGTGAATATTTCTGGCAGGGAAGCCGAGAGCTGAATCACACTTTGTGTTTGGGTGGGAGACAGACGGGAAGGGACGGAGCCAAATGTGTGGGAGGGAGCTGGAGAGGAGAGGAGCAGGGGAAGGGGGGAATGGAGGGCTTGGGAGCAATTGGGGCACAGAATGGAGAAGGGATAAGGGGAAGGAGGTGTCAGAGAGAAATGCAAGAATAGAAAAAGCCATGAGGCTCCTGCTCAGTGTTCAACCCATGGGTCAGTCCAGCAAGACAAATTCACTGATGCTGTTCACCCCATGGAATGGGCAGCACAGGCAGAGGAGGGGATGTTCCTGCAGGGACAGCCTGCAGCCTGGGGCTGTGCTTTGTGCCCCAGCCCCGGTGTCACTGTGCTGAGGGACAATGCCACCCCCGCCAGACCTGCCCACAGTGCCAAACCCCGCCATCCCCACTCCCAGGAACTATTTCCAGTGCTCCCAACAGCTGTCCCTCTCCCACTTGCCCTCCCCAGCCCATCCCCAGTGCCACAGAGCAGGGCTGTGCACACAGGGAGGGATTTCCACCTGCACATCAGCAGCACAGCAGAGCCTGCTCGTGGATGCTGCTCAGACAACAGAAACAACTCTAAAAATGAAACTCCCACCTCCACCCCAGTCCTGAGCACGGGTGTGATTAAGCATTTGCTGGAGATGAAATTTGCCTTTCAAACCCATTCATCTTGTGGAATGCAGCTATGGCAGGTGAGGCAGAAATGAGTTTTGTTGCCATTCACTCTCTCCGGGTATTAATCTGTTTATCCAAGTTATTTTACCACATTGTTCAAAAGCCCAGCCCTTAGCAGAACTAACTGGATTTTTGGCAGGGATTGTTATGGAAAGGTGACATCAGACAAAACCTGGGCAGATGGAAGAGATGTTTAAGGAAATTAGTAATATTTAAATGGGGTTTGGAGATGGGAGTGAGCAATTTAGGCTCATAAATCTGGAGGGATTATCAAGCTCCTAATGAACCCTCTGAGGTTCTGCAATCACTGCCTAATAGAAAAGATAAAATCATAGTGAACTACTGTCAAGGGGAGCAAGCAAAAAGATGGCTTAAATGGAGAGAGAACCCATCAGGAAAGGGAATAGAGAGTCTGTAGAGCACTGAGCTGCTTGGAAATGGAAAAATATCTCAGGCAAAAAAAGAAAAAAGGAGGAGAAAATAGGATAAAATGCTGAATTAAACACCTGCCCTGCAGCTCTAGAGGGGAATTCTGTTTCTGTCTTTTAGCATTAATTTTATTTAATAAGCACATCCCAGCCCACAGCTCGTGGTGTGGTGCAGCTCTGCTGTGAGTGCTAGAGGAGGGAATTCTCTGTTGCTGGGGCACAGGAGGGGATTTTGGGGTGAAGGCCCCCCTGTGCCAGCCTGGTACCTGCAGGGAGTGGCACCAGTGCTCTCCCAGGAGATCAGTGGAGCAGCTGAGGAGGAACCCTCAGGCCCTGACGCATTTCCACGGAGCAGAGGCGAGCAGCCCGATGTAAAAACATCCACAGGCTCCTTTCCTGCCTGCAAATTCATTATCAGCCTCCTTCAGCCAGCTCCAGGGACCTGCTTTTGTCAGCAGCAGCAGCAGCCTGGCCAATTTTCCTGGAGTCCTAATGGAACTCTCAGGTCTGGTGCATTTGTCTTCCCCACATCCATCACCTGCATTTGGAGCACTCCTGTCCTCCCTCCCCTGCAAAAAAAACCCCATCCAACCAAAGTTTCTCCCTGGCATCTCCACATGGGGATGATTTTCTTGCTCTGGGGCTTTTGGGGAGGGATGAAATTGCCTGGAGAGGTGCTGGGATGATCTCAGAGCTGTTCATCATCCCTCCCCCTCTCCCTGGCAGGGCTGGCTGGGTCTGCACAGAGCTCATGGCCATGTGAGGGAGCAATGATGTGCAGAATAATAATAGTAATAATAATAATAATGATAATAATAATAATGCACAAATAGACCATTGCAAGCAGACTGCTGTGCATTGAAGAAAATGTTCCTTCCAGCACTGGAAATCCCTGAAATCAGCAGCACAGAGTAGGAGGGGTGTTGGATGCCTCCAAAACCCCACGCTACAATTAATTCCTTTAGCTTGTTAATTCTGTGTAGCTTGTTGGGTTTTGTCATTTTTTTTCCCCTCTCTGTTTGGTTTATTGTGGGGTTTTTTTATTTTTTTAAATAACGTCCAAACCTCAGGCTGGGTTTAAATCTCAAAATATTTGTCAAGGCGATTAAATGGGAATAATTGAAACAATTACAATTCTTACTGTAAGGGGGAAGGTGTAAAGGAGGTTTCCCAGTGCCTTAAGTCAGGCAGGGCAATTCACTGGGTGCAGTTCTGTTCCCTGACAGAATTGTGTGCAGGTGTTGCTGCTGATAAAACAGCTGTCGTGTTCAACTCCCACAGACCAGATAAATCAGTTCAGGTTTGGGTTTTTTTTGCCTTATTCCTGCTTTCTCTTCTTTCTTTGGTGATTTATAAAGAGGTCTTCATGCAGGACAAATTGTCAGCCTGGAACTGGAACTGGAGGGGAAATTGGTGTCCAAATGCCTCAGAGAGTGTCACACATTTCTGCAGGGTGACAGGATGATATCAAATCAGGCAGAGGGACAGGGAGCTACAGATTAGGCTTTGACTAAGGGTTAGGTTTTGTGAAATTGCCTTTCTTTGGTGAAATAATCTTATTTTTAGCCGTGAGCTGCAGCCCAGGCCGTGGTGTTTGCTGCCAGGGCACCTCCCTGTCCCCTGGCCAGGTGAGGAAGGCACATTCTCTCGTTCCCCTGTGACAAATGTCCCCTCTCAGCCCAGCCAGCCCTCCTGATTCCCAGCAGCTGATGCAAAGTGTTCTGGAGAGCCCTGATCATTGCTGGGATTTATGGATCATATTTCCAGTGGCATGTGGTAGCAGGGCAAACAAATCAGGTTTTTGCAAGGCTGCCAAAGCAATTTCTCCTCGTTCTAGTTAGCATGAGGGAAGGAGGATTTAAACAAAGCAGTGACTCTGCCTCCCTGCCTTTCACTGCCTGAGCCTTCTTTACTTTCTGACCAGATCCCTGTGCTTGATTCCCAATTTTGGGTAAATCATTCTCTCAGATACACCCCAGCCCCTCTGAGGTGAGGGAAAATCTCTCTCTTTCCCTCTGCCCTACTTCCCACCCCTTTTATTCCAAAAGCTGTGTTTTTTCAGATCCCAGCATTTAGCACTTGACCTCTTTGAGGATTTGTCTCCAAATCTCAGGCTCCCTGCAGAGAAGTTGAAGTTTGGGCAGAGTATTTTCCTGCAAGTGCTCTTGTTTGAAGAACGGCCTCCAAAATTCAACAGCTGGCCTTGCATGAGGAGGTTCAAGACCTGTAAGGCATCCAAAAAACACTTTTCTTGGAAGAAAAATGCAATTACAGATATAAATATGGTTCCTCTAAGTTGTCCCTGAGCTCACTGAGGTCACAGCTTCTCTTTCCCTACCTGAATGGCCAACTAGCATTGCCTTAAGTAGATCCACCCATCCACTTACCTACTCAAATTGTTGCTCTGATGACTTTTTTCCCACTTCTTTCCCTCCTAGAGAAATTGATTTTTACATGGGGCCCATTAGAAACTTATTGACTCTGTCAATACTTTATAAATAAATGGAGCCTTTCAGGAAAACCATAGAAAGCACTTAACATAATATTGTTCACTTGAGTAAACAAATAAATGTGTTCTGAGAGGAGCTTTGGAATGATTTACAGGCTTGGCAGCTCAGCTCTGAGGGCAGCAGGATCCAGAGAGGAAAAGGCAGGAATTTTCTCTACCTCTCATTGAGGTGGTTTGGTGATTTTGGGGGGAAAATTTGGTCACTGGGGGATGAAAATTTTGGGGCTGGGGGATGAAGAAGTGACCATTGCAGGGTTGAGTTTTGGGTTAAGTGTTTTAGTTCTGCCTTCCATGACCTGGGGAGGGGATCCCTGGAGTTCTGTTTGCCCAAAGAATCTGCTCTGAGATACTTTATTAACCCTAAAATGTGAATAATGACACACACTGGTGATGTCACCAGAGCTGTGCTGAGTTGGCACTGCAGGTTTGGCTCTTGCACAAAAGCTGCCAGGAAATCTCAGGATGGACATTTGCACTCTGGTTTGGAGAGCTTTTCCAAGCACCAAACACTCTGGACAAGGTTTTGCCAGAGTGGGGGTTTAATAGAGAAATGGAAGCCTTGGCCCAGTGTTCTCCTTTCCCATCCCACATTAAAAAAAAAAAAAAAAAAAAAGAGAAGGAGCAGCACAGAGTGTGCTGGTCTGTGTAAATCAGGTTTTGGTACCATCAGAGGGGCCGGAGGGAGCGAGGTCAGTGCTGAGTTTACAGCAGTGAGTTTCTCCTGCTGAGCACAGTGTTAGAGGGTGTTTTGGAGGCTGCTAATCAGCAGATCCAAAAATCCAATAAAATCCTTGCAGTGATTAGAAGAGGAAGATAAAACCGTGTGTGTGCAAAAGAGAGAGGAGGGATGGAGTGGGCATCCTGCTGTTGGTGCAGCTTGAATCGAGCAAAGCCTGTTCCTTGCAGAGCTTTGGGATGAGGTCAGACAGGGTGTGGGGGATCTGGCAGGGAAAGGAGCCTCTCTTTAGGCTCATCCCCAGCACTGCTTGCTGCCTCCCCGCTGCCCAGGCACTCTGGGTTATTAAAAATGAGACAAGGATCAAGGTCCTGCACACACACACACAGGCTGCAGAACAGCATCACCTGCAAAATCGATGCTGCTGGAAGGAGCTCAGGAGCTGCTGCAGTGCTGAGCAGCACAGTGGCTTCTGCAGGGGCAGAAATTACCAGGAGCCACTCTCCAGAGGGACATCCCAGTGTGGTGGGGCAGGGGAGGCTTTAAAATGTGGGTTTTTTGCCAGGCAGGCTGCTGTGACATGGAGAACTTCCTGCCGGGCTGGCCCTTGCCGTGCTGAAGTCTCCAACCACTTTTCCTGGGAAGCAGTGGGGCCAGTGGTGAGGGAAGAACTGGCCATAATCTCTGGGATTTCCTTTAGCCTAGGAGTTGGTTTAGCTGCAGGTTTGGGATGAAGCCTCATTAGTGAGATGCTGATGGATGAATGCTGGCTTTGATGTTTTGTGTTGTAAAGCAGGTTTTTAAGCCACATCTCCTTTGGGTTGCTCAGCCTGGAGAAGAAAATCTTTGGAGAGACTTGCAACACCTTCCAGTGCTTGAACATTTCCTACAAGAGGGCTGGAGACGGATTTTTATAAGGGCATGGGGTGATAGGGAAAGGGGAAATGGTTTTAAGGTGAAGGAAGGTGGATTTAGATGGGATGTTGGGAAGAAATTCTTCCCTGTGAGGGTGGGGAGACCCTGACACAGGGTGCCCAGAGAAGCTGTGGCTGCCCCTGGATCCCTGGAAGTGTCCAAGGCCAGGCTGGATGGGGCTTGGAGCAGCTTGGGGTAGTGAAAGATGTCAGGGAGGAATGGGGTGCTGCTTAATGTCCCTTTCAACCCAGAGCATTCCATGATGCTGTGTTTCTAAGGGCTGTGCTGCCAGGTATAAATCTCTCGCTGTTTTTCACTCTGCACCTCCGTTTCCTTCTCTATATTCCAAGCATAATAACTCCAGGGCAGGATTTCCCCTGGGGGAAGGCAGCTGGGCTGCTCCACACTGCCCCAGTGCCAGGGTGGGTGTCCCAGAGTGCCAGGGGCAGGGCAGGAGGGACAATTCCCACCCAAACTCAGGGTGCTGCAGGACCCCTGGAGCCAGCTGAGGTGTGAGAGGGCTTGTGGGTGCAAATCCTGCTTGGGATCAGCTGATTCTCCATCCTGACCTGCAAAGTGAGATTGGCAGTGAGGAACACGCTTGTTCCTGGTGGCTTTATGTCCCTGATGGAACAGAGACCATATCCTGCATCATAACCTGATCATAACTCACGCCCAGCCACGCTGCAAAATCCAATCTCACGCCTTTAGGACCACAGAGCTTGGCTCTGTGCCTTTTATTAGCCAGGTGCTCCCAGTGACCTCGGTGCTGGGGTTGCTGCACGGGGTTTGTGTGCTGCTGTAAAGTGGGAGTGCAGGTCGGTGCAGAAAGCCAGGGAGTGACTTCATCCTCTAATAACTCCTCCAGCGCCCTCTCCCAGGGAAGCCCGTGGAATTCAATTAGCTAATGTGTGCCTAGCACTCGGAAAATATAGCATGCCACAGAATTGCTAAGTGTTGTTATTTAACAGCACACATTTCCTGGTTGCAGCCCTGTAGTAGCAGTCAGAAAATCTACACCGTAATTGCCTGCTGGTGCCTGCTGCCGAATTTGCTGTGGTGGGAGCAAAGCCTGGGGATTTTTCTTTCTGTTAAAAAGTTCATTAATTTTGGCTGCAGATCCTCCGGGTCTAATTTTTTACCGAGCTCGCTTGAAACAGAGTATTGACATGTGGTGGGTGTTTTAAAAAACAGAGTGGGAAATAGGGGGAGGAATTCAGGCAGGCAGGATTTGTGTCCCTGAAATTCACCTTGGCCTGGTTCCTGGTGGTCTTCTCTGTGCCTCACGTTGGACTAAGATTGAAGGCCAAGTTTTGGGCAATTATTGCAATTCCTCCAATGTAGGGAGAGGGATAAACACAACAGTGGAATAGGAGGAAATGAGGGAGCTGCTGTTTGCACCCATTTTTTGGTGGCATTTTCTGAAAGCCTGTGGTTACAAAGCTGTGTTTGCATAGGTGGGGGAGGCTTGGAGTCCCCTCTTAAACAGGATGTCAGAGTTATTTTCCTAATAGCTCTTTGCTCTTATTGCATTGGGAATCTTGTATCCTGCAAAAGCCCCAGCCAGCACTGAGGATGAGGGAGAGTAACTCCAGGAGGAGAAAAAGGCAGCTGGGAAAGTGTTTTGTGTAGGAATCAACTTCACTGCATCTCAGAAAGAAATCTTTGGCTCTCCACCTGAAAAAACCCCTGAGATCAGGGGTTTTCCACCCCTTGTCCTGCCTGTGTTTGCCTCTTGCAGCATGTGAGGAGGGCAGGACATGTGGGAAATCAGCTGAGAGGTGCAGGTCTCGAATAGCAAATGAGGTTTTGTTTGCAAAACGTGGGTTTGGAAATGTCAAGCGTGGCGAATGAGTGTGTAAAAAAGGAAAAAATAAAACAACCACAGATAGGGATGGGAGCTGAGCTGGGAGTATGGGGATGCTCTCACCCCTTTGCCCTCTGCAGCAAAACCCGACCTTACCAAATCTCTCTTATCCCACTGCAAATGAAGTGTGTCCCCCTAGGGTGGTTTATCTCCATCTCATTGCATAGGCAGCTCACGGCTCATTTCCTCCTGACCCGGCTCTGCTGCCTGCTCTGTGCTCATCTGATGGAAAGGCTTTTAATGGGCAAAGATTGGAGCTGGAGCAGAGGGAAGGGACAGGGAGCAGGGGGTGGAAGGGGTCGGGTACAGGCCATGCCACCCCTGTGTGGCACAGAGGTGATGCTTTATGGACGTGACAGACACGGAAATGGGATTTTCTGCAGCTTGCCTGGAGAAAGATGGGTATGGAGAGGGTTGGCTGTAGGAAAAGACCAGAGCTTGCACAAGGCAGCCCAGTGGTGATGGGAGCTGGGCAAAGCTGCTGGTAAGGTTTGAACCAGTGGAAATTTTTGGCTCTGGGGGAGCCTGTCAGGGTGTGGTTGTTTTGCAGGAAGAGAGTCCTGGTAACTGCTTTGGGGCAGGGGTGTGGAATTTACCCACCTTTTTGTGGGAAAAGATCACTTCAGGGGGCTGGACCATGGCACTCAGCCAGTCAGGGCAGCAGGACCTGTGGGTTCAGCCCTGTGCCTGTGCCTGGCTGGGGTGAATCTCACCCCTGCCTCAGTTTCCCCACACCACTTCATTCCCTCGCCCAGTAATTGACTATTTAAAGATCAGAGCAAAACAAAACCTTCAACTTCAAAAGCTTGGAAGTGTTTACAGGGGAGAAAAGGCACAATAAATAAATAAACACACCAATTTCAGCTGCCCTGAGGCTGGGACGGGCTGGCACGAGATAAAACCTTGGATTTTGTGGCTGTTTTGGTACAAAACATCTCCTTTTCCTCCTGAATGTCCCAAAGCCAAAGGGGCAGTGGGGCAGCTGTTTGCTTGGTGCCCTGCAGGATTTGCCTCAAGGCTCTGGCTGTGGGGAGAGAGGATTTTACAGGGGTTTAACATCCCTCCTGCTGCTGTGCCTGCAGCCAGCATCTCCTCAGGCCCAGCTCCTCATCAGCCACCTGCCCTGCTTGCTGGGGCTGACAGGAGGCTGTGGGTGAATGGATCACCTGTCAGCAAGGCAGGGGGATAATATCATTCAAATGAATCAATAGCTCACAGGCAATTTCATGTTACCCAACATCAACGTGTCCAAAACATGCTTCATCCTGGGCTTGATCACATTCCCGTGGGTCTTGGCCAGGCTGGAATAGTCTTGTAAGTCCTGTGTTTGGGAGATTTACAGGAATTGCTCCTGCGTGCCCAGCAAGGATAAAAAATGGCTCGACTTGCTGGAATCTCATCCCCCAGGGAGCCCAGGGACAGCTGTGTCCGTGATGGGCATCCAGCAGTTGCTGAAACTGTCACTCCCACCTTCTCACTCTGCTTCAGCAATTAGCAGAAGAGAAATTAGTGAGGAAAGTGCCATTATTCCCTGCTAATAGGACAAGGAGGGCTGGACTCTTCCTCAGGCTTCCGTGGATGTGAGGAGCAAAACCGAGCCCTCCGTTTTTGATTAAATTTTTTTAAATTTAGCTGGTTTTATACTTCTTACCACTTGCAGAAATGCAAGAGGAGGCTCCTAACTCAAAAACTCAGTCAAGGCACCCTCTAACCCTCCCCAGGGCATTAGGGTGACATCTTCTCCTGGTAGCTGGCAGCAGAAAGCAGCAATGCAGCATTGGGGTTTCTTAGGGTTAGGTAGAATTCAATTCCTCCTCCTGTGGGAAAGAACTGATTTAATTTAGAAGTTGAAGCTTGGTGTCACCAAATTGGATGTGGTGATAGAGCAGCTTCACTCAGCAGGTGAGTGACACCCTCTTTGGAGGGTTTTGGGTTGTTTTGTTCTTTTTGTGAAGTTTGGCCAATAAAGTACTGGACTTGGCTGATATCTTAATTAAAAGCCTGAATCAAATCCTGGTTAAAACCCAGGCTTTTACCAACAGCTGGATGTGTTTCACATCCAGGGTCTCACAGCTCCCATTCCCTTGCAGGGCACTGAGTGGGTTTGAAGTTTCAGGGTGTGTTTCCCCTCTAACCCCATTTTATTTTTGGGTGCTGTAGGAGTTCTCCCTGCAGCGCCTGGACAGCCTGCTGGACGACCGAGTCAACATCCTGGGCTTCTCCATTTTCAACCAGTCTCATGCCTTCTTCCAAGAGTTTGTCCAGAGCCTCAACCAGTCCTGGCAGGAGAATTGTGACCACGCTCCTTTTACTGGGCCAGCTGTAAGTAAAGTCCATTCCCATCCCCCAAAATCTCCCTGAGCAGGGGACTGTGATAAAGCATGGAAAAAAACCTTGTGGGAAGAGCTTCAGGATGGTCCTGAACAATGCAGGGGTAGAAACTCTAGTCTCAAATAATTTTTTAAAGTTATTTGAATTATTAAATAGTTGAATTATTTAATCCTATTTAATCTTGTGCTGAAGGGCTCAGGGATATCCCCAGGCTGCTCTTGTTGCTCAGATTGGATTTTGTGGGGAGATGCTGGTCCAGGAATGGGAATGAAGAGCCAGAGCAAAACATTTTTATTAAGTAGTAGGAGAGGACTTGAGCTGTCAATCTGTGACTTACAGAGGAGTCTCCTGATGTGGAAAATACCAAAGTGACCCTGAAAGTCAGAGCTGCCCAAATGACCTTGGGGTGCAGAGCTTAGCAGAGCTTCTCAGTGCTGGACTGGGAGCACAGCTTTAAATTCAGGCCTAACCTTGGTTTGGACTGTATTTCTCTGTGGGTGCAGGGGATGATGCAGCTCTGATTTGGTGTTTCCCTCAGGAAGTTTGTCCCTGTGTGTTTAAACTCCAGGAGAATGGCTCGTGGTGGGGGGGTTGTGGCTGGGTCAGGCAGATGCTGAGGGCTTTGCATGGATTTTAATGAACTCAGAGCCCCCTTGACAAGCTGAGCTGCTGAAAACCTCCTTATTGTCACCACAAAAGGATCCTTAAGAGGCAAAATAAGGAGATTTTTGCCCTTTGTGTTCACATCCTTTGGCTTGACTTGAGCTCCTGTGCCTGGGACCATCCTGCTGTCCCTCCCACCCAGAGGCAGCTGCAATCAGCTTGCCCTGCTCAGTCTCCATGGGATTTCTACCAGGAAAATTCCTTTTTGGACTGCAGGAGCTGTTGAGAGGCATTAAAAACAAATTTCCTCCTCCTAGTGCAAACAGGAGACCGCGGGAAGCAGCAGCAGGTGCGACGGCGAAATGAAAATCCTCATTTTAGGTTCTTATCCTGCATTGTCTTGAGCATCCAGCAAAACCTGTAGGTGGGAGGGTGAGAGATGATGCTTGGGGGGACTGGAATTCTTCAAGATGCCATGTCCCAGGTGATGGGAAAAGGATTTGAGGGTAGGGAAGTTGCAGAGCAGAGGTGAAATATTCCCAAGCAGTTTCTTTTGTGTGTGAGGTGAATCCGGGACCTTTCTGCCTCTGCTGTTGGAAATGTGGCAGGGAGCATCTCCCTGTGTTAGAACTTCCCCTTGTAGCCCTGGGAAGGAATTATCCCGTGGGATAACTCATCCTAAAGAGAGAAAAGGAAGCTCAGCAGCTGGAAGTGACAGGAGGGAGGTTTCCTGTGAGCTGCAAAAATCCCAGGGCATTCTTGCTGGAGCTGAGGAAGCATCTGACAAAGGAGGAGAGAGCTGCCTGCTCTAATGCCATTCTCATTAATCACATTGCAAAGAAAGGAAATCAGAGAAAATCGTTCAAATTACAGATGGCTAGATTTGGTAATTAGAATTTAGGCTAAAACAGATGTTTGTAATTAAGTGTTTATGTCATTGAATAAAATCCAGATTGCAAAGTTTATTTCACAGGGTTTTAATGGTTTTAATTCTCCATGTTGGGTTTGGGGGCAAAGATACAGCTGATAATGTTTTAGGGAGGGAATAAAAACCCCACGTGGCAAAACCCAGAGCAGCCAAACCTGTCCATGTTTCAGTGTCAAGAATTGTGAAGAATTTGGCTTTGGGGATTGAGGGAAGTCCCCCAAACCCCATGGATTTTCCATGGAGCTCTGATATTGCAGAGGGGCACAAAACCAACAGGGCTGTGCACAAATCAGATGGTGCAGGCAAGGGAGAGAATCAATTTGTTAGCAGACAAATTGGCTTTTTTGTGACAGAGGGACAAAGCTGTGGTTTCAAATGAGAATATAAAAGTAGTGAAGGGTTTTTATAGGTGACAGGGGGGAAGTTGAGGAAGGTACAGGAGGGCAGTGACAGATCCCTCTGGCTTGGAGAATATTCTAAAGGTCTCTTTTCACTCCTTTGCTGAAGGTTATGACCTCAAAACTTTGTGGTTTACATCTGTTCCATGCAAAGTCAGGCTGCAGGGAAGGGATTTCTATTCCATGCCACGAGGACTTGATCCTGTTCATCTCCACACCCTCCCCAGTACTTAAATTGCTTGAAATCATAAAGGGTGCTGGTAAAAATACTAATGAATTTTCCAGAGTTCAGGAGTAAAACATTCCAATCAATAATGTCAAATGCTTCACTGAGATCTACAAGTCTCTTGCTCACCAGCTAATATGGGATTAACTGCTCAGGGAAAATGGAAATGGAAACCCAGCAGGAGAAAATTAAAAATGTTGTGCCAATATTCTGATTTGGTAGGAAATGGGGGAAACTCTGGGATGGCAGGGGTTGTGTTTAGTCTCATAACAGTTTCATTTGTCCATCTGATGTTAATATGGTTTCTGATTCAGGAAAGGAATTGCTAATTGGGTGTGGCATCCTATAACCTGAATGAGGTTAAGTTCATAATTAAAATTAAATGCATGGAAAGAGCTTTATGGTACAGGCTGGAGAAGCCTGGTTAAGGAAAGAATTTATATTGAAGGGATAAAAGAAAGGTGGGGAGAAGGATTTATCTTCTTTAAGAACCTCTGGAAAAAGCTTTCCAAAGGAGAATGTTTAGGTCAGCCTTAGCAGGTTGGAGGAGTGAAAGGTCACTGGTGCTGTCAGAGCTGAGGTTTGGGGTTTTGATGGCATCAAGCTGGAATCCTGCCTTTTAATTTAGGATGAGTTGTAGGTTCTGAGGGTTTTGTGCTGCTTTTTAAGTGTCTAATCCCACACCAGTGTGGTCAGTGAGGTCTCACCACTGGTCTGAGTGAGATCAAGCAGGGTTAAATCCAAATTAGCAGCAGAGTGGAAGCCCAAGGTTTGTTGGGATCATTGAGCTGGGCAAGATTGACCCTGCAGGGCCACTGGCAGCAGGGAATCAGTCTGGGCAGGCTCTGGGAGGAGGAGAGGATGCAGAAGCCACTGCAGGGCTGGAAGTCACAGCCAGGGCGAGGTGAACAAAGCAGCTCCAGGCTGGAGACTGAGCCCTCTGCCAGGAGCTGGGAAGGGAAGGGGATGCTCCTGGAAGTATCCACGAGGAAAATGCAGCCTTGATAGTAATGAGCTGCAACGGCTTAATTCCAGCAGAGTCAGGAGGTGACAGTAATTAAAAGTGAAATCTCAGTCGCAACACTGGGCACGGGGGAGAAAATAGCTGATGGTTAACGAGCCCAAAACCATGGAAACTGCTGTGCACGGGTGAGAAACCGGGTTTGTGAGGCTTGGTGGGCAAAGAAACCTGGGCAAAGGCAAGCAAAGGCAAGGTGAGCAGGAGAGGGGACGGGCTCTGACACTCTGGGTGTTCCCTCAGCAGCGCTGTTCCACAGGGAGCTGGAGGTTGGAGCGAGGGATGGAGGATCTCTGTGGGCTCTGAAAGGCAGGATTTGACTGCTGGACAAGCAGATCTAGCAAAACCTCAGCTCCTGTGGGTCTGCCTGTCAAAGAGGTGGTCGGAAAAGACCTTGCTGGCTGAAACAGCACAGTTGAGTTTCCTTCTGTGGGAGCAGGCGTTGGACCTCAGAAGCAATTCCCCCTGGGAATTCCTGCTTCTCTCAGGAGCAATTCCCCCTGGCCAGCAGATTGATCAGAGCCACCAAAATGCTGAAAAACCTCCCTCGATTAGGAAAGGAAAACTGCAGAAACTGAGATAGAAAGGGCTGGGAAGGAGCAAGGATGAGCAGAGATAGAGAGACGACAGCGATGGATGAACCAAACCGGCTGTCCTGGTTTGAAGGACAGGTGTCTGCCAATAAAGGCAGAAACTTCTCTTTCAAATGGAGAATGTAAACCCCCTCCCTCCAAATTATTATTATAATTTTGAAATTAAGGGGCTCTCAGGCAAAGATAGGGGAATTAGGAATA
>JANRGV010000059.1:4157266-4169457 GCA_024734035.1 Alethe castanea | reverse complement strand
TGTAAGCGCAGCTGAGCAAACATAAAATGACAGACAATCAATTATTTAAGTTTCAGATAACTACTCCCTTCTAACTTTTAATTACTTTCAGCAAGGTAACTAAAACCCTAATTTCCTAAGGTTAGCGTTCCACTGCCCCGCAGGTGTCGGTGTGCCAGGAGATGGTGACGGAGCTGCGCAACATCATCCTGTGCCAGGACAGTTTCCAGCCCCGCCGGAGGCGAGGGGGGCTGGCACGGACTCGCCCCGCCGCGCCCGAGGAGCGCCGAGCCCGCAGCACCACCACGCTCAGCAACGGCAAGCTGTGCAGCGGCGGCGAGCCCGACCCCCTGGCACAAAGACTGGCCCAAGAGGCCGCCCTGGTCGCCAGGGGCTGCACCCACATCCGCGTGTGCCCCGAGTGCCGCCGCTTCCAGGGGCTGCGGGCGCGGCCGGCCGCGGGGTCACCGGCGCGCAGCGAGGAGAGCCTGGGCTGGGACAAGGCCACCAACAGCAGCGGGCCCGAGTAGCGCCGGGCCCGGCGGCAGGCCTAGGGGAGGGTCCTGTTCCATTTTACAGAACACGGACTTGTACAATGTCAACTCGTTTTTAAATCGATAGCGGTTAGCCGGCTTCTCCAGAGCGAGGCGGGCCTTGGCGTGGACACGGCCGCTGCGGTTTCGGTGTCCGCTGCGGCCTGGCGTGGCAGCAGGGAGGTCCTCAGGCTGGTCTGGTGGCTGTCCAGAGGTTGTCTCTGGGAAGGAGGGACCTGGTGGGTGGCTGGTGGAGCAGACATTGCCCACGTTGGGGCACGGAGGGGGTTCTTGGAACTTCTCCCCCCTCCAAGGTCAGGAGAAAGGACACTGGCGCTGCCTCTCCATCACTTCCTGGGGGATGTTCTCCAAGGGCACGGGGTGGGGCTTTTTATTTGCCGTGGCTGTGGGAAAAGAGGAGTCATTATTTTGGGGTTTTTTGTTTCATTTGGGTATGTCAGGACCCAGTCTTCAAGGCACCAGGTGCTGAACTCTTCTTCCTTTTCAGAGAGTGGCAGGTGGGTTGAAGGGGAGAAGGAGGATGGGATGGGACACGCTCCCTGTGAGAAGCAGCATTTGCTGGAAGTCCATCTGAGGAGTTATTAAAATATATCTAGAGAAATATATCTATACATAGATATATATATATTAAAATGCCAAAAAGCAGCCAACGAACACAGTGAACTCAAAGAGGCCTTGAAACGCCTGGAATTTCAGGGGTTCTGTGTCTTTTCTTTCATTCTGGGGTTATCTTTTGCTTTTTTTCCCTTTTCCTTTCTGTTCTTGGGATGGGGTTGGAGAAACCTTTTGAGGGAGGTGGGTGGGGAGCACTGGGGGAGGCTGCCCATCCCCACCAGCTGAGGGAGGAGGTGTTGGGACCCCCAAAGTGTCCCTGGCTGTGCTCTGCACGTTCCTGAAGTGACTCTGAGCTCTGCCCCAGGCTCACGAGCTCCCCAAATTCCGTGACCCCAAGGAGCACCCTCAATTTCCAGGGTGAATTCCAGCCACACAGCATTTGAGAAAAATCATTAGCCTGGGATCTCGTGTGAGGAGAACAGTGACTTGCCCAGAAACAGCAGCAGCTCACCCTCTGCTTGGTACAGATGTGGGGTTTACACTGGCAAATTTAATTTTCTGATTGAAAAAACAAATTCTATGCAATTTCTGGTCGTAAAAGGAAAGAGATGACAATGGAGAGGGGCAGGGGAGATAAAGCCTTGAGTGAAGGTACATCCTGTTCTTGAATTGTTTTCTTTTCTTTTTGTCTTGAATGTACTGAAATAAAAGATGTCCTTGTATAATCATGTTTTTTTTTTTTTTTCCCTCCTTCCCTATTCAGAGTCAGGAAAGTTGTGAGACAGTTTGAGGCCCATCTGTTCAGGGAGAAACCCAGCAATTTGACAGGCAAGAGGTACTTTGGCTGTGTCCACACCCCTGGTGTTGCTGTGACCTGTAGCTGAATGGAAAACAGGAGTTAAAAAGCAAAGGTCAATTTAAAAAAAAAAAGCCCAAATACCTGGCGATGAGGGAGAACTCAGAACTGACAGCAGGGTGAGCAGGGATGCAGCTCCATCTTTCCCATACTTGGTGGTTGGAGTCAGGTGCCCAGGGGTGAATCCAGGATGATGCCAGCAGGGAATGGGGTTTTATCCAGAGTTATGGGTACAGGAGGGTTGTTCTGATGATGCCAGCAGATGTTTCTGAGGAGGATGTGTAGGGAATGGGGTTTGATCCAGGGTAATGGGCACAGCAGGGTCGTTCTGTTGTCCCCAGCAGGGTGTGAAGGGAAGCTCTGCCTCCCAGTGACTGTAAAACAGGCAGCGAGGAGAGGATTTAGAGCTCGTTTTTTAGGATGTTGTATGAGATGTTCACAGAGGTCCTTCCTGGCTTTCACATCTGTAAATGCACAGGATGTTCCCCTCTCCCTGGCAGAGCCTGAGCAGTGAGATAAGCAAGGCTCCCCCAAAGCCATGGGGCTGGAGAGGCAGATTCAGCTGAGGTAAGTCAGTAAAACTCCATCGAGCTCTGCAAGGAGCCAGGCTGGGCTTTCAAAGTCCTGACAGCAGCACTAGAGACATCTGAGAGTGCCTGTGTTGTGCTTAAAGGCCAACATGTTTCTACGAGCCGCAGAATATATTCATCAAAGGGAAGCTGCTTTTTAAAATTTATTTACAGATTAGCAGAAGAAAAGGCTCCATGAATCATTTATCAGACCTGATGTTTTTTTCACTGCTTCCCCGCCTTGAATAAAGAGAAATCTTGACAGAGCCAGACATTATTCTGCATCCAAAGATCTTGCAGTCATCTCCTCAGACAGAGGATGTCAAGGAAAAAAATGATGAGAAACCACCTGGTTTCTGAGTGTCTCTGCTTTTTATCTCTCCTGTTAGCTTGCTCCACCCACATGGTATTTTATATCTAGGTCTGTATTTTAAGGAGTTTTGTTTCATGTCCCTCTTGCCCTCCTCTCTTTTTACTGGTTTTTTTTTTTTTTCTTTTTTTAATATTCAGAGGTTTTGTACTCAGAACAGAAATGGACCTCAGACGAGGAGGATAAAAGCTGCTGTCATTGAGATGACTTTTCTAATGTCCCTCTGTCCTGTATTTTCTGCTCCCTGGTTAATCCTTCCAGGTCCCACATTATGCATGTGCTGGGTTTGTGCTCACACACATTTGCTTGCCCAGATGGGTTTACATCTCACATATTCCCTCTCTCCACAGTTTTTTTTTTTCCTTTCCTCTCATCTTTGAAACCTTTGTGGGGGCTCTTTTGCTCAGCCAGCCCCAATGCTAATGCAGTTCAAGATCTGTAGTAGTTTGCCTTGCAAAAGGCACTTTCCCAGTATTGCTGTCTCCTGATAAACCCCGGGTAATTCTAGTAAGATATCTCTGTGAATTCCACCGGGAGCCAAAGATTAGATCAATTAAAAGGTAATACTTTGCTTTATCCCTCTAACCAGTGTGTTTGAGGCTCCTGCTTCCCTCTATTTCAGGCTCATGTCTCTCCCTGCCCTGACAGCCAATTCTCCAGCCCTGGCTCAGTCAACAGCAGCCTGGCAGCTTCCTAACTAAAAGGCCTGGAATCTCTCCTCGTGGGCTAAAACTCGTGTTTGTGTTGTTTTTTCCAGGCAGTTCCATTTTCACCTAATGATAAAAAGCTGTTTTTTCCCCAGAGGTTTCATGGGTGAAGGTATTACCGAGGTCTGGACTAACCTGGGGGCATTTCCTGAGCTGAGCTGTGTACATGAAATGGAAAAGGGTTATTCTGTGAACACAAAACCTTGGGAAGAGAGATGCTGAGCTATAAATTATAGAACAGACACTAAGCCCTCAGTGGTCCTGAGACAGGAATCTTTTTAACCATTCCACAGCCACAGGAACCTTCCCGGCTTCTGCCCTTCTCCTCGAACCCCAAGTGCCTCACCAGGTAAGTGACCCAAAAAGTGGAGGCAAATCCACAGGGAACAGCTTTTTTTTTGCAGAGATTTGGAGTTCTAGAAGGGGTATGAATCCCTGTGAACTGGCAGGGAACTGGGAACTGCAGCTGTGGGCACAGGGAAACTGGGATGGACACAGCAATGTGGGTAACTGGTTTGGGTGGTTCTTGGGTGATGGCTCTGAATGGCAAAAAAGAGACCTGTGGGTGAGACCTGTTCATTGGAGGCTGGCTGGTTCCTGAGGAGATTTTCTAAGCTGGCTCCTAAGCTTCTGTAAGAGCAAATAAGCAAAGATGGACTGGTTTGAGGTGAAGCTGTCACAACTTGGCTGTGAAAAGCCTGGCATGAGAGATTAAAGCCCCTCCAACACTTTTGTTTCATTCAGCTCTGCAGTTTATTACCTACTGGATGGGTGTTTCTCTTCTGCTTCACTTGTTCATCCAGTGAAGGTGATGGAATTTCTTGCAGTGACTTTGGCTAGAGGGGGAAAGCAGCAGTGGCCATCAGGAGGAGAGTGGGGCACCACTCCAGGGCAAGGGAAACAGCCCCAGTGTGTGCAGAATCAGACAAAAAGGACTGCAAACTGCCACCAGGAATGGTGAAAAGCAACTCTGGGCTCACCTGTGACACTTGCAAGGGTGTAAGAGTGAGGGAACATAACATTTGCCTGAGTGAGGGGCTGAACACAGCTCAGGAAAGAGCCCAGCGAGCCCAAATGCCTGCAGAACAGAGCATAAAGCACCCACAGTTCCAGAAACCCCATTAGGGTCTGATGGCCACTAACTGATTGAAAAGACAGAGCTGAACTCTTGTGGGCACAAAGTGGCTCTCATGAATTCAGTATAAATGGGCTCCCCTGGAACTCGACACCACGCTGGGAAAATCAGCCCTGTGTCAGGACAATGGGCAGGTTTATGCATCCTTCAGGGAGGGTTTTTTCCCCTCCAGGGGGGGAATCTGCTGTGCTCCAGGTGAGCTATGAGTCTGGTTGGTGGCAGGGCTGCAGCATTTGGTGCCAGGGAGGATTCCAGGTGGAGGGTGAGGATGTGCAGCTGCCCTGGCTGGGGGGGACGTGTGGCACTGCACCACCAGCACAAAGTGAGAGCCCTGCTGGGGCCAGAGCAGCAGGAAAATGAAGGGAGCTTAATTAACAAAGGCTTTCTCCTCTGCTGTGTTGAGGTCTGCAGTTACCAGCGTAGCTGGCAGTGCTCAAAGACTGAAATGACAGTAGTTGGCTGTAAAAGAGATAACTGTCAGATTAGCTGGGACATATCTCCACCGAGGTTTTCTATATCATACCTATCTTGAAGCATCTCCATGTATCAAAGGGACTAGTTGGCCATTTGCCTCTCCCAAGTACCCTTTCCACCGTGATAAATAAGGCTCTGTTACAGGGGAAAGGCCTAACATTTCTTGTGCCTTGACTCAAGCTGGTTTGGAGCAGTGTTTTTTGGGCTTTGATCAATGTGTGGAGACGAATCCTTGCTGTTGTTTTCAGTGCTTGATGGATTGAGTTTAGGGTGCAAGGGACAGAAAATGTCTGTTGAGGTGTAAAGAGAGGGAGAAGAGATATTTCTGCCAGGATCCCCACGGGGTAAGTGGGATTTTCACTGACATTGGTGAGGAAAAGGCAGTTTAAATATATGTTTTTTCAAACATCTTCAATTTTTCCCTGTATCACTGAATCCCAGTTGGTTTTGGTTGGAAGAGACCTTAAAGGACCTTGTTCCATCCCTTTCACATGGGCAGGGATGCTCTGCCTTCCACGCACCGGTCCCTTTGCTGTTCATCCCCAAATACTTGTCCTCATGTTGCTAAATCCCCATAAAAAGGTCTCAGCCTGGCTTTTGCCTGAACTCCCAGGGAACGTTCCTGAACGGAGTCCTCTGGCTTTCCAGCTCTTGCTGAGCTGAGATTTAAAGCAATTTCCTTTCAAAGCCAGAAATGAACACAAATGAGAGGAAAGAACCAGGGGAAGAAAAGAAGAAAGACCTTTTTATTCCCAGACGAGCACTGAGATGTCTGAGCTGCAAGCCTCAAACTGATTGTTCTTCCAGAGTCTACAGCAAAAGCTCCTGAGTGTTCCTGAGCACAGGAGGAGGCTCTGATTGCTGCTGGCTGAGCTAAACTGGAGCAAGGAGGTGAACACACAGTCCCTGGTTTTATTGAACCACTGCTCAGCCACAGCATCCTCAGCTGAAATGAAGGTCACGATGTGGTGGGGAGCCAGATGTGAGCAGAAAGCACCAAATGTGCTCTGAGGTCCTGGGGGCCAGACTGCTCTCCTCTGTGAGGAAGGTTTGTCTGCTGGCCATTTCTAATGGCCCTGGGTCAAATGGATGATATTTCTGTTTGGAGCTAGGCCTCGAGTGGGAAACTCTGCTGTTTTAGAAGTAATTTTTTACTCTGATCAACCTATTTCACTCTAATTCCTCCATGTGAACACTGTATTTCAAGGGGACATCACTATTTTGGAGTGAAACCCACTGCTTCTAGATTTGTTTTGGACATGGTCATGTCCCCAAGGAGCTGTCAGAAAGCAGCATCAAGGATGGCAAAAATGCCACCGAGCCATAGCAGGGACCAGAGAAGCTGCTGTCACAGCACCCCGTGCTCTGTGCTTTGCTCAGGGCTATTTCTGGGTTGTTTTCTGCTGTGTCCCAACAGCGAGGACAGAAGCAGAACTATCTCTGCACCAGTTTGCTGATCCGTGACAGACTGGGCTGTGTCTGCATCCCTTTCCTGCTTGGACTTTCTTGCCAGTGAGATAAGGGTGAAGCCTTGCCAGGCAGAGAAGGATGGGGCAAGGCTGGAGGCCACAAGCATTCACTCTTGATTCACCAGCAGTGCTTGTTGGGGCTTTGGAAATGTCACTTTTGCCAGCACTCTGTAAAATGGGGGTGACCTGATTATTTCTCAATATCACCCTGTTTGCTAAATATGCTGTCAGAGAATAGAAGTGGAGGGAAATCTTTGGATTAAAGTGTAGGACTGGCAAGGTTTAATCTGTTCCTGTTTGCACAGGGCTCTAAGAGCGGGTGGAGATTTGCCAAGTGTTTGCCAACATTAATGGTTAATTATTATGAATCCTGGCAGCCCACAGACGCAGCCAGCATCGTTCTCCAAGTGGGATCCAGACCTGTAATGGAGTTGTTGCACACAGAAGATGGGAAGAGAGCTTCTAGCTCTGTTCTGTCCTGTTCTCCCAGCCAAAGCCCCATTCCAAAATCAGACAGCAGTGGCACCTCTTTGTCATCAGAGCTACAAATCCAGGACATTTGGCAGAGGGAGGCTCAGCCTTTTCTATGTCTGGGCTCATTTGTGTCTGCTGGTGGCCTTTTTGTCTGAGTGAACAGGATGGAAATTGTGTTCTGAGATGAGATGTGTCTGGAGCAGGTGGGTGCCACGCCAGAGACAGATCCAGAGCTGGCTGGAGAAGGGCTCTGAGCATGATCCGTGCCCAGGCTGGGTCAGCGAGTGCCTGGCTGTGCTGAGGCCTTTCCAAACTGAGGGATCACAGGAGAGAACAGGGCTGGCAGATCTGAGTTTGGGGGTTTCCCAAGCACAGCAGGGCAGCTGCATCCTGCACTGAGAGCCCAGAAGGGTCCCCACAGTGATGGAGAGGGTGACAGCAGCCAGCTGAGCCAGTGTAGCCCCAAGTGGGGGAGATCTGATTTGCCAGACTTCATTTGCAGCAGTGCCATTGCAGCAGTACCTGAGAAAGCTGCCTTTATCTAATAGCAACCACCCAGAAAATGAAATCAACTGCATAAAAGGCTCAAGGCCCATTTGGTCCTCTGAGCATGCCTAGCAATTGCCAAATTATGAAAATGCAATAGATCTTGAGACTCCAGCGGCGCTGATTTATTTCTGATTTCTCCATTTGAACACACAGCCTCAATTTCTGAAGCTGAAAGCTGCATTGTCCCAATCTTTGGGCCACTGATAATATTTGAGAATTATGGCCATGGAGAAATGTTTGCTCTAAAAGGTAACTTCAAGGTGCATTAGTCTCAGATAATTGACAGAGACTAAAGAAGTGATTTGGGAAGCATTTATGCAGAACCAAAGATCCCAGTGAACAGTTACCTTAAATTAATGGTGTAGCAAGGAGCAGCTTGCACTTGATCAGCTGGCACTGGTGCTAAATGAAGTCAGGCTCTAAAGTTATTAGCAAAATATCTATGAAACAGCTCTGCTGTGGATTTATGAGCTTGCTTGAGTCTTTAGGGCTGAATCTGCAGTGTGCTCAGCATTCCCTGGCTTGGGAGGGAGCAGGGAATGCTCAGCATCTGCCAGGATTGGGCTCTCCTGGAGCTCAGGTCAGGCTAGCAGGGCTCACACCTTTAACTCCCTGCTTAATCCCCAGTCAGAATGAAAGGTCTTCTCTCCACACTTAGTAAATCTCCAATTTTATTTCTCATTATTAAATCATGGAATTGGCCATAAATGTTTAAATTAAGTGAAAAGAGGAGAGCTTTGTGAGAAAATTGAAGCCTCTTTCAGGAATTGAAGAATAATCTCCAAGGATGAAGAAAGTTGCATTTGCCAGACCCAAAAGTGAAAGGATCAAAAAGCTACAGAAAAGAAATAGAAAATTGCATGGTTTAAATCCTCTCCCCTGCCCTCCCCTAAAATCTCTGCTGTTTTTAATATAGGGAAAAGCATTCTGATAAGCAGCAATGTCTGAAGATGCTCCTTCCTCTGCTGCTGCCTTTATCTCTCTGTGACCCAGGGAAGTTTGGTGACCTTGGTGTCCCCAAGTGTGACAGTGACATTCTTGCTCTGTGAGCAGTGAGACCTTTTGAACATTATTAGTGTGAGCTGGGAATTAATTTGGTTTAGATGCCTCACTCTGACTGGCATAAAACCTGCTTTGTTTTGTTGTTTTGTTTTTTTTTTTCATTAGCACAGTGAGCAATTAACTGTTTGATTTTTCACAGACTGGGTTTGATTCTCCATCTCAGGTAATCTTTCAGGAATACATGTGAGAGGTTGTTTTTTTTTTTTTTTTGCCTTTCAGACCAAATGACAGTGAAATTAGGGGAGTTTGTGGCTTTTATGCTGGATGTAATTCCCTTGTGGCCTCAGTTTGTGCAACTGGTAAGTGCCCAGTGACAGTCATGGGTGACATTAATTTGTGGTGCATAAGAAATGAGGAAATGCTTAGGACAGGGTTATTTTCAGATATTGAGGATGTTTTGCTTGCTGAGTTTTATCGGGTCCAGCTCTAAAAATATGAAAAAACCTCAGATTTGGTGGCTCTGTCACCTCACACAGACATGCCAGTGGGGTGAGTGTGGGTGTGAGGTGTCACTGTTGGTGTCCCCTGCACAGCCAGGCAGGAGGGAGGATGTGCTCATCCCAGTTCTCCCAGTTCTCCCAGTTCCCATGGCCTGTTTAACCCTGGGGAAGTGGCTGTGGGAAAGAGGGGAGCCTGCCAGGGAGGGGTAAAAGCTTCAGCAAGAGGATACCTGTGTGCCAGGGAGGAGGAGATGGAGACTCATCAAACTCCAACAATGAGACAGCCAAGGTGATAAGCACTCAGGATCTGGGTTAGCTTGGGCTGAATTCAAACTGGTCCCCGGAGGGGGGAGATTATACTGTGTTAACAATTCCCTGACCTGTCCAGGCTCCGTGGAAATGGGCTCTAAAGTCAGCCAGGGGTACAGTGGCCACTTTCTCACACTTGCAGCACTGACCCAGTGGAGGTTAACACAGACATCTGCTCTATCCAGTCCATCTGTAATTATAGAAAGCAGCCCCTGAAATGTGTTTCGAATCAAACTGTGGTGCCAGTTACCAGCTAAAATATGCTCTGTCTGCCTTCTAGCAACTAAATAGCACAGGTGAGCTGTGCAAAAAGAAACCATGAGGATTGTTAGGGGAAGAGTGTGGCCTCTGAATGCAATGGAATTCTTTATCTCCCTGAAACAGATCCGAGGGGCAGAGGGGGAAGGAAAACCAAGTGCAGACAAAGCTCTCTCCGGAATGTATTGAAAGGACCAAATGAGGCGTTCAGAGCACGGGGAGAGAAGGTTTTTTAGGAGTGTTAGCAAGGAAATGTTCGGCCGTGCTGGCCTGCTCAGGAATGGAATAAACCCAATGTTGTGTCAGCAGGGTAGAAAGGAAGAACACCCAAGTTGTTTTCTCTCTGTGAAAGGGCAAGCAGGCCCATGAAATGTATTTCAGCTTGGGCTGGGAGGAGAGTGGGGCTGGCAGGGTGGCACACAGCAGAGCTGGTGATGGAGATGGTCTGTGGGATGGGGGCTGTGGCACCTGGAGACCCCCAAGCCCTTCCACACGGGTACATTTGCCAAGGGTGTGCAGCAGCAATGTGAGTCTGTCACAACCCTGGCATCAGGAAAGTTTTTCTCCACCTTTGAAGAAAATACCCTGTGCTTTGTTTAAAAAGCTGCTGTGAACCCAGGCCGAGGAGAAGCAGGGAATGGCAGACAGTGCAGCTGTGTTTTAGCTGTGCTAATAGGTTTGGGCACCTCTGATTAGCTCATTAGATTCTATGACTAAGCCTATTACAGCTTTTAAATTTGGAGCTGGGGTTAATATGATGTGCTGATGGCTCCAGCTCTGGCAGTGGTCTCAATTTGCTTCTTGGGAGGGAGCTTTTCTGCTGAGAAATCCTCAGGGCACTGCTTTAGCTCTGGGGATGCCAGGATTGCCTCCTTGGCCCAGCCTGAGCTGCGTGGGTGCAAAGCCACGACAAGGCAGGGAATTCCTGGCAGAGCAGGAGTTAATGCAGCCCCTGGGCTGGGGCTGGAGTCCTCCTGCTGTCCTGTGCCTGGCTGGCACCCACAATGCTGCCATTGTGCCTCGCAGGAGCGTGCACAGCCGGGGTGTGCGGGTAACAGGATAAAGCTGTCCCGATGATGTTACAGCCTGGGGAGATGCACTGCAGCCACTCAGCCATGACTAATGCAGCTCTCCTCCAGCTCCCCTGCCTTTGCCAGGCAGGACAGGCTGTGTTTCAGGCAGTTTCTGATTCCTACCATGCAAGGATGGAGGTGGGGAGCCAGGCTGGGTGGATTTGTCCTCGGTCTCAGCATGATTTGTCATCCACGTCAGGCTTGGAGCAACCTGGGCTAGTGCAAGGTGTCCCTGCCTATCCAGAGGGGTAGAATGGGATGAGCTTTAGGGACCTTTCCAACCCAAATCCAGCTGGGATTCTGTAATTCTGTCCTTGACCAGCCACTGCAGAAAAGGAGGTGCCAGCACTGAGTAAACAGGAAAGGAATGGGTGAAAAAGAGCAGATGGGCACTGCCAGCAAAGAGGTGTAGCTGCTGCATGAGCCAGTGCAGCCAATGCTGCTGAACATGCAAAGGTTATGGGTTTGCAGGGTTTAGGTGATTTTATATTTGGTTCCAGCAGGACCATGGAGGCAAGGGAGTGCCACTCTGAGGAAGGTCTTGTGCCCAGAGCTGGACCCTGGCACTGCAGGGATCTTGGCATCACCTCTGTGTGGCATCACAGAATCACAGACTGGGCCAGAGCAAAGAGACCTCAGCAGGTCACCTCGTCCTCCCTGCTCCAGCAGGGTCATCCCAAGGCACAGGGCTGTGTCCAGGTGGTTCAGGAATCTCTCCAGTGAGGGTGACTCCACATCCTCTCTGGGCAGCCTGTTCAGGGCTTGGTCACTGAATAATGAAGTTCTTTCCTCCTGTCCTGGTGGAGCTTCCTGGGATCAGTCCCAGTCCACTCCCCATTGCTGGGACCCCGGAGCAGAGCCTGGGCCCTGCTCGGAGCCCTCCCTGCAGGCACTGATAGACAGGGGCGAGGTCCCTTGTCAGCCCTGAACAGCCCCAATTCCTCCCTCGTTCCCAAGCCCCAATTCCCTCATCAGGGAGATGCTCCCGTCCCTTGTCTCTGCCACCCGCGGTGGCCCCGCTGCAGGATCTCCGCGTCCCTCCCGTGCTGAGGAGCCCAGAGCTGGACACAGCACTCCCGATGCGCCTGCCAGGGCTGGGCAGAGGGTCAGGATCCCCTCCCTGTCGCGCTGGCATCGCTCTTCCCGTCGCATCCCAAGGAAACCCTCCTTGGTGACAAGGATTACGTCATCGGCGTCGCCGTCTCCACGGCAACAGGGGGCGCGCCCCGCCACGTGACCGCGCGCGGTGTCACGTGATGTTTGGAGCTGCTTCCGGGTCGATGCGGGACGCGGCCGCCGGGCCTGGGTGAGAGGGGCGGGGGACAGGGGGGGACAGGGGACAGGGACAGGCCGTGTGA
>JANRGV010000059.1:4129053-4156768 GCA_024734035.1 Alethe castanea | reverse complement strand
GGGTCAGGGACAGGCCGTGTGAGGGGTCAGGGACAGGCTGTGTGAGGGGACAGGGACAGGCTGTGAGAAGGGACAGAGACAGGCTGTGTAAGGGACAGGGACAGGCTGTGTAAGGAGTAGGGGACAGGCTGTGTAAGGGACAGGGACAGGCTGTGTGAGGGGACAGGCTGTGAGAAGGGACACCCCAAAGCTGTCAGGGGGCAGCTGTGTGCTTGTCCTGCCCCAGGCCCAGCAGCATGGACAGGGGTTTCCAGCAGGGAATAATTGCTGGTGCAGTGGGACAGGGTCAGAGTCAGGCCAGGAGTGTGCCAAGGGATAATTCAGGTGTCTGTTGTGTGCTGTCTGATCTCCTCAGTGCTGTGGTGTGGGAGCCAACAGCCCTGCTGGGTTTGATGGGGGCCTTGACATTTCACCTGTTTGGGTGGCTTGTCCTGGTGGCTCAGAGGGTCAGGCTCCCTGCACTGCTACAATTCCTGATAAATCCTGCTGGGATTTCACTGCCCAAGGCAGGGAGGAGTGGAGCTAAATGATCTTCAAGGTCCCCATCCAACCCAAACCATTCTATGTTTCAGTTCTCTGCTTCTCGAGATCATCTCAAAAATAATTTCCCTGAATCATGTCTCGGGAGAACGATGTTCCAGCTCCTTGCAGACCAATGTTTGTGCCCTTCATCCATTCCTTACTCTTTGTTTTCCTTGTGTACAAACATGTCAGGATGTGTTTGCTGTGTGACTCTTCGGGATGTGCCCTGAAGGCATTTGAGTGGCACTGGAATTTCATTAGCATGCCATTGATGATATCATTCTCCTGAAGGGTCTCTTCTTCTCCTGGGAGCCTCACAGCACAGGGGATGGCAATATTTTCCATACTGTTTTCAGTGTTTTGTTTTCACTTATCAGCTGCAGCAGCACTCTGGGTTGCCCTGGAATCAGTCTCAAGTCAGGCTCGTGCTCTTCTTTCCAGACACTTCCCAGTGCTGCTTCCAGCTTGGGAATCCCAGCACAGGAAGGATGTGGAGCTGCTGGGGAGGCACCAGGATTATCAGAGGGATGGAACAGCTCTGCTGGGAAGAAAGGCTGGGAGGGTTGGGATTGTTTGCCTGGAGAGGAGAGGCTTTGGGGTGACCCCATTGTGACCTTCCAGTATTTGCAGGGAGTCAGATGGAGAGGGACTATTTCCAAGGGCCTGGAGTGACAGGACAAGGGGGAATGGCTTCAAGGTGTCAGAGAGTGCCTTTAGACTGGATACTGGGGAGAAATTCCTCCCTGTGAGGGTGGGGAGGCCTGGGCAAAGGGTGCCCAGAGAAGCTGTGGCTGCCCCTGCATCCAGCCAGGCTGGATGGGGCTTGAAGCAGCCTGGGATAGTGGAAGATGTTGGAACGAGGGATTGGAATGAGATTATTTTTAAGGTCCCTTCCAACCCAATCCATTCTGAGATTCTCTGTCCTTTGTCACTGGGGCCACAGCCCTGCAGCAGAGCACTTAAATATAACAACAAAGGCTGTTTGTTGACACCTCTCAAAGCCCAAGTGCCTCGTTTGCACTCTATGTTGTCATTTAGAAAACCCAGAGTTATTTTGAGACGTGAATTGTTCCTTGTGCTGTCAGCAGGGACACGCTCAGGAATGTGCACCTTGCAGGTCACCCTGGGCTGCCCTTGTGCTGACAGCATTCCCTTGAAACCTGTCATTCCCTTTGCACATCCTGCAGCTCCCAGGCAATTGGAGGGATTCAGAGAAGCCACGTGCGTGACAGATGATTGCAGGGGACGTGAAATCCCTCGGGAAGGGAGGTGGGAAAGGTGACTGCCCACTCCACGACATTTTTGTCATCTCACAATGGCACTGGTGTTCAAAAGTAGAGCTTGAGGAAGAAAATGTTGGGGATTCAAAGCTGTTGGATGTAAATGTCAGTGGTTTTTCTTCTCAGTCCTGGATTGCTCTCACCCTGTAGCTGAAAACACCATTTTTGCCCATAAGGTGAGTTTCTCCTGTGCAGTTTCCAGCTGATGTTGTTCAGCAGATAAAGAGGGATGGAGCTGATGGTAAAGCCACGTGAAGGACTGAAGGCTTTATGCACATGGGAGTTCTAGAATTTCCAGACCAGGAGGTCTGAATGTGTGTTTGGAAAGCCCTGTCTGTCTGTGGATGGTGCTGAGCTCCCAGACCACTCTGGAACGAGGCCTTTCAGCCTAAAGCTTTGGCTCTCAGTGCAAATTGTTCCTGTACCATGTGGAATGGTCTAGCCTAAAACTAAATGCCTTGTTCCTTTCAAACTCCAGTTTGAGGACTTAATTTTTGATTCTAGATAAAGCAGTGACATGAGTCAAGTTGGAGCTATGTTGAGAGATGAACATGGTGATTTTTGTTTTTTGGGGTTTTTTTAAGACTAATCCTGTAAGTCCCTATTTATGGCATTTAAACTTTATACATAATATAAAAATGTTAACATTGCTGCTTATTGTACTCAAATCCTTTTGGTTGGTGGGTTTTAGGTAGTCTGGTCATGAAAAAGTGAAGTGGAACTTGTTAAACAGGTGATTCTCAGCAAAGGGAGCCTTAGTGAAATCACTTTTGTTTAGAATTTTATATCTAGATTTGCCTGAAACAAGTCTAAGGGAAAGAAATGGGCAGAAACTTTAATTCAGGATTAGCAATATGGCTTGCAATAAATGTGTGGCTCCAGCCTGAGGTTTAAAAATGTAATTTTGTGGTAATTAGTGGAAAAGCTGCCCTATGACTAATGGTACAGTGTAGGAAACCTGCACTGGTTCCTGCACGTTCAGGATTGTGCTGCTGTGTCCATGATGGGTAGCAGGACTGGGAGACCTCTGGGAACAACAATCTTTTCATTCATGAGCCTTCATTCATTCTGCTGCTGTGTTAGAAACCCATCAAATGCCAAGTTCAGGAAAACAGGGCAGAGAGAGAGGCTGAGTCCCACCTGGGCAGGGCAGAACCCCAGCCATGGTGCCAAAAACACTCCCAGCTGACTCTCAGTATCTGTGATGAGGCAAGGCCTTCTTCCTGTGCTGCTCTGTGCCATGCCCAGATATGAAGGGCACAGTTTTTATCTCCCAGATACATTAGGCAGCTGCAGAATGGAATTGGCAGGGGTTGCCTTTCGGCCTGGCCAAACGAGGTTTGGTGACACAGCAGAAAGGGGAAGTTGGCAAACAGCTGTTGGAGCAATCTCCCACTCACAAGCAGCTGTTTGCTCCTTCCCCTCCTGCCTGCCCTGGAAATGGGTTTGAGAGTAGCTGTGGATTTCTCACAGTGCTCGTGGGAGGGGCAGAAGTGACAAGTACAGAAGTCACCTTTTGCAGCCTGGAATTATCCTGGAACAGCACGTGGGGTAAGGAGGGCTTGAACTTGGCCCGTAATGCTGGGTTTGTGCAGCACCAAACCCTCTGGCTTTGGGTTCTTTCAAGTAATGTTTTACTTTAACCTTGAATTTGAAACAGGACCTGTTGGATGATCTGGAGCTCAGAAATAAAACCCACGACCCAAAACCCATCTGCTTGCTTTCCCTGTGTTCTCAAGCACCACTATCAGAAGGGATTCTTACTTGCTGACTGCTCATATGCTCTGTTTTTCTCTTTTTTATCCAGAAGTCCAAGAAGGGAGCATGGACCAGCCCAGTGGAAGGAGTTTCATGCAAGTTCTGTGTGAGAAATACAGCCCTGAGAACTTCCCCTACCGCCGTGGGCCTGGCATGGGGGTGCACGTCCCAGCAACTCCCCAGGGCTCACCTATGAAAGGTAAGTTCAGCTCTTTCTGAGCATAAGGGAGGAATCAACTGAGAGAGAAATCTCCTTGAATTGCCCAGAAAAAGAACCATCACAATGTGGTTTTTTACTGGAGAGTTGAGAGACTGGAAACTAACAAAGGTACAAAGTAACTGAACTGGTTGCTGTAAAAAAACAAATTTCTCTACAGCATGACAGAATCAGAGTTAGAGAATAGAGTGGAATCATTTGGGTTGGAAGGGACCTTCAGGACCACCAGGTTCCAGCCCTGTGAGTGGAAGATGGACCTAAGGCCCTGTGCAGTCTGTTTTGAGGGTTCAGCAGTCCTTGGAGCTTTCCTTCAGGCCACTGATCCTATTTTATTATTGCCTGCAGAAACAGGTGTTTTGGCAGAGGTGGCTTAAAAATACATAAAATATCTAAATTTGAGGTTGGTTCCTATGCCACCAGCTTGCTTTGATGCCTGCAGGGACAGGAGCTCAGTGTACCCAGGAGGGAACATATTTCAAGCAGAGTGATGAATTGTTGACCCTCCAGCCAGGCTGCTTTGGTGACAAGTGCCTCAGGTGAACTTTCAGTGTACTTTGTCTTCTCAAGGCACCAAATACTTTGTGACCTAGTGAAAAATTGCCCTCTCCTGTGCTCCTAACCTTGCTGCCTCAAGGGAGTTTAGCCAGATGTGTGTCTGAAGCTCTGTGCTGCTTGTGGATGTCCTTGAGCCTCCCAGACTGCAGAATCTGTGTCACCATCTCCTCTGAACTAGATCCATGTGACACCCTTTAGTCTTCCCTCACCCTCTGATGCTGGCATTTAATTCTTGGTTTGGATGGATGGGTCTGAGGCTCACATTGATCCCATCAGAGCTGCCCCTGCTTTGTGTCACACATCTTGCCCATCATGATCTGTAGGAGAAATCCAAACATCCATCAGGTCAATTTGTGTCAGAACCAGCCCCAAAGGGGAAAATAGCCATGGAAATCAGCTGGATGAAGTTTCCAATAACTGGGTTTGACAGAGGAGAAAAAAGGGCCTGAGTTCAGTTGAGGATAAAACACTCTCAAAATGAACAAGAACAGAAAAATGGCCTGATGGGATACACAGTCAGTGCCCTCTCTACAGGTAAATTTACATTTCTCCTGCTCACCTGAGCTGTTTGTGTGCTGAAAAGAGGCCACAGCTTAAAACGTGACTGAGACATGACTTACAAATACTGTATTAGTAATTCCCAAAGTGCCACACTGTCCTTTTAGGAAACCAGGCACTTCTGAGCCAGAAAACTTGGAAACCCAGATCACTCCAGGTAATTGTTTGCTGCTAAAATCTTTTTCTAGTCATGTAGCTGTCAAGTGTTAAGGAGAAAAGGGGCTACCTATTTAGGAAAAACCTTGTGGTTAGATTGTAATGGATTTCAGTACCCAGAGAGGTGGCAAAGCCATGTTGTACATGAAAGAGTGCAAGACTGATGGCTCAACGTGGATTTGTTTTGTGGAAATTGTTTCCTGTTACAAACCCCCAGCTTTTTGTCATGGTTTAGCCTTAGCACAGCGAGCTGTGATTGAGGTCCAAGTCCTTGGTTGTAGCTTTGAGTACATTTACATGAAGAGGAGCTGGAGCAAAACCAAAGCAGAAATGGAAAGGCAGAGCAGAAACCTGAGTCTATGCGTGAATCCTGAATGCTTTACACTGAACCTTGGGAAGGGAAGGCTTAGGAAGGAAATGTTTAAATACCTCCTAAGAAATGTTTAAATACCTCCTAAGAAAGGTTTAAATACTTCCTAAGAAAGGTTTAAATACCTTCTAAGAAATGTTTAAATATCTCTTGGCTGTTACTAGGCCCAAGTGGGCTCAGGGCTGGAGGATAAGGGATTGTGACTGTGCAGCTGACACTCCCTAGTCCTGTGTCCTATCTGCAGCAGCAGCTGCCTGGGGAAGAGCAGGAGTTGTGGCAAGAACTGATAGGAGACAGGCCATAAATGACAAAGGACAGGCCTGAAATACATGGAAGAACTGAAGAGCACTGATAGGAGTGGTACTTCATGTTTACAGCCAAGGCTGCAGGATGGTGCCAGTTATAAAATCCGTGTTTAACCTGAAATCGGTGTAAATTCTGACATTACTGGCAGATTTCTCCTGCTGGCTGTAACATCCACGTTTGGGGCTGGGTTCTGTAACTCCAAGGCAGTGCTGAGCAGAGGCAGCTTCTGTTTTTCCCTGTGCCAGACCGCCTGAACCTGCCCAGTGTGCTGGTGCTCAACAGCTGTGGCATCACCTGTGCTGGGGACGAGAACGAGATCGCCGCCTTCTGCGCCCACGTCTTTGAGCTTGACCTCTCTGACAACAAACTGGAAGACTGGCATGAGGTAAAATGGTGCTGGGCACCTTACTGGGTACCTTTCACAGCAATTACTGACTGCACATGCATTGCATTGATGAGAGTTCCATTTTTGTGGCTTCTTTCTCATCTCTGAAGGTGATGGTTATTTACTTCGACAGCAACTGAGCAATACATGTGATAAAATTAATCCAGTGTGGCACTTCACTGCTCTAACTTGTGACTTACAGTCTTGGCTCGTGGGTGAAAAATCTGTATTTTTATTTTATTTTGTCATGCAAAGCACTGGAACTGGCATTTCTAACACCAAAAAGTTAATGAGCAGTTTAGTTTTTAACAGAGTGGCAGTTGATTCCCAGCTTTGCCACTGTGATTGTGGACAAGGTGTTTATTCCCTCTCCATTTTTGTTGCCTTATCTGCAGAACAGATTTAATAATATTTACCACAAAGAGTATTTCTGCAACCTCATTAATTAATGCTAAATGCTGTTGTAAAATCCTTTGAAGTGCTTGGATGAAATAGTGCTCAATAAATGCAATGTAACAGGAGTGAAACAATCTCAATCCATTCAAGTGTCATTAAGTTCCTCACTAGATTATGCTCTCCTTTTATGTTAGTGTTTATTGCTGGAAATATGTGGAAAAAACCAGGATGTCATGGGGTTTTGTGCTATCAGATTCTCATGTCTTTAAGCAGGGAGGGAATGCAGTGTTTGCAGTGTCCCAGCTCAGGGGGGCTGGCCTCATATCTGGTCACTCACAAGCTGCACATCTCACACCTGCTCTGTGTTCAGTCTCTTCAGGCTGCCCTGGAACTGAAAGGCTCCTGTGTGTGCTGGCCCCTTCCTCTGGGACAGGATTAAGTTTTCACAGCCCATCCACACCAGATAAATATCTCCCCACCCCTAAAAGCTGCCCGTGCTGGGGATTCCAGATCCCTGGGTAGCCTGTTCCCATGCTTAGCTAATAACCTCATAGGCTAAACTGTGTCATTTAAGTCTCCTGTGCTGCAATTTCAGCCAGTTTCTGCCTGCCCTGTTCTCAGCAGGCAGGAGGAGAATCATCACTGGTCCTTATACAACAGCTTTTTATACCTGCTAAGAACTTTAATGCCTCCTTTCCTTATTTTAGTATAATACTGAAAAAAATACCCTTCTTCCAGGCATCCATCATAAGCCATTTTTTCCTAAATCCTGTGTTTTTGCTGGACTGATGTAATCCAATTTTCTACTTAACCCCTGAGGTGTAGCACCCAAACAATGACATCACCTGAGAGGAGGTGTGAAGTGAGGCAGGGTCATTACCTCATGTTTGCCACATTTGAATTCATGAGACAATCACCCTTTGCCAACAACTGGGCATTTATTGACCCCTGTGTGCCCTGGTCTGCCCATCCGTGCCCATCCCAACCCTTTGTGGAGTGGAGCCCTCCAGCCAGGTGTTCTCTGACCCAGAATTATTTTCTGCATTGATGTCTGCTGGTGTTTGAACTGCTTCCCACTCAGTTCCCCAGGCAGGGAGGGAATTAGGGGTTGGCTGAGCTCTGTGGGAGCAGTGGGAAGCTGGACAGGTGCTCAGTGTTGGCCATGGAGGCAGGAGAAGTGGCCATGGAGGCAGGAGAAGTGGCCATGGCCCCCTGTGAGCGAGGGCTGGCTCCTGCTCAGCCTTGGCCTTGAGGTAGATTTTATGGCCTCTCCCAAGGGACTGCATTTCTCTTATCAAGCTGCTCCTAGAGTGTAATTAAATGAACTCTTGAGGAGAATGAGTAATTAACCAATCCATCTAGATCAGGAATGGCTGCAGTATGAATTACAGGTAGATATCTCAATGTTTTTCCCCATATCATTGCTTTGTGATGATTCCACAGGGCCCCTTTTAGGAGGTGGGATATTATTGCCAGAGGTCTGATTACTGCCTGATACACATTTCTTTCTTTCTATTTTTTTTTTTTTTTCTTCCCTCCCCACTTAGGTCAGTAAAATTGTGTCCAACGTCCCCCACCTGGAGTTTCTAAACCTGAGTTCCAACCCTCTCAGTTTGTCCGTTTTAGAGAGAAGTTGTGCTGGGTCTTTCGCTGGTGTCCGCAAACTTGTGCTCAACAACAGCAAAGCTTCCTGGGAAACAGTGCACACCATCCTGCAGGAGTTACCAGAGTAAGCCTGGCAATCTGGGGGTTTACTGCACTCAGGTTAGGGCTGGGTTATGGAGTCATGTGCTGAGGAATGAGGGGGCTGGGAGGATGCAAACAGCAGTAGAGAAAAAGGGATGTTTTCCTTTAGGAGTTTGGGAACTCCAGGTGGGTGCTTTACATTGTCCTAAAAACCAAACTTGGGGTGGTGCTGCAAAGCCCAGGCCTTCTCCTCCTCCAAACCTAAGTACCAGAGATGAATAATGACCCCAAGAATGCAGGAGGGTCACACTTCCCTCTGAATCACTGTGCAGTGAATGGTGTAGGGCACACCTCTTAAATGGGAGGTACCTCTGAGGTCTGGCCACTTGTCAAGGAATATTTCAGCCTGCTTTTCTCTGCTAAGGTGTTGATTTCTGTGGTTTGGTCACGGGCCACTTTGGCATTCTGCTCCCATGAATGTCCTCAGTGGCTTGGATTTGATGACAGATCCCTCTTTGTGTGGCTTTGTAAGCAGAGATGATGACAACAGAATGTCCTGCGTGGCCAGCTACACTTCTCTGGGATTGGGAGAGTTCAATTGTCTGAAAACTTAGTGGGACCTGTTCTTTCTTTAATGGGATCTGTTCTTTCTTTAGTGGGAGTCTTTGGCAGTGACGTGGGGGGAAAAAATCATCATCAGTGTCGTATCAAAACCCCATTTTAAATTAAGCTGAGAGCCCTGGGAGCAGGTCCCAGTCACCACTGGAGCTGGATTGGTGGCTTGTTGGACCCAGATGTGGAAGACAACCCCGACCAATCTGTTACATAATAGTGGGAGAGACTCATTTAAATGTTTTTTTAAATCTCTGAAGATATGGATGGGAGCAGAGATATAGCTGAAACACCATATGGAGTATTCAAAGGCCTTCTCTACACCAGGGTTCTCAGAGCTGTTACAGAAAGTTGTGTTAAAATCACACAGAATTGATGACATGATCCTTTCTGCCCTGTGCAGCTTGGAGGAGCTCTTCCTGTGCCTTAATGACTACGAAACAGTGTCTTGTTCTCCAGTGTGCTGTCAGTCTCTCAAGCTGCTCCACATAACTGACAATAATCTTCAAGACTGGACTGAAATTCGAAAGTTGGGAATTATGTTTCCATCACTGGACACACTTATCCTGGCTAACAACAACCTAACAACCATTGAAGAGTCAGAAGATTCCCTGGCAAGGCTCTTCCCCAATCTAAGATCCATCAACTTGCACAAGTCAGGTGAGAGCCTGGCAGCTGGGATGGGTTTTGTTGGTTGATCAGAGTCTCTCCTGTACAAGCAATGAACTTGCCCATCTGTGGGATTTTCCTGCTGCTTTGGGTAGTCAGTCATTATCAAAAGTCACAGCAGTGTGGAACCAGTTAATCAAAATGAGCTGGAAAGGTTTTTTATGTTGGTAGTTTCCCTCTGTTTCCCATCCCTGCCTCAGGTACTCCTGGCTGGGGAAGGATAAATAAATGTCTGGCAGTGGAGGGGATGAAAGAATCCCATTTTCCCTTTCTTCCCTGTTTTATCTCGGGTAAAATGAGGACATGTGCAGGTATGCAGCGTGGATCAAGCATCCCCCAGCAGAAGCTGTCTGTCATCTGTGCTCAGTCATTACAGCCTCACAGGTGATGCTGGAAGCTGCTTTTACACTCCAGCCCCAGAGGATTCTCAGCCAACGCTCCAGAAAGAGAATGAGCAGTTGGAATATTGGGAAGAGCACCCTGTGCTGGGAGAGAAGGAGCTGCAGGGCAGCTCGTGGGGGCTCTGACCTGTTTGTGTATGACACACAGCAGAAATCCATCTGCAGGAACACTTCATGCATCAGCAGCTTTTGTTCTTTACAGCTTTTATATGCTGTGCAAGTGCTGCTGAAGTGTCAGGCAGGTAGAAGGGACTTTATTAGCATGTCCTACAATGTAAGCATCAAGGAATCCCTGTAATAAAAGCTTAACTAGAGGAGGAAAAGCCTGTTAAGCTGCATTTGAAAGCACTGTCTCACCGAGGAACAAGTGCTCCTCTGCTAAGTAGTTTTGCAGTTTTCATGCCAGGTGCTTAAGAGCTCTGGGCTCTGTGTTGCATTTTGATGTTTTGGGAGCTGACAGTCAAATAGGAATCCCAAGGAGCTTGTTAAAACTTTTTTGGGGTTTTAGAAAAAGCTGCTGCACTCTGAAGTTCTGGCAGAAGACTCCCAAGATGAGTTGTGTTGATCTCACCACACAATCACAGCTCTGCTTGGCTCAATCCTCAGCTTTGTTTTATTTTGCCCTCCCTGCTTGCTTTGTTATCCCAAATGTCAGGTCTTGAGGGGGCTGAAAATGAGTTAAAACTTTTTTCATTAAATGGCTAGAGGGCTTCTGGGATTGTTTCACCATTGGGTTGTGAGCAGAAATGGAACCCAAGGTGGTTGTGTAGTGAGGTAAAGCCATTTGATGGGTGTTTAGTGATGCCTGGAACAAAAGAAGTGCTGGTGACTTTAACACTCTGAAGGCAGCATCCCTTTATAGACACAACATCCCTGATGCTGGTCAGTCCCCAGCAGTGAGGCCAAAGGCTAAGTGTTCCATAAAAAAGCCGTGGAGAGCATCCTTCTAGATTTGGGAACAGCACAAGAGAATTTCAGCTCCTCTGTCTTGTAAGCAAATGTTGATTTTTTAGCAGCACATCGTGAGCAAAAAGCCAGCTTCTCAAAAGAGCAGCAGTGACACTCTCCTGTCACATATGTTCTTTGGCTGTGTCTGATTATCTTGGATCCATGATGTGTTTTCTATGTTTGTTAACACAAATCTTTCCTCCTGAGCAGGTCTGCATTGCTGGGAAGACATTGACAAGTTAAATTCTTTCCCCAAGCTTGAGGAAGTGAAATTGCTGGGAATTCCTCTGCTGCAGTCTTACACCACCGAGGAACGCAGGAAGCTGCTAATAGCCAGGTCTGTTGGTTTGTTCTGCTCTGCAGAAATGTGACAAGGCAAGGAAGGGGTGGGAGCAGGTAATCAGAGGAAGAGGCTGGCAGGAGATGAAGTTCTGTGTGAATGCAGAAAGATTGGGGCTTGATTTGTTGGGTGGGAACAGCTCATCAGAGGAAGAGGTTGGTAGGAGATGAAGTTCTGTGTGAATGCTGAAAGATTGGAGCTTGTTTTGTGGAAAAGTCAAAGAAGTGAAAATGGTAAATCTGACTGCTCTGCTTCTCAGGGGATTTTGTGAGTCTCCTACGAATCTGTGCATGTGTGGTGCATCTCTGTGGTGAAATGAAAATGCTTAATTTGGAATGTTCTTGTGAAACTGCATGGAGCTTTCCTGCTCTCTCAAAGAGATTGAGGCCTGAGCTTCCTGGCAGGGATTCTCATGGTGTTAAAGCTGAGGCACTTTTGATGTGGCTGCCTTGTTGGTGGGCCTGTCTGGGCTCCCTGCTGGCTGACTGTGGCTCCTGGTGTGTGCCTGCAGGTTGCCATGCATCACCAAGCTCAACGGCAGCATCGTGGCCGACGGCGAGCGGGAGGACTCGGAGCGCTTCTTCATCCGCTACTACATGGAGTTCCCCGAGGAGGAGGTCCCTTTCAGGTAGGAATTGTCAGTCCTGCAGTGGAGAGCAGGGACACAAGGGTGGGGACTGGCCAGCTGATGGGAAATATGGGCCAGCTGTTCCATGAAAAACACACCCCTCACCTTCCTCTGGCCCCTTCAGTCTGTTTGGGCTGGAGTTGTTATTGTTGTGTGATGACTTGTAGGGTCACTCCTGAGGCAGGTGTGGTGTTAAAAGTACCTGTGTCAAGTGCCATTAAACAACAGGACTGTTCAGTTCATGACCTTCATTGTTTCCTGGCCTCTCCCACGGCTCCCTTCATAATCCACCTGTGTTTGGGAGTGCCCAAAGCCAGGACACATCGTGCTCTCCACTGCCAGGCCAGGGCATCTGATCCTCTGGACCATCTGGTGTGTGGATGTGGCTGGCAATGGGAAGCTGTCCCCTCACTTTCAGGCCTGCAAATCACAAGTCTGATGGGTTTTCTTTGCCAAAAAAGTGCATCCAATGATCCGTTCATCTTGGTAAACTAATGAACTTGGACAGATGCTGTTCAGTCTGTATCTTTTTTGTGCCAGCATCCACTTACTGCTTCTAATGGGCTGAGGAGGGATCATGGAGCATCAGGCCACTGCCTTTACCTGCCCTCTGCCCTAAGCCCTCATGTGCTTTTGGACAGCAAAGCTTTATTATCCTTTTTTTACAGAAAGGGGGTAGGACAGGAGTGTGTGTGTGACTCTGAGGGCACAGAACACATTGAAGGTCACAGCTATGGCCTGGCATGGATGACAGAGGTGCAAATGGAGTCTGCTCAGTGTTTTCCTCTGCTTAACTCTGAGCTAAAATGCCTCTTGTTTTTCTAAAGCACTGGATATGTGACTTGCCAATCCAGTAAGGGAGTAGGAAGGCTGGATATGGGAATGAGGGCATGGCATTTTGTGTGAATATTAATAGGGTCAGTGATTATAATATTTGTTAAAAGCATGCTGGGGTCAGTTCAGAGGCAGAGGGCACTCATGCAGTCAGGGAGACAAGACAGCTGGTCCTTTTGCTGAGGACAAGTCCTGACTTGTAATTTTAGAGAGCCTTGAAGCGTGAAAATTGAAGGAAATATTGGAAGGGATAACAGCAAAGACAGAGAATGCAGGAGAGGGGAAGGAAAAGGGGAGACTGGGACTGTGAGCTCATGGTGCTGCTCCCAAAAGGGATTAATTTCCATAACATTTCATATTTCTTGTGTTTGGTGGTGACAGAATATCAGTGATCCATATATTGCTGGGAAGGACACAGTGGGGTACAGCTTTAGTCACTCATGATGCCTAGGACATGGATTTTGGGGACAGGCTGTGTGTTACACATCACCACACACCACTGGGATTGGTTTGTAAGTGGGATCTCATGTAAACTGACATCTCACCCATCCATGAAAACCAGGCTAATTTTGACCAACAGGACAGCTTTATGCTAGAAAAATTACCTCCCCCTCAGATCTCTTAGCCTTTAAACATTGGTACTGCCTTTCTCGTGGTCAAAGGCCTCTTTGTGCAAATCCCTTCATCTGTGCAGCGTTTCCAAGAGACTTCTGCAGCTGCCAGAGAGGGTTGTTCTGTCCTGGAGGGGTTGGGTGCCACTGCAGACTCTCTCCTAGCAAGGCTGCAGATGGCTGAGAGTGTCCTCAGTGCTGGGTTTCAGTTCCTGGACCCAAAATCAGCAGCCCTTGTCTGAATGGAGACCTGGCATTCCTTGCAGAGGGATTTTGTGTCTGTTTGTTGCTAAAGCTTCCCCTTCCTCGCTCCCAAACCTGGTGTGGTGGCTCCAGAAGTGGTTTGTAATTAGAAACTAATCAGGGCACACATGTTGTGGCTGGGGTCTGACATCTGCATTGCAGTGCTGCCTCGAGCAGAGGGAGAACAACTTGAGCAGGGAAAACTTGCCAGTGGGAGCAGCCCCCCTCCAGACTGGCAAGGTGCAGCCTGTGATAAGCTCTGTCAGCAGAACCCCCTGCTTGCTGCATTGCTGTCTGCAGCTGGAGGGGATCAGGCAGGCAGGGAAATGGAAGGAACAGTTTATCTCTGTGCATGTCGTGGTTCTAGGGAGCGCCGGGTGCACAATCCAATACTGGCTGTCTTGTGGAGCGACGTCCTCGTGTCTGGGGGGTTTTAATGAGCCCTCTGCTTGTCTGCTCCACTGTTTATCTGCAGAGTATCACAGGCACTCTCAGCCAGTCTCAGGTCTTCAGCAGCCTCAGCGTCTGCCAGGCTGCAAGGGGTGATTAGAAAAGTCTCCAGGGTGCCTATTATTGGGGTCCAAAACATCCATTCTGCCTCGGTCCTGATTGATTTGAGGGCAGCCAGTCACTCACACTCCCCACTTTCTTTGCAGCTCACATACAAAGGAGCAGGCTGCAAAGCTCATTCTGCCTTTCCTCAACACAAGAAAATTTCAGACAGCATTGCTTTGACCCACCGCATATTTACAGCACATATTTGGATAATCGTGGCTCTCTCACGGTGGTTCTCTCTCTCAGCTTGTCTGAAATTTGTCCCCCTCTTTATCCTCTCCCCACCATCAGCCCAGTTCACTGTTAGTGCATGAATCATGGCAGTAATTGTGGCTGGCCCAGAAGCTGTTGCTGGTCTGCAGCAGCAGAGATGCTGAGAATTAAAGGGATGTCCCAGAGGGGGCTGAGGGTTTGGAGCAGCAAGAGGTGGGTTCCTCTCTCCCCCTTTCCCATGGGATGTTGCTGCTGGCAAATCCTTCCAGAGAAAGAGAAACCCTCCCCACTGCTGACACATTGGCTGGCACTTGCTCTGCCTGCAGGTGGGTTAAACGTGGGGAGTGTTGTTTTTCCTCAGCACTAATGGCAATTCCAGATCAATGGGGCTGCTCCTTCCACCCCAGTGCTGTGAGAGCAGGGCACCATCCCACCTTTGCATGCTCTGCTTGTGTCCGTGGGACTGGGGAAATCCTAGTGCCTTGTGGCCCTTTCCTCAGTGCCCAGCACACAGAGGGGCTGCTGTTCTCCAGGAACATTCCTGCCTCCAGCAGGGCTCCCTGGGGTCAGCCCTGCTGCCAGATCCCATGGCTGCAGTGACACCGCGCTGGGCTCGCTCAGCTCCGCCCGGGATCGGGAGCACAAAGCTCTTTCTGTGCCGGGGCTCTGAAACCTTACCTGTCCCCTGCAGCTCCCAGCCTTTGTCATCCCAATCCCATTGTGTTTTGTGCTGCCTTTGCTCCTCTTTCCCAGCCAGGCAGGGAGATCCAGCCTGGCCCGATGGGAGCGATAGCGGGGTGGGGGGTGACACAGACTTTCCATTGCAGGGACCTTGGGAAGAACACTCCGAGAACTTGGCTGCAGGGACAAGGTGACAGTGGAGTGTGTGCCTCTGCTAGTAAAATTCCCATCTTGTTTTAGAGCAGGTGTGAGGGATCAGCTGGCAAGAAGTGCCCTGTTTGTTATCAGCTCTCAAACTGTGCAGCAGCTCACCTTGCTTTGGTGATCTTGATGATCCTGTGCTCAGTGGAGTGTAACATTTGGGACCTAGCTGGCCTTTTGGAAAACAGCAGGAATGTCTGATGATCAGTTAAGTCGTGAGGCCACAGATACTGGGAATCTAAACTGAAGGCTGTGTCCTTTTTGTGAGCACTGGTTTGATTCTGGCACTCTTCAGTGAAGTGTTTTCACTGGAGCATGAGGTGTAGAGTTGTGCGCACAGCGTCCTCTCTTTCTTCCAAATCCCACTGCAGCCACGGCTGGGATTTCTGAAACTGTAGGAGCCCAAACTGTGCTGCTCAGTTTTGTCAGGAAGCTGTTTTGAGACCAGTCAGCTCTAACACCTCAGGCTGGTGGTAACTTCACCTTCCTCAGCAAGACACTTCTCCCCGGTGGGACTCAGCTCACGTCAGAGCCACGGTGCAGCCTGGGGACTGTGGGACAAAGCGACTGGAGTGCTTGGGCTTTCTGGGGCTTCGGGCCATCAGCTGGAATCAGGGCCAGTGTTGTCTCATGTGGGGAGCGCTCAGACCTGGGCAATGTGCACTGACTGCTCCATAACTCTGGACTTGCTGAATTCCCCAGGTATCACGAGCTGGTCACCAAGTACGGGAAGCTGGAGCCCTTGGCAGTGGTGGACCTGCGGCCCCAGAGCAGCGCCAAGGTGGAGGTTCACTTCCAGGACAAGGTGGAGGAGATGTCCATCCGCCTCGACCAGACTGTGGCAGAGCTGAAGAAGCACTTAAAAACTGTGGTGCAGCTGTCAACAAGCAACATGCTGCTCTTCTACTTGGACCAGGAAGCTCCTTTTGGTCCCGAGGAGATGAAATACAGCTCGCGGGCGCTGCATTCCTACGGCATCCGGGATGGGGATAAAATTTACGTGGAGCCCAGAATGAAATAGCCTTCTTGCCCACACCCACACGCCCCCACACACCCACACACATGCATTGAGGAGTTTTTTGCAAGGTTTTTATTTCGGTTGGTTGGTTGAGGTTTGGTTGTGTTTCTGTAGCAGGTGATTTCTTAGCCCTGAGGAAGTGCCCTGATCTGAGAACCATGCCCACCATCCACTGCAGGTGACCTTGAGGTGACAATTGACTTCAGGACGTGTGTTTCAGTGTGGGCAATACCTTGATGTTTCCTTTGATGCTCCGGTATACTCGTGATTTGGCATGAATGGTCACTTGTTCAAGCTAAACAATGCCAGGGCCCATAAGGGAGGAGACAGCTCGGTGCAGAATTTGACCTGTTGTTTTCTTTTCCTAAATTTTTTGGTGTTTTGCTCCACCAGAACTCCCTTTGGCCTAGCTATCCAACTGTGGCTCGAGCTTGCTGTAGTATTTTCTTGCAGCTTGGTGCTGTCTCAACCTTTTGTTGTGCTCGAGTTCACAGGAAAGATCTCCATCAGTATTCTGCTTGATTCAGAGCTCAGGTACTTTAGTGCATCCACTTCACCCCACTGGTTTTCTTTCTGTGAGTGCACAAAATGGGGGAATGAAAAAGAACTTCCCAGAAAGAAACTTTCTTTTCAAAGTGCACGCTCTATATCCACCTGATTTTGGAGGAGAAAAAAGAGGTTTTGGTTGCTGTACCCATCTCATGTGGTGCCTGCAGCCTGTGGGGATAAAGGGTGTGTTGGAAAGTGAATTTTGGGACGTGGTGGATGAGCGCTGCCTTGGAAGGGCTTTTAGAGCAACAGGTCAACAAGGGGTTGAAGAGCAGCTTCCCCCATTGGCCATTGTCCATCCCGATGCTGAAGAGATCCTCCATGCACTTCACCTTGTACCAGTGGGTGCTGCAAGTGGAATGGCTAAAATTCCTCTCCTGGGAGAGAGGAAGAGTCAAGTTGAAGTTTGTGTTTGTTGCAGTTGCACCAGTTCAAACCTAGCACTTTCCCCGGGGCCCCTGGCCGGGGTCCCTGCGCCGGCTCCGGGCTCGGAGGAGGTGTTGGCTCTGGCAGTGAGGAGCAGAGCAGCTGGGCTCTCCTTGGCTGCTCAGCAGCTCTCACCCTCTCTTGGCTTCCCCACGTGCCCCTGCAGGCTGCTGCTTCACCTAGCCCCTGTTTCCTACTGCAGAGCAGATCCCCTGCCTGCCCAGTGAAACCCTCCTTCCTTTCTCTCGTTTCGCTTTCTCGTGTCTTCCCTGCTCCAAGTTCAAGACTTCCCCAATTTCCTGGTTACAAGCAGCTGCACAGCAGTTTTTGGAGCTGTGCAGTGAGGGCTCTAGTTACACATGAACTCCTGACCTTCGTTTTGAAATGCTCCCTTTATCCCCATGTGCACTTTCTTTCCCAGGATGCTTTTTCCCACATCACCGAGCTCCTTTGGTATTCTTGGAGTTGTGTATTTCTCTTCACATTTTACCTGGATCGTGGGGTGGGATCATTGGGGAGGGGATGCAGTATTATTATCTCATAGTCTTCAGGTTTAGGATGGGGGATTGTTCAGAGGGGATTAGTTCCTTATCCAAAGCAAGGGTTGAAACAGGAGGATTTAAAACAAGTCACTAATTTGTGCCTCGTCCCCCTGCCAAAAATAGCAATTTCTTGGCCCCACTGAGATGAGCAATAGGGAAGGGAGCAAGATTTTCCATAGGTAGCATAGACTTTCCATAGATCCGTGGTACCTGTAAACTAAACAGCAGGGAGATAGTGGCAGTGTAACATAAAATGATGCTTTTATAAGCTAGAGCTTTACTGAAGATGTATTTTCCATTGGGGCAGTGAAAATAATTCGCTGCCTGATAGCAGAACCCTTAAGCCAACACTTCTGTATGATATATACATACCTACCAATAGGAAAAGTTGTGGTTAATAAGATATTTTGTTATAAAGCAAAGTTTTATGAAGATATGGTTGTTTAATATTAGAAGGCTATTTCAGCCCTTGACCTCCAGTGTAAGTAGTTTATCCCTGAGTGGCTGCAGGGTCCAAGGCAAGCAACCTATGGGGATGCAAAAGTATCTCTGACCTGATTCTCCAGAGCTGTAGTTGCCTCTGTGGTGTATTTATGGCATTGTACCTGCTATTAATGAGATGCTGTAACTCTTGACCAACTTCCTCAGCACAATTAAGTGTCTGGCTTTCAGAGAAGGGAATAAACAAAGGCCATTACAGAGTGGAATGGGATGATAAAGAAGAGCCAAGTACGTGCTTTTAAGTTTGTTTGCCCACTAAATATTGGGCTGTCCATGGAGGGATCGGTGCTGTCACCAGCTCAGAACTGGCAGTAAATCCTGATTTTATTTGTGACAGAGCTGGTGGGAACTGGAAGGTGGAAAAAGAGAACACAGAAGGTTAACAGGTGCTGAGGAATTGGTGCTGACACCCAAACCTGCTCCCCATGTCTGTTCAGGTATGAAATCACCACCCTGCCACTGCTCCAGGGGAAAGTTTTTCTCAAGGCATTCACCTCATGTGCAGATAGTGGAGCAGTCATGGGGTAGAAGCCAAGAATCTTGGTTGGCTTCCCAGGGAGAAGGACTCACCCTCAAAACCCAGAGAGAGTTTGTGTGCTCAGATGTTGAGCTGTGGGAAGTGGGACCAAATGCACACAAGGATGTGGCAAAATACCCCAAATCATAATACCTTGTGTGTGTGCCACCCAACAGGGGATCCTGTTTTGGGGAGAGAGGAGAAGGTTCTGAGTGGGGAGGAGGTTTGGGAGCAGATGTAGCAGAAGGTTTGATTTAAACCTCTGCCATGTCAGGAGGGGCCATGTCCAGGCTTTGCCAGCGTGTGCCCGCTTCAGCTAAAGGTCCCTGGGTCTGTCACATCCCCTAGAGAAAACAAAATAGATTTGCAAGCTTCCCTGGCTTGTGTGTCCTTCTATCCAAGGGCTGCTTCTGTTGAGAGCTGTTGTGTTGTTCCTGCTAGTTCATGCATAAAAGTCAGCCACGGGCAGCCTGCAGAGCACCTGCTGCACAAGGACTTGGGTGGCAGCTGAGTGTCACACAGCTCTGTGTGCAAGTTCAGAGCTGTGCTGCTGTGGCTTTGGACATGTTTGGATATGTTTGGATATGTTTGGATATGTTTGGATATGTTTGGATATGTTTGGATATGTTTGGATATGTTCCTGTTGAATATCCATGGTTTTGGCCAGATGTTCCAGGCGGATTGTGTAACGGGCGCTGTTATGAATATGCACAGAGTGCTGGCTGTGCTCTGCTCCCTGGATGGGATTTGTACCTCGTTTTTGGGGGGTTTTTTGAGGCATGCTGGTAGCAGGTGTGACCGTGGTGGCTTGGAGGAAGTGCTGCTGGGGACAGGCTCTCCCTGTGCCTCCTCCTCGGGTCTGGAACCCGACGGAGGCGCCGCAGCAGCTCTGGCTCCTGGCTCGTCAGTGACATTCTGTAGGGTCTGTTCCTGTGCAAGATTTGAGAATGCAAACGAGGTGCTTAAAGCAGCCCAGAGGCTGAAACATTCCTGTGCCTCCCTCGTTTGGATGTGGCACTTCTGTAGGCAGCAGAGAGATGCCTTCCCCAGAGCAACGTTAGAGGGGCTTCAGCCATCTCAGGCCTTTGCCTCTGTGATTGCTTTTCTGCAGTTCCTGGAAACTTCAAATATAATTTAAACGTGAAGATCTGTTCTTGCTCCCTGTTAATGTTGCATCCATATGTAATTTCAAAGAAGAAGAACTGTAAGTCCATCTGGATTTTTATTCTGATCTCTCTCCCCGGGGATACACCTCCCACTCCCACGATTTGCCTTTGGTTTGCTCGCAGACTTAGCGGTGGAATTCAGGCCAAAATAGGTCATTGGTTTGGATCAGTTCAATAAACTTATGTAAGTTTTTACACAAAACCTTTGGTGTCCTGAGCTTTGCACTTTTGTGTCCCCTGAAACAAAAATGTTCCCTGTTGTCACCCCAAAGGTGTGAGTGAGAACTGCCAGGATTTTTTTGTCCTGCTGATGGTTTTGTTGTCTGTCCATGAGCTTGGGCACAGCCACCTCACCTGTGCAAGGTGCCACCTGTCAAAAGGAGAAGTCACAGAGCTGGGAGATCTATTCCTCTTCTGGACTGTATTTCCCCATGACTGGGACTCATCCCCACTTCCAGGTGAGGAATAAAGCTCGAGCTCACTCTCAGAGGCACTGGCCTTCAGGATAAAATAAATTTCACCCTCATGGCCTGCACCAAATGAGGAGAGAGATGTCCCTCTGGATGGGAAACAGCTCCTGGGCAAATCCATTGCCAGGGCATCTTCCATGGGCTGTGCCAGGTCCTTGAGATGGGAACGAGACAAGGCCAAGGTCAAGCAGCCACAGAAGCCCTTGTGGCATCTTTGAATGTTTGTTTTTTCCTTGAGGTAAGGCATGATATGAAGTTTCCTGCTGGAAGAATTAAGAAAAAAAAAAGAAGAAGTGTTTTGTTGTTCAGCTCCGATGTGTTCAGCACTGCATGATGGGAACATCCCCTGCCAAAAGAAGAGAGGCTGCAAGACAAAGTCTTCCCCAAAGAGACAGTGAGACCTAATCAAACTTCATCAGTGTTCACTTGCCCAGGACAAACAGGACCAGAATATTAAACTGACAAAGGAGCAGAGGGAAACCCATTTTCACCAGTTTTCTGTGTTACAAAACAGAACGAGGAGAGTCAATTGATTTTCCTGGAGCTGGTTGTGTTTAAAATGTATGGCAGGGAAGGGAAGAGCCAGGGTACAGGCTGGAAGTAATCTGCCCCTGGAATATCAGTCAGTGCTGATATCCCTCTGCCCTCCTAAAATTGCTGTTGGCTTAGAAAAGGGTAAAAATAAATTTAAAAATGAAAGATTCCTGCTAGCAAGGCCATGCTTGGAGGATGGAGGGAAAGCAAATTCTGGGATTTGCTGTGGAGGCAGCGAGCTGCCTGGTGCCCTGATGTGCTAAAAGAGACTGCTGAGGTAAGAGACAGCTTTTTGGGGGGAAACTTGCTGAACACACTGCCAGGAGCACCCAGGGAGAAAAGGTCTGGGCTTCTCATTGGGCTGCTGGCATTCCTGTCTGTTCCTGACAAAGGGTGGGGAGGACAAGAGGAATTAAGACCTCCTAGCAGGGAAAATAGGGAATAAAAGGCCCCCACCCAAAATGTCAGAAGGGAAAATCAGCCAAGCTCAGGCTGTTTTCGCTACAGTTGGGGTTGTCTGACCTGAGCCTTGCTGCAGGCTGAAAAATCAGCTCTAACATGGCTCTGCTGCTGGATCCCTCACTCCTCAGCTGCTGTTCCAGCTCTCCCTCTCATCCAACATGGATATGAACCAACTCAAAACAGCTGAAATCTTTCTTGGGGTACAGATTGGACTCAAATGTGGAGCTGTGGGCAGCCCAGGTGCCAGAGGCAGGGGAAATCCCTGCAGTTGTACGAGTGAAAATGATAATAACACTCACAGCAGTCCCCCAGTGAGTCCCCACGAGCACCTTCCAGGGAGAGTGGAAATGGGAACAGCAAGGAAGCCTCCTGTGGGCTGGACTGGGTGAGCTTTTCCTTTTCCACCTGTAGAAGCAGGACTTGGATGGCAAAGCAGCTCCACTGAAACCCCAGGGCAGCGCCTTTGAACGGCGCTTTAAGCCTAGCACTGTTTAATGCTAATCCTGTAACTTTATATAGATGGGCTTTTTTTTTTTCCCCTTTACACAAAGGAGGAAGGGGCTCAGTTCTTCTGAGGGTTGGGTTTTCTGTTCCCTGAGTAGCAGAGCTGCGAGCCCAGCTCTGTCTCTGTGGCATTTCCATCTGAATCCACCTGAAGGGGGTGAGCTTTTGGGGAAGAAAGAGGCTTCTCTCCCTCTCCAGGCCAGAATCTGATCTCCAGATTAGCCTGCTGGTTACCAATAGAGGAACAACAGTTGTGATTGCAACTCAACACTGCTCCAGCCCTGGAAGAGCGTTGAGGAAAACAGAGTTTTCAATTGGGAGAGCAAAGGACTGAGGCATCGTTTCAGTCACCAGCAATAATTGGCACGGGAGGACGGGCATGCATTCTCCATTGACATAGGATTTTGCCCTGCTCTACCAAGACTGGTCTAAAATTTCAGACCTGATTGCTCCTCTAGCCTATGAAACAGGTTGGTGATTTTTTTTTCCATACCTAAAAATGTGTGGTTTTGGATGGGATGTGTTCAATAGCGTGTTCTTTGCTGTCTGTCCTGCTTTGCTCTTGCCCTTGCACTGCCACAGTCCCCACTGGTCACTCTCTGCTGCTCTCTGCTAATGAGACTCAGATTTACAATCTATACAAAACTGTCATTCTCCTTTCACCTTTCCAAGACAGGGAATGTGCTAAAACTTCTCCTCAGTGGAATGAACTTTTCCCCATGGAGAATGCGATCGCATTGATGTGAGCAAAGAGCTTTCCTTCCACTGTGTTCCAAACTTTCCAAGTGATGGGAGTCAGGAGGGAGTGATGTGGGATAAATGATGGGATTTTCCCCTTTAATCCTGTGCTCTGTGTCATTAGAAGGAGTTGGATGTGTTGATCCACATTTTCCATAAACAACATCCATGGGGAGAACACAAAGACACTCTGGGATTTTGGGGAGATTTTGAAGGGAAGGCTGCTGTTGGCACCCAGGCTGTACACAATGCACACACTGGGTGTGGGAAGCTCCCACATCCCTTCCCAACACTCAGGGAGAACTCCAGACCTTGCTGGGATCTCTCCCTGAGCCGTGCCTGAGCGCAATCGACAGGTGCAGAAATTAAAGCAGGTGTTTTAGCAATATTTTCTGTTTGTTTAATAACGAGTAACAAATTGCTTTAGGCACAGAAGGAATTAGAGCTGGCACAGGATTTCTCTTTCATTTTGTATCTGCGTTCTCTCTGTCTCTCATTGATTCCTGCACAAGGAGCTGCCCAGCTGTGGAAGTGTTTGTGCTCCTTCCATGCTCATCCAACCCCTGAGTGATGGCTGTGGCAGCCAGGGCAGAGGATTAGCTGAAGTTGGAGCCCCTGGACCATGAGAGCACAGCACAGCTCTGCTCCAGGCAGGATCAGCCAGGAGTGGCCATCCCTGCACTAAGAATCAGGAATTGCTCCTGAACACTCAGGAGAATAAGGAGCCCATGGAGAGCTGTGGCTGATCACAGCTTCCAAACATGAAATGAGCTCTTCCAGATGTTTCTGGGCTTCCTTTGGCAGAGGAGGAAGCCTTTCCTTTCCGTGTTACCACCAGGGAATTCTCCTCACACCAATCCATGGGACAGGCATTTCAGGGCTCCCTGGCAGGAGAGAGACCTCCAGCTCTGAAACATCCAGGAGTCAGCAGCAGTCAGGCAGTTCAGGAACCACCTCAAGGATGTGTTTTCCTTCCAATGTGATGCATGGCTGGCTTTGTCTCCTTCCTGTAGGATGAACAAGAGATCATTTCTGGGAGCCTGGGTGGCCCTTTTGGTGATAACAGCACGGCAGCGAGGTGAGTATCTCCCAGCAGGAAAACATTCCCCAGCTGGGCTGTGCCCAGAGACCCCAGAGGGACTGGGAAATGACCCCAGAGGGTTTGGGAAACACCCCCAGCTCCTTGGCTAGAGCAAGAACAACACCCAGGCTGAACTGAATGTTCCCCATTGGGAGGGAAGGACTGAGAATCCTAAGGGGTGCTTGTGTTTATAATTTATATGGCTGTGTGTGCACCTGGAGCATTCCAGAGGAAGCAGGAGTTTGGAAAATTTCTGTGTTAGGGCTGCAGAGCAGGTATGGTAGTGTGGCACTGGTAGAGCTAAAGAAGAAATTGAGGAATGTCTGCTGAGCCTCCTGTTTGAAAAAGGAATAAAATCCATGTCTTGTAGCTGTGCCTTGGCTGTGATAACTCATCAGGTGTGTAACAGCTATGAAATGATCTATTTTACTGCCTGGCAGGAGGAATTTTGCTGTGGCCCTTTGGATGTGTCTCTGGAAACAGGGCTGTGACTTAGACACCATCAATGCCACCTCCCTTTATATCCAACAGCACACAAGTGTCTTAGGAAATCAGAATGCCAGAGGGTTGGGCCAGATTTCCCCTTACCTCCCTTCTCCAAGGGAAATTTGGAGCCTGTGAAGGGTCAGTCAGTGACTCTGCTTCCTCAGGGCTGAGCACCAGGAGTGTCCCTTCCCTGTCCAGGGGAACACAGAGCAGCCTGGCCTCGGCTGGAGACCCCCGAGAGCTCAGGGCAGGAAATGAAAGCATGTCCTGAGCCCAGGTGAACAGAGCTGGGATTGTTCCAGGCCCGGGGGCTCTGTCATCCCAGATTGAATGTCGTGAGGCTTTCCTACATCAAAGTGGAGACAAGGGGGAGGCAAACCCAGAAAAATCCCCGTTTGCTCTGTGAGGAGCTGACTGGAGGAACAGGACGTGAAACGACAGCAGAAGTCTGGCTGGGTGTGCCCTGGGGGCAGGAGTGGCTTCTTCTGCCTCGAGCTGATGGATTTTAGGCTGGTTAAAAAAGCAGCAGGCTGAAAGGTGTCAAAACCATCTTCTGAAGTACTTTTGAGGGAGATGATTATGTTCTGGCAGTGCCTTTTAGCAGGAAACTTAATTTTGCTGGGAAATGTCGGAGCTGTCGTGACCCCTCTGGCTGTGACCCGGGCCAGGAGTCCTGGCAGGGGAGGAGGAGGAGGAGGAGGAGGAGGAGGAGGAGGAGGAGGTTGGGGTTGATGCTGCCTGCTCCCCTGAGCCCCTCACAGTGTGGAACAGCCTGGAGCAGGCACGGACCTGCTGTGCTCGTGTGGAGCCAGGACTGAGGGGTTTGGCTTGGTCACGGTCCCCGTGAGGAACAATGCAGCTGTGCTGCATCTCGGGGTCACTCTGCTGGGCCCTGACTAACCTGCATGATGCTTGTCCTCCTGAGCCTGTCCTAAAGCCAGTCCCACAGCCAGCAGCTCTGCCCTGGCCTCAAGCACCCTTTGGCTGCTGAGGCTGGGGTTTGGTGCTGATTTCTGTGGCCTCTCTGAAATCAGGACTGTCCTGACACTGCCCTCAGGACTCTTCTCCCTCTCCTTCCAGCTCACACCATGGCAAGCCTGTATCCATTCTGGCAGAACGACACCAAAACCCCCAAAGTCGATGATGGGAGCTCACCTGAAATCAAGATCTCTGTGCCATTCATCTTTTTTGGAGTCCCCTACAGAAGCATTTATGTAAGTGGAGAAAGCAGATCTTCCCTTCATCCTTTTCCTTGCCATTATTGGCTGCATTTTAAACACGCTCTGCCTGTCATCAGGAATTGGAAGATTTATTAGCAGCTACCTGACAAGTTCTTAGATTTCATGAACTGATAGGTTTTATGATTAAGAAAGTCAAAGGTATATTTAATGGGATAATGTTCATAGGAAAGGAATCTAAAAGGCAATCAATTTTCCTTGTGGGTGATTAAATGGCACAGCAAAGCGAAGGGCTTGACACAAGGGACATTATTCCAGCTCCATGACAAGAAACAAGAACATGCAGGACCTGCAGGGGAGAAAAAGGGGAACAGTTTTGGGGGGGGCTCCAGACAAGGACAGGCTTTTGCTGCTCCCAGGTGATGGCACAGCAAAAGCCTGGGCAAGGGGACACCAGGGCTGGGCTGAGAGGGGTCACCTGAGCTCACCTAAACCTTAGACAGGGCCTAAGTCAGCGTGACTGTGCCACTACCCAGGTTTAGTGGTCTCTGTGGGATCAGAAGAGAGGAAAGGATCATCTGTTCTCCAGTTTGTGTTTGTGCACAGCAGCACTGGGGAAGCAGAATCCCATTCCAAACCCTTGTGTGGTGGGGGATTCCAGCATCCAGGGCAGCAGTGCCATTTGTTGTCCATTCTTTGCAGAAATGTTGTTTTGGGGAGCATTTTCAGCAAACTCTGGGGAGGCTGAGGTGGCACCTCCCTGCTCTTGGGGAGCCCCAGGGTCTGTCACAGATGACAAAGCCAAAGGCAGTTTTTTTCATGCAGCCACCATCATCCACATCCAGTGCTGCAGAGCTGCTCTCCAAAACCTGAGTAACCCCAGGAGCAAGGCAGTGTCTCAGTAGATTTGGGTGCCAGCCTGCTCTGATGGATGCCACTCCTGTAGAATTTTATTCTGAAGACTTTTCAGGGATTTGTCCTGCCTTTGGAGCTTCCTGCCCCAGCTCTTGGCCACCATGGGTAGGATGAAGCTGAATCTGTGCCCAGATGGTCAGGCTGTCACCCTCTCTCTGGTATTAACCCAAATCCTCTCTCCCCACATTTCCTGACTGTCCTAAAGTAACTTTATGATGCTTGTATCCCCAAATCATCTGTTCTGTTCTGTTAGTGTTAAATATTGAGTTCTCCAACTTTAAGACTGGTTCCAGGAGTAAAAGAAAGAGAAAAGTGCAAAAGTGCAAAGTTGGTTATCAGAGACGGCACTTGCTGCCCCACATTCTTCACACACACCATGGGAGAGAAAGAGCTCTTTTGCTTTTCAATTAGTTTTTCCTGGCTAGCCGAAAGAAGTTCCCTGGACTGTTCTCCTCCCTTTTCCTTAGAATTACTCAAACCTACTCTGGACTGAAAACCAAAGGGGAAGCACTGGGAGTTTCCTCCCAAATTTACCCTAAACCAGGGCACTGACAAACCAGGATGCTGACAAACCAGCAGCTCTGTGCTGGTTTGTGCTGGTTTATGCTGGTTTATGCTGGTTTGTGCTGGTTTATTCTGGTTTGTGCTGGTTTATGCTGGTTTGTGCTGGTTTGTGCTGGTTTGTGCTGGTTTGTGCTGGTTTGCTCTGGTTTGTGCTGGTTTGTGCTGGTTTGTGCTGGTTTGTGCTGGTTTATTCTGGTTTATTCTGGTTTATTCTGGTTTATCCTCAACCACCTTGGCTCAGACAAAGCGGGGCTCTCCACGCAGGTCAACAACAACGGCGTGATCTCCTTCAACGCCCTGGTGAGCCAGTTCACGCCCGAGGCCTTCCCGCTGAGCGACGGCCGCGCCTTCGTGGCGCCCTTCTGGGCAGACGCGCACAGCGGCATCCGCGGCGAGATCTTCTACCGGGAGAGCACGGAGCCAGAGCTGCTGCGCCGGGCGTCCCGCGACATCCGCAGCCACTTCAGGGACATGGCCTCCTTCTCTGCCCGCTGGCTCTTCGTCGTCACCTGGGAGGAGGTGACCTTCTACGGGGGAAGCAGCACCACGCCGGTGAGCGGCTTCTCGTGGCGGTGTTTCGTGTCTTGTCCCACCCGGCTGTTATAAGTGAGAAACAGAAGTCTCGATATTCAGCAAAATTTAGATTGCTTTATTTTATACAGACAGGGCAAGCAGCGCTGGGGATGCATGGGGGCCACTGCATGGTTTCCTTGTAGTCATCAATAATTGTTATTGTTGTCATAGTTCTGCCAGGTAAGCAGTGGTGGTCCATGGGATCGCTGGACAATGTGAGTCTCTAGACAATTTGTCAAGTCCCATAGATAAACATCTGGTCTTGGTAGATAAGAAATGACAGAAGTTGGGAAGTCTGGTCTTAGGGATAGGCTGCAATTGATTACACAAAGGCAGGAAACCTGATTTTGCAGAATCTGTTGGGCT
>JANRGV010000059.1:4097029-4115411 GCA_024734035.1 Alethe castanea | reverse complement strand
CGCCGCGACTGCGGCTGCAACTTCGAGGGCCGGCAGCTGGCCACCAACCAGACCTTCGGGATGGACATCTCCTGCCACTTCCTGTGCTACTGCAACGGCTCGGACAACAGCGTGTACTGCGAGAACGTGTCCTGCAAGGACGACGAGTACTGCCTGGAGGAGAACGGCCTCTACTACTGCCACGTCCGCACCGACGCCTCCTGCATCATCTCAGGCTACGGGCACTACCTGACTTTCGATGGCTACTCCTTCGACTTCCAGAGCAGCTGCGAGCTGGTGCTGTGCACCACCATCTCCCGGCCCAGGGTGGAGCGCTCAGACACCTTCCCAACATTCACTGTCACGGCCAAGAACGAGGACCGGGACACCTCTCTGGCCCTGTGGGTGAAGCAGGTCGAAGTGGAAGTCTTTAATTACAACATTGTCATCCACCGTGCCTACAAATACACTGTGCTGGTGAGTGCAGGGCTGTGAGGGCTGGGGTTATTCCTGCAGATGTGACTCCCAAACTGCGGAGCAAAACCCTAGGCATGAGGCCTAATGGCTTTCAAGGTTTTCTGAGGGTCAGGTCATGCTTAGGCAGAGCTTTTGGAGTGGATTTCTGTTCTGGCTGCCTTGTTTTGTGTGTGGAGGTGAGGTCAGCAGGGACCTTTCTCTAGGAATGCTGAGCATTTGTGTCTGCCATCATTCCCCTCACAGCGTGCCTTGCTTCCTCCCCGCAGATCAACAACGAGCGTCTCTACCTGCCCCTGAAGCTGGGCCAGGGCAAAGTGAACATCTTCGCCTTCGGTTTCCACATCGTGGTGGAGACCGACTTCGGGCTGAAGGTGGTGTACGACTGGAAGACCTTCCTGTCTGTCACCATCCCACGGGGCTTCCAGAACCTCACCTACGGCCTCTGCGGCCGCTACAACGGCAACCCCGAGGACGACCTGGTGGCCGCGGGGGGGACGCCGGCCGGCAGCATCGGTGACTTTGTGCAGAGCTGGGCCAAGCGGGACGCGTTCTGCCGCGTGGGCTGCGGCGACCGCTGCCCGGCCTGCGGCAAGGTGGAAGGGTTCTGGAAGCCCCAGCAGCTCTGCAGCCTCATCCCCAGCCAAAGCGGTGTCTTTGCCAAGTGCCACAGCAAGATCAACCCCGGTTTTTTCTACAAGAACTGTCTCTTTGACACCTGTGTGGATGGAGGGGCCATGCAGACGGCCTGCAGCTGGCTGCAGAACTATGCCAGCACGTGCCAGACTCAGGGCATTGCCATCACTGGCTGGAGGAACTTCACCTCATGCTGTAAGTGCCACCCTGCCTCCAGGTTCTTCTTTTCCTGGGGTGCAGGCCAATGGCCTGGCAGCCAGTCCTTTCCACGCTTGATGGGTAAGGTGGGTGAAGTCTGGGACACTGCATTCTCTTGGAGGTGTCACAAACTGTGTGTGGTACAGCAGGAACAGGGATGGAAAAGGGGAAGTCTCAAGGTCAGAAGGGACAGGGATGGAAAATGGAAAGCCTCAAGCTCAGAAGGCATGAGCCATCCCCCACTGTTAACCAGGGATTGTATCAGTCAGCCTCAATGCCAGCAGTGCGTGTTCGCTCTAATGAAGCATCAGCCCCTTGTCAATAAGATGACGATGTGCTGTTCAATCAGGCTCCTGAGGATGGGCACTGCACGCATCCCTGGCAGCCAATCTGTCTGGCAAATCAGATGGGAAGTAATTGTCTTTGCTAACGAGACTGAAAATTAAATTTGTGTCATTTTTCCCTTCTAACAAGCAATCTCATGGCTCAGGGGCCCTGCTCTCAGGGGGTGGTGAGGCCACTGACTGGCACCATGCATGACAGGTCTGAATCAGTCCCTGGTGTGAGCCAGGCTGGTTGTGTCCATGGAGCTGATCTGTGTCTGTTTTGTCCCCTGCTCAGCTGTCAGCTGTCCCCCCAACAGCCACTACGAGAGCTGCGTGTCCCTGTGCCAGCCCCGATGTGCTGCCATCCGGCTGAAGAGTGACTGCAGCCACTACTGCGTGGAGGGCTGCCAGTGTGACCCTGGCTATGTCCTCAATGGCAAGAGCTGCATCCTGCCACACAACTGTGGCTGCTACTCTGATGGCAAATACTACGAGGTACGCAGCTCCTGGGGCCTGCTCCCCTCTCTGGATGATATTTCTGGGCAAAGTTTGAGTGGGGATGCCAGTAAAGATGGGCTGGTAGCAGGGCTAGAGAGGAGAGGGGTGTCCTTCCATGGTGTGCTGCACAGGGAATCTTTCTATCAAAAAAAACCATCATGCAGTTGTTGGGTGAAGGGGACCTGGGTGTCAAGCACAGGAGGGAGCTGGTGGAGGTGGGATGGAGAGAAGGATGGTGATTGGGAAAACTCTTTGATGAGAGCCAAAGGCCAGTATTGTATGATCACATTGTGCTAGGAATTCACACATAGTAGATTCATTTTCTCACATGACATTTTCTTTTTCGTAGCTACTAGATGTCACTGAGGAGTTTGAAGCAGCAGAGTGCTGTGCTGATAGCATTGGTCATATCATAGTGGGCTGTATTTTGTGCCAGTGAAACTGTTCTGTGTAAGGTGCCTTTGCTCCATGAGGAGCCAGTATCAGGGTACTGTCATATGGGCTTCCTTGCAGTTGGGTTGGTGGCTGGCAGAATGAGAGAAAGAGGCCAAGGGGGTATTAAGCACTGTGGTTTAGAGGTGAGGGAGGTTGTGGTGGCACTGCAAACGTAAGTGTGGGTAGCAGAGATATTGCAAGGTAGGTGCAAGCTACCAGCGTGTCCTTTGCACCCTTTCCTCTTGCTAGTCCTGTGACACAGGGGTGTAAACCTTGTACCAGCCATTCTCAGAGGCTGGGGGCAGCTGGTGATGGGTTCTTCTTGAGAGGAATGAGGGATTTGTCTTTAAAAACAAGCTGTGGATCTGCTGATGGATAAAACCAGCACTCAGAGATAAAAGAAACAATGGGATGGATTCCACTGATTGATGAATGGAAAAAAGATGTTTGCCTTTACAAACAAACTGTAGGTTTGCTGATAAATGAAATTTGATATTGGAAGATAAAAGAAGCAATGGGGGAAAGCTATGAATTCTATAAGAAGTAAAACTTTATAGGGTGGGTTATATATTAGAAGGGAATCTTAGGTATCAGGTGTTCTGGGAAGTCTGTGCCTCTCAAGTACCTCAGCCAATGGGGAAAGAGAGAGGGAAATTGGGATAAAAGGAGGCTGCATCCTCCAAAAATCTGAGAGATCCCAGGGGAATGCCCCATGGCCTCTCCCTTTATTCAGAGAAAGCAAAAAGGACTCCTCTGTCTCCTTTTTGGACACAAACCATAAAATAGCGTTTGTGGGTTAATTTTCCTGACACTCCTTCAGCCCAAGCAGCTGTTCTGGAGCGGGGACTGCACCCGGCGGTGCCGCTGCTTTCGGCGCAACCTGATCCAGTGCGACCCGCGGCACTGCAAGTCTGACGAGGAGTGCGGGCTGCGCAACGGCGTGCGCGGCTGCTTCAGCACGCGCAGCTCCTTCTGCCTGGCGGCCGGCGGCGGCGTCTTCCGCACCTTCGACGGCGCCTTCCTGCGCTTCCCCGCCAACTGCGCCTTCGTGCTCTCCACCATCTGCCAGAAGCTGCCCGACTTCTCCTTCCAGCTCATCATCAACTTCGACAAGTGGTCCTCGCCCAACCTCACCATCATCTCCCCCGTGTACTTCTACATCAACGAGGAGCAGATCCTCATCAGTGACAGGAACACTGTCAAGGTGAGGTCTTGTTGGGGTGTCTGGCCCCTCCACAGCAGGGCTGGGAGGGGACAGTGGAAGACAGTCCAAGCTGCACAATGGTCTCCACAAGGATCAGACTACATTTGATGTTTGTACAGCTGGGATGTGGGCAGCAGGTGGAATAATTTACAAGACGCTCATGCCTACATTCGTAGGCAGAGAATATGGGAAGGGACATCAGCTCTGTGTCCTTCTCTCTCACCAGGTGAATGGAAGCCTCGTGAGCATCCCCTTCGTCACAGGGCTGTCCACCAAGATCTTCAGCCAGGAGGGCTTCCTGGTCATCGACTCCAGCCCTGACATCCAGATCCGCTACAACGGCTTCAACGTCATCAAAATCACCCTCGGGGAGCGGCTGCAGAACAAGGTGTGCGGCCTCTGTGGCAACTTCAACGGCGACCGCACCGACGACTACGCCACGCTGCGGGGCAAGCCGGCCGTCAGCAGCGTGGTGCTGGCACAGAGCTGGAAAACCAACGGCATGCAGAAGAGGTGAGTGCACAGACAGCCCTTTCCCACCAGCTGGGAGCGGGAATGGGAGCAGGGCTGGCCGTGAAAGGAGCCCCCCACGACGTGTCCGGTGCCCACAGCTGCAACGAGCTGCAGTACTCGCAATATGCCGCCTCCTGCGACAACGTCCAGATCCAGGAGCTGCAGAGTGACAGCTACTGCCTGAAGCTGACCGACATGAAAGGCTTCTTCCAGCCCTGCTACGGCCTCCTGGACCCGCTGCCCTTCTACGAGTCCTGCTTTCTGGATGGCTGCTACAACCACAAGAAGGTGCAGCTGTGCGGCTCGCTGGCTGCCTACGGAGAAGCCTGCCGCACCTTCGGCATCCTGGGCACCGAGTGGATCGAGAAGGAGAATTGCTGTAAGAGAACTGGGGCTGCTCAGGCTGAGGGGAGCCATGGGGAGAGGGGGCTAGAGGTGGCTGCCCCATGGTCTGAGGGTAAAGGTTGTGTCTGTGCTGTGTCTTGTGCTGTTTAGCAGGAGTGGTGGAAGATCCCTGCGTGGGCGCCGACTGCCCCAACCGCACCTGCGAGCTGGACAACGGCGGGGAGCTGTGCGGCTGCATCGAGCCCCCGCCCTATGGGAACAGTGAGTCCTCTGCTCCTGGCCCTATGGGAACAGTGAGTCCTCTGCTCCTGGCTGTGGGGTCAGTGGCGAGCTCCACGTTGGGCCATTATGCCACAGGGGCTTTGGGAAGGGACTTGCTGAGGGCTGTGACCTCTGCCAAGGTGGGTTTCCCTGACCATGCACAGTTCAGGAGGGGAGCAGAGAGCAGGGAACAGCTTTTCTGGGGTGCACATTATAGGCATCTCTGGCTTAGGAGCACTTTGAGCAGCAGGGATGTAGGATGGGCAGAGCACACCACAGGAGATGTTCCCAGCACAATTCTGATGGTGGAAAGAAGTGCCAAGGAGTCATTTGTGGTGATCTAAAGTTGTGTCATCTTCCTCTCCAGCCACCCATGACATCATTGATGCAGAGGTGACCTGCAAGGCCGCCCAAATGGAGGTGTCCATTTCGAAGTGCAAGCTGTTCCAGCTGGGCTTTGAGCGTGAGGGAGTGCGGGTCAACGACCGCCAGTGCCCCGGCATCGAAGGGGAGGACTTCATCTCCTTCCAGATCAACAATACCAAAGGCAACTGTGGCAATTTGGTACAGGTGAGCTGGGACATGGGGCACACAGGGCTGGGAGTGTGGGACAGTCCAGCTCAACTCCAGGGTTGGGACAGGTCAGTGTAAGTGATGCTCAGGAGGTGCTTTAATGGGCTGGGGGTTAAGGAAACACAGGAAGGTTTTGTAGAATAAGGATGCAGTTCCAAGCCCCACCATTCCATACCCTTTCTGGCCAGAGGTGGAGGGGCAGCAGGTCCCTTGTCACTCAGCTCATTTAGAGGTGCTCTTCAGGAGCAGGGAAGTGGGGACAGCTGGAATGAAGCGGTGCCCTGTGTTCCCTCTGCAGTCCAACAGCACTCACATAGTGTACAAGAACACGGTGTGGATCGAGAGCGCCAACAACACGGGCAACATCATCACCCGGGACAGGACCATCAACGTGGAGTTTTCCTGTGCCTATGAGCTGGACATCAAGATCTCCCTGGATTCAGTGGTGCGGCCGATGCTCAGGTAGGAGCAGGGCCCATCACACAGACGGCTGAGGCAGTGCTGGTTCTGAAGCAAGGCAGCAATCTGGGGGTTCAAAACCTTTCCACCAAGTGAGCCAGTGTTTTTTTGCCATCGTTAGCGTGATTAACCTGACGGTGCCGACGCAGGAAGGGAGCTTCACCACCAAGATGGCCCTGTACAAGAACTCGTCCTACAAGCACCCGTACCGGCAGGGCGAGGTGGTGCTCACCACCCGGGACGTGCTCTACGTGGGGGTCTTTGTGGTGGGGGCCGACTCCAACCACTTGATCCTGATGCTGAACAAGTGCTACGCCACCCCCTCACGGGACAGCAACGACAAACTGCGCTACTTCATCATCGAGGGAGGGTGAGCCACCACGAACCCTGTCGGTTTTATCGTGTCTGTTGGTGCTGGAAGGGTGGTGTGGTGGCATCAGCTGGGACAGGGACCTTTTGGCCAATGAGATGGTTGATCAAAATCTGGGAAAGGTGAAGAGCAGTGTTGTTAGAGCAGGAGTTAATCTGCTGACATAGCCAGAAGCCTTGCGTGTGACAGAGCACCAGGTGCAGAGAGAAGCACTTTCTTTGTGTCAGTGATGCTGTGGACAACACCTAAGTGCAGGAGACGGGGGGATATGGATCATGGCACAAGCATTTTGGGGGGTTGGAAATGCCAGAGAGAGGTGACAGAGGCAGAGCATGACACCCTCGTCCACACAAGCCATGGCAGGATCTAAGCACCCCGCTGTGGGACCTGGGGTGAGGAGCCTTATGGGGCAAGAGACCCCCTCGAGGGAGGGTCCCAGCCACAGGAGGGTGGTGCTGAGCATCAGAGCTTTGCACAGGTGCCAAAACATGAAGGACAACACCATTGGTATAGAGGAGAACGGGGTGTCCCTGACGTGTCGCTTCCACGTCACCGTGTTCAAGTTCATCGGGGACTACGACGAGGTTCACCTGCACTGCGCCGTCTCCCTCTGCGACTCTGAGAAATACTCCTGCAAAATCGTGAGTGGGGCGAGTGCAGAGGGAGGGGATGCTGGATTTGAAGGGCTCTTCTGGAGTGCACCTGCTGATGTGGCATCACAGAGGTGACCAGAGGTGTAGGTGTGAGATGGGAGGGTTGTGTGTCCCTCTAGGCTCTGCCATGGGCAGGTGATCTGTGCTCTCTGAGCCTGGTTGCGGGGTCCCTTTGTGAGCTGGGAAAGCTGGAGGGGCACAGAGGGGGCCTGGGCAGAGGCTGAGGGTGACAGAGGTGGTGTTTATCCCCGAACAGAACTGCCCTCAGCACACGAGGATGGCCAGCGCCTTCGCCGAGGAGTCCAAGGAGCAGATCCTCTCAGTGGGACCTATCAGAAGGAAGCGTAAGTGTGGGACCCCAGGGAAGGCTGGGCGGTTTGCCAGCCATCCCAGCCTTGGGCAGCCAAGGACCAGGGACTTGGGGTGTGGGAGCATGGCTCAGGTGTCCCCCTTTGCTGTCTGTGTCCAGGATCAGACTGGTGTGAGGACAACGGAGGCTGTGAGCAGATCTGCACGAGCCGGGCGGACGGGCCTTTGTGCAGCTGTGTGACAGGGACACTGCAAGGGGACGGCAAGAGCTGCAGGGGCAAGTACTGGGCTCGGGGTGGGCACAGCAGGGGAGTGCCACCCCCAAACCGAGGGGCTGTGGGGAGACCAGTGTGGGGAAGGTGGCTGGGACGTGTGGCAGACAGGAGTGTGGCGGGCAGGGAGCCAGATGGGCACTGTCCCTGTCACCTGAGGGCTGTGAAGGCACTGCTGGCAGGTTCTGGCAGCTGCAAGGGAGGTGATGGTACCTCCATGGCACAGGGTAGAATAAATACCATGGGCAGAGTCTGGGGGACCAGCAATGAGGTCGGGAATTTGGGTGGGCACCTGGCATGATTTGAGTGGCATCTGGGAGAACCCCAGCTCACGTGGGTCTTGCTGTGTTGGCAGCCTCCAGCTCTTCAGGGGAGCACCGTGCCCGAGTGACCCTCCTGCTGGTGGCCCAGCTGTGGCTGTGGCTGCGCTCAGCTCAGCAGCACCTGACCTCGTAGGCGCGGCCCCGCCGCCCAGCCAAAAACTGTTCTCGCGTCAGCCTGAGTCTTTGTAGGGTAGGAGACAGCCCCCCCTGCCATGGCCACGCTGCTGCCAACCCGGCCATGCTGCGAGGAGGCAGAGGGATGGGAGCTGGACAGGGATGGGGCGCAGAGCCGGCCGTGAAGGGGACGTGCGGCCGGCACGGCGGCAGCAACGGCAAGGCTGAGCAGGATGTTCATCAGCAGCGATGTGGGACTGGGGTTTGGGGTTTTTTTACAGCTTTCCATCATTGAAGTGGACTCAAGGAGGGGTTTTGCAGCTTTTCCCCAGGCTCTCCTTTGTGGGGTGCACTGTAGGTGGGTCACAGCACTGTTGGCAGTGTGGGACAGGATGGAGCACGTGCTGTCCCCTCACCTGGACAGCTGCAGGTCTCCACTGTCCTGCTGCCACCGGGGTGTTGTGAGCTCACAGGCTCAGCCAGAGGTAGGTGTTGGGGCACAGGTCATGGCCAGAGCAGTGCATTGCCATCACTGGCTGTTGTGACACCTTGGGACCATGTCACCCTCTGACTCTCCGGAGCAGAGGTGGTGCTGAGGTTTGGTTCAGAGAGCCAAACTCATCCATGGGGGTCTGCAAATCTTGGCATCGTGCTGTGGTGGTGACAAGCTGGTGCCAATAATTGCAAAGAGGTGCTTTCTGGTGGGCAGGAACAATATCAGAGGAAGGAGGGATGAAACTCCCTGCTGTGTTTGTGTGGTGTGCAAGGGTTGAGGGTCAGAGCAGGGTTGGGGTCTGCAGGCACAGGGCAGCATTGGGGTGCCTGCTGAAGGAGTGGGGAGCAGCCTTGGGGTGCTGGTGGGTGTGGGGGGCTGTCTGTGTCGGTGTCTTGTCTCGTGTTTGTACTCTGTGAAACGGCTGCGTGGGAATAAAAAGTGTTGTAATCCTTCGTAAGCACCGGGTCCTGTGTGATGGGGAGAGGATGGGGAGCAGCAGCAGGGCCTGGAAGGACACTGAGGCTGCAAAGAGTCCCTGGGAGGGATGGACAGGGAGTTTTGGGGTGCCCAAAACTGCATCTGTCCCAGATAGATAAAAATGTGCATCAAATATATGGAATATTCTGGAGTCCCCAGTCTAGGAAAGATTGAACCTGTTGGAGAGATGATCACAGCAAAACATCCTAAAATACCACCCAGAGTCCCTGCACTACCCAACCCACCCTGGTTTTTGGTTTATTTTTTTATTCATGGAGATTTTAAAGCACTGCAGGCAGTTTAAAAGACCACAAGGTTTAAAGCCAAATGGAATAATTTGTGCTGTCCCTGAAATAAAGTGGCTACAGGGACTTGGTGATGAATTTTTTTGTTAAAATTCCATTTACAAGCAGAGTTACTACAGGAATAACTAGAGCTTTGCCAGTAAAAATTACTTTAGGTCAAGATATAACTTTTTTATTCAGCTGCCTTGCCAAAAAGCCCTGCTGGAAATTATTTTCCCCCTTGTCTCTGTCCTACATTTGGCTGTCTGTATTTATGACACCAGCAGCTTGTAAATAACAAGTGGGACTCAAGTTTCCTTATAAATCAGTGTTTCTGTCCAAAAATTCCAGTTTTAATGCCTATACCTTCAAAAAAATATAATCTTCTGGACTGACTTTTATATTCTGAAGTTTCCCTTAAGTTCTATTGGGAAAACAATCAAAAGAACTGACTGTATCTTAATAAAAATAAGCTTGAGGGGTACAATTTTTTCTCACATTGGGAAAAATTCTGTGCTTTTGGTGGCTGAGGCAATGTCAGAAATACATTTTGGTGAACCCTTTCATCCCTCCCTCCCAGATTTTTTAAAGCAGAACTTCACAAGAAAACAAAGTCACAGATCTTTGCAGCTAAAAGCACTCGCAGCACTGTGCAAGCAGGAAATTCCAGGAATTTAGGTAGAGACACAAGCATGATTTGAAAAAAGCCCTTGTTGTGCTTCTCTGCTGGAGTGTTCACCCCAGGCCCTGGAGAGGTGGAAATGTGTGACCTGAAAAGAGGAAAAGAGATGTATTACCTGGGGAAACTCAGGGGAAAACTCAGGGGAAAAACTCGGGGAAGAACACATGGAAGAACTCAAGGAAGAACCCAGGGAAAAACTCAGGGGAGCACTCAGGGAAAAAACTCACTCAGGGAAAAACTCACTCAGGGAAAAACTTAAGGAAAAACTCAGGGAAAAGCTCAGGGAAAAACTCAACTCAGGGAAACTGGAGTGGGAGAGAGGAGGTGGGTCTGGAGCTAAAAGCTGTTGCAGAGGAAACTGCGGGGGGATAGAATAAAAATCAGTAATTAAAATAAGCAGGGTTACAAACTTTCTGCGAGGGCGGGGAGGCACAGGAGGAGCTGGGAATGTCCAAGGCCAGGCTGGCCTGGGATGATGGGAGGTGTCCCCGCCTGCAGGGGGGGAAACCGGACGGGCTTTAAGGTCCCTCCCAACCCACAGGGGACATCGCCACCGAGGGGACAGCAGGGGAGGGGCGGGAGCGGACGGAACTCCCGGTGCGGCAGCGCCCGGAGACACCACAGGCACCGCGCAGCGATGGCAGAGCCCCGCCCACTCCCCAGGCCACGCCCCACAACCGACCACACCCCATCTAAACCACGCCCCGATCACGCCCCAGCCAATGATTACGCCCCCAGCCCGTGACTCCGCCCCTTTCCACGCACTGACGTCACCGCCCGAGGTGGCGCGAGCCCTTCCGCCAGTGACGTCACGTGGCGCTACCGCGCGCAGGCCACGCCCCCGCGCCGCCCCCGCCCCGCGCCGCTCCGGGACCCCGGGCAGGTAACGGGGCGCGGGGTTTGGGGCGCGGGGACACCGAGATGGGGGGGCACGGAGGGGGGGGCACCCCGGCACGGGCCCCGCTCCCCGCCGGCATCACCCTCCCGGTTCCAGCAGCCCGCGGTGGCGTCCCCGCCGCTGGCCGTGCCACCTGCGGCTCCCGGACACTGTCACCCCCCTTGGCCACCCCCCCTGCCGCCCGGGGACTCCCGGGGATCGCGCCGCAGGGCACGGAACGGAGCCCAGCGCCCCGTGTGCTGCCCCAAAAGGGGTTTTGCACCCCGGACCCACACGCCGCTGTCACCCGTGCCGCTGCCACCCACCCACAGCCCGCTGTCCCCTGTCACAAGTGTCCCCTGTCACAGCAACAGAGCACCGAATTAGGTGGGTCCCCCACTTCTGCATCTTTCCACAGCCCGCATGTCCCAGCTTTGCTTCCCAGCCCCAGCTCAGGTGATGCAGACAGACGGACAGACAGCATCCCACCCCTGCCACCCCCCTGCCCACAGCCCGATTTCCCTGCCCCTCCCTGTGGGGAGGGACATGTTTGAGCAGTCAGTCACACCAGCCCTTTTTCCTGCAGGAGCCACCATGGATCTGGTCCTGGAAGCCGCGGACCGGCACCTCCTGACGCCCTACGTGTACCCGGCGGGGTGGCCCGAGGGCGAGCCGTGCCGCCAGCTCCTCAGCCTTTTTGTCATCACCAACCTGGGGGCTCTCGCCCTCTACCTGCTCTTCGGCACCCTCAGCTACTACTTCATCTTCGACCACGAGCTCAAAAAGCATCCCCAGTTCCTGGAGGTGAGTGCACCTTGCTGTCCCCTCACCCAGACCCTGCATGGCAGCGTCCCCCTCGCCGTCCTCTTGTCCGTTCCAAATGCCACCTGTCAGTGCTGTGGCACGGGCTGTCCCCGCTGTCACATCTCAGCCTGCTGTTGCCCTTGATCATCCCTGATCAGAATGCCACAACCCCCAAAACCCAACACCCAGCGTGAGCCCTGCCCTGCCCCGAGCACAGCTGTCCCCATATGAGCAGCACTCTGTCCCACACTGTGGCACAGATGCCACGACAAAGGGGTGGACAAGATGCCAGCCCTTGTGCAGGGCATTGGGGCTCTCAGGTGTCCCCTGTGCCCCTGACCCCTCATCACACCCCACAGAACCAGGTGAGCCAGGAGATGTCCCAGTGCCCCTGACTCCTCTTGTCACACCCCACAGAACCAAGTGAGCCAGGAGATGTCCCAGTGCCCCTGGCCCCTCTTGTCACACCCTGCAGAACCAGGTGAGCCAGGAGATGTCCCAGTGCCCCTGGCCCCTCTTGTCACACCCTGCAGAACCAGGTGAGCCAGGAGATGTTCCCTGTGCCCCTGACCCCTCTTGTCACACCCACAGAACCAGGTGAGCCAGGAGATGTCCCAGTGCCCCTGGCCCCTCTTGTCACACCCCACAGAACCAGGTGAGCCAGGGGATGTTCCCTGTGCCCCTGACTCCTCTTGTCACACCCTGCAGAACCAGGTGAGCCAGGAGATGTCCCAGTGCCCCTGACCCCTCTTGTCACACCCACAGAACCAGGTGAGCCGGGAGATTGCCTACGCCCTGCGCTCCCTGCCCTGGATTAGTGTCCCCACTGTCGCTCTGTTCTTCGCCGAGGTGCGGGGCTACAGCAAACTCTACGACAACATCGAGGACTCCCCGTATGGTGAGTGACCTCCCTGCACCCCCTGCCACAGCAGTGTCCTGTCCCCACCTGGGTCACCTCCCTCAGCCCCCATTTCTCCCGATGACCACCCCAAGAAATCCTCCTGGGTACCTCGTGTCCCACCTGTCAGCCAAAAACCCAAGTTCTCTTTGGAGGAGGCCCCCATACGCCCTCAGTCAGGGTCGTGTCCCCCTCCTGACACACTCCACCCTCCACTAAAGAGATCCTTCCCTTCCCTGGGCACGGCTCCCAGCACCTGACTCACTTTCCCCGAGTCACAGGGGATGCTCTCACTGCAACGGGGCAGACCCTGACATGACTCACACGTGTGTCCCACCACGAGGACATTGTGGAGACCCTCACAGCCTCCTGATGCCCACATGTGCCACCTCTAACAACCCTGTCCCCCTCCAGGCTGGTCTGGTGTCTTCCTCAGCATGCTGTCCTTCCTCTTCTTCACTGACATGGGCATCTACTGGATACACCGTGGGCTGCACCACAAGCTGTTCTATAAGGTATGGGACAGGACAGGGGGCTCTGGGTGAGAGTCCTGGTGACATTTCCAGGCTGCTCCTCCCAGGGAATGCATGCTCGGGTGGGAAGGGCTGAACAAGGTGACACCACGTGATGGGAGCTGAGAGCCCTTTGGGGCTCTGTCAGTTTGGGTGGTGATGGCCCAACCAGGATCCCTTGGGGCCATGAATCTCTAAAAGAACCCGCCCTGACAGCGCCCTGTCCCCACAGCGCTTCCACAAGCCCCACCACCTGTGGAAGATCGCCACGCCCTTCGCCAGCCACGCCTTCCACCCCGTGGATGGCTTCATGCAGAGCCTGCCCTACCACGTGTACCCCTTCCTGTTCCCCCTGCACAAAGTCACCTACCTGGGCCTCTACATCTTCGTCAACGTCTGGACCATCTCCATCCACGACGGCGACTACCGCGTGCCGCGGCTGCTGCGCCACGTCATCAACGGCTCTGCCCACCACACCGACCACCACCTGTACTTCGACTACAACTACGGGCAGTACTTCACCCTCTGGGACAAGATTGGGGGTTCTTACAAGAGCCCCACGTCCTTCGAGGGCAAAGGCCCCCACGATTACCTGCGCAAGCTGCGAGAGAAAGACGCGGGAGCCTCCAACGGCACCGTGGCCTCCAAGAAAAACCCGGGAGCGTCCAACGGCACCGTGGCCTCCAAGACTGAGTAGGCTTCCTCCAAGAGCATCCCTTCTCTGGCTGGATCCTCACCAGCCACCCAAGACTGTTTTCCACAGACAAAGAGTCCCTGTCCCCGATGATGTGACCAGCATGGGGTGATTTTTGGTGAGCATCCGAACCTGCCCCGATCCCAAAACGAAGGTGTCCGGCCTTGCTCCACACCACAGATCTGCCCTGCTTTTCCTACTGCTTCCCCTCCCAGCTCCCCCTGGATCTCTGCTAAGGTTCCTGCGCTGCTTTAGGGCTGTGCTGATGCTTTACAAGAAGAATAACATGGCACAAATAGAACAGTAATTTGGCACAAATTAATGTGACTTGTGGCAGGGTCTTTGTCCCGCTGTTGCGCCCCTTTGTTGATGATTCATTGTTCCCATCATGGTGTCCATCAGGACAAGCTCTATTTTGGAAAAAAAACCCCACCTTTTGGAGGTGGTGTGGCTTCTTCTGATGGCTCCCTTGGTGGGACTTCTTGCACTCAGCCTCCTTCCTCTTGCCCAGGGATGTCCCATGGAAACATCATGCCTGTAGGACAGAGGTGTGCTTTGAGTCTTGTGGGTCTCTCGAGCTCCCTGAGAACACTGAAGGGGAAGGGAGGAGGAACAGGCACCCAGATGTGAGGGGCAGGGGCTTCTCCTCACTCAAGGGTTCGTGGCCAGCTTCCCCCTTAAGGGCTGTGTTTTTCCTGCTGAAATCTGGTCATCCCACCTTTGGGGTGTTTTGAGTGTTCAATAAATCTCAATTGCCAACTTGGCTGCTGTTTGCTCCCTTGTCCCTGGCTCATGCAGTCTCCTGGGGCAGCAAACCCATGAGGGGCTTGTCCCTGACCTGTGCTGTGCTGGCTAAAAAATTTGGGCCAAAACAGCAGAAGATACAGTCAGAGTGGCCAGAGCCACCTCCAGTGCCCCAAACCTCCTTAGGTGCAACCACGTCCCTGCTCAGTGACACCTGTGCTTTCCCATTCCTGGTCCCCCAGTGTCACCAGTCACTGGAGCCCTGCTGTCCTTACTGGGCATGGAGGGAGGCCCTTCTCTGAGTCCCTTGCTGTGGGGACAGCCCCTCTGCTCCTCATCCAGACTCAGCTGTCCCCAGGCAGGGCATGGCCCGAGGCCACACCACCACACCCATGGCACCTGGTGAGCACAAGGGACACCTGTCCCATGTCCTGCCAGCTCAGCCAGCCTGCTTTCACCTTTTCACCTGCCCATCCCAACTCGCTCTCCCCACGTGCACAGGACCCCTGACCTCTGTTTGCCGATTAACCTGGGCCCTAAGGTCGTGGCACAGCGGTGACAACATCAGAGTCCTTGGCCAGCCTGATTCCCAATCCACATGAGACCCTCGGGAAAAGCCCCAGACATCTCATCAGCCCATCCTTCCCCCTCAGCCGAGCCCAGTGCCTGGGCAGCCCATCCTGGCAGCTTTGGGACAGACAGTGACCCCAGGGCAGTAAAGCCCTGGGATGAAATGACATCACTCCTGGTGCCCAGTGCTCCTTCCCACGTGTTCTGCTGGGCATTCCCGGGGGATGGATGTGCAGCACCCCAGGGCAGATCGTGTCCTGCGGTCACTCTCACCCTGCCAGGGCTGCGGGCACAGCGTGTGTGCCCTGTGGTGCCCTTGGGCCACTGTGGCACCGAGAGCACAGCCCTGGCTCTGCTCCCTGCTGCTGCTGCTGCCACAAGATGGGGATGTTGCTCACGACAGCCATCGCTGGAGCTGCACCTGCGTGGATGCCCTTCCTCCTCCTCCTCCTCCTCCTCCTCCTCGTCTCCCCAGCGTGAGGCTCTGCCGTGCTGCCTCTCCTAGAGGACACACATGAGGTGTCCCTGCTCCAGTTCCGTGAGGAATGACCCCATTCCTCACACAATTCCTGACATCAGAGCCTTTCCTGCTGATTTGTCTGCAACAGCTTCCCTGTGCCACCCCACGCAGAGCATTTCCTTCCCTCCTGTCACCCCCTCACGATGCTGTGCCACACATCAGGGCAGTGCACTGAACATCCTCCTCAGAGAGACCCCAGCACACAAAGTGACCCGTGGTGTGGGAATGCAACAATTGAGTGCCTCTGACACAGCCCTGAGCCCTGCAGGAAACCCTACAACCATCATCCTCCTCTGAGGAAGGCTCTGAGACCAATGCCATGGCTATTGGCTCCTGGCATCCCTGTTTTGCTCCCTGATCCAACTCTAGCAACAAGCAGCTTTTTTTCCCTTAAGCAGCTTCACTCTCTCACTGAGGCTTTGTGAGGAATGGCTGTTCAGCCCCTCAATCCCCCAAACCCTCTGGGACCTCTAAAGCTGAGACAGGGAAAGGTCTCAGGGAAAAGGAGAAGGAAAACCAGGGGGCCAGGGGCTCCTCACCTTGCTCTTGGAGTTCACAGCTTTTGCTGCTGATGAAATCCAGATGGACCTTAAAATAAACTCTGCACTGTTCCCCTCTCCCCTTTACGTCTCTTTTCAAGAAACAAAAACTACCTTGGCAGGGGATGGTGTGTTTCCCTGCACAAAGAAAGAGCCATTCATCTGTGAGCATTTACCAGGGCTGGGTTCACCCAAGAGCTCCAGGCAAAAGCTCTCTCCCTGTGCCTACCACAGGGAGCTCACAGGGGGACAGGGACCCTTTTGCACCCTGCAAGAAGGGCTGGAGGAGAGACAGCAAACACCCCCAAACACCATTTTCCTCCATTTAGCACCTCAGCAAAGGCAGTTCCTGATTTCCTCCTATTTCTTATTTTATTCCTCACCTCTGGGTCTTTTTTGAGTCTTTCTCATCTAGCCCAGAGAGCAGCTGGCTGCAGGGATTCCCACTCAACAAAACTCCCTCAGTGACTCTGCCCACACCCACGGTGACCTCCTGTCCTCCAGGGGGACATTACTGTGAGCCAAGACCTCTAAAAGCTTTATTAGGAGAGCTTATAATTGTATTGACCCGATAACTGAAATGCACTAACTGGGTTTCTAGGTGACAGCACCTCGGGGAAAGCTCTGGACAACATTCCTGCTATTAAGGCAAGTGGAATGAGGGGGAGGAAGATTGCCTTGGGGCTGTCCATGGGATTTATAGGCTCTCATTCCTTCACTGCTGGGCCACATCCATTTTCTTTGATGGGAATGCTGGAATGATGCATATGAGGCAGAGGGGTTGAAAGCCATCAGTGTGTTCTCAACACCTTGGAGACACAAGAGGCCTGAGCCATTTTTTAGCAGCAAGATCATGCCTAAAAATCCATCTCTGGCTTAGAGAGACAAGCTGGGGCTGAGCAACAGGCACAGCTCAACTGTCTTGTCATCTCCCAGTGTCATTTGAATCTCCTGCCTCAAATCCTTGCTCTCCCTTGCCCTGCTCTGCAGCACCAGGGGTACACACGAGCCCCAGGCAGGGAGGGGACAAATTGCTCTCTGAAAGGGATGCACAATGACCAGGGCAGCAGCACCAGGGGAATCCCCACGCCTGGGAGTCCAGCTTCCTCAATAAATCAGAGTTGTGGCCACTGGCATCGGTCCTGTGCTGTCCCTGCAGAACCAACCAAGCATCATCTCCTGCCCTTTGGTGAGTTATGGGAATGTCACCAATGCCAAGTGTTCTGTGGGAAGCACACAGGCACTGGCACAGCTCAAACCCACCTGCCATGGGTGGGAGAGGTGGCAGAAGGCCCTGGAGGTCTCTGACTTCCCACTCCCACCATGTCTTGCTCAACTTCCCAACTCTGCCCAGGTAAAAAGATGGCAGAAATTGAGATAAGACTGAGGGCTGCCAGAAACATACCAGGGGAAGTCTGTCACAAAACCTTTTGCACCTTTTTCTCTTGACATCCATCCACAACTTTGCCTTCCCATCCAGAAGCGGACTCAGCTGTTCATCCCACTCAGCAGCAAGGACCTGAGCCTGTTACCATGATTTTATGGTTCACACCACTGTGATTCTATCAAACCTTACCTGGATAATCCTGGGTTGTTTCAGGCCCACATCCCAGGCTGAGGACACACCTGCAAGATACAAGTGTGAGGAAAAATGTGGTTTGGCTTTTTCTGGGGAAAACCTCACTCATTCCCCAGAGAGAAGCAGCTGCAATACTTTTATATGGGTTTGTTTTATAGAATCCCAGAATGGTTTGGGTTGGAAAGGACCTTAAAGCTCATCTAGTTCCATCCCCTGCCATGGGCTGGGATACTTTCCACCATTCCAGGTTGTTCCAAGGCCCATCCAATCCAACAATTCCAGGGATGGGGCAGCCACAGCTTCTCTGGGCACCTCCCCACCCTCACAGGGAAGAATTTCTTCCTAACATCCAATCTAACCCTACTCTTTGCCAGTTTGAAGCCTTTCCCCTTCGCCCTGTCACTCCACACCCTCCTAAACAGCTTCATTTACTTCAACACAGTTTCCTTTCATTCACTCTCTCTCCAACTTGATTTCTGGCTGCTTCATTTCTCCTTAACTCCATTCCACAGAAATTAACTTGAACTTATTATTTCACTCCATCTCGACAGGCACCCGAGCATCCTCCAGTGAGGGAAGTGAGAAGGAGAAAGGGCAGGGGGAAGGACAGGGAGAGGAGACACGGGGAAGGGGGGCCCGAGTTTTAGAAAATGAACCACAGCAATTAACCACAACTTACGGGACTTATGTGACGCAAGCATCCTCAGCAGAGGGAGATAAACACGGAGAAGGAGGAAAAGAGGAAAAGAGGAAAAGAGGAAAAG
>JANRGV010000059.1:4059290-4076796 GCA_024734035.1 Alethe castanea | reverse complement strand
TGCCCTGGGACTCAATGGCCATGAACAGGAGAGATCTCCTGGAGGGAGGATGGGCTGTGGGAAAGATAAAGATGATTCCCATAGCTGGTTTAAAGCTGGCCCATGAGCAGATAATGTGTGCCACGGAGATCAGGGTCACTGCCCCACCCAGCCCCAAAAGATGGTGATAAATCCACATTTCTGGCCACATCAACCCAACACAATGTTAATCCACTGTTCTGCTTCCCCAGTTGTCCCAGGGCTGCTCTCTCCACCTGGCCCAGCGCCTGAGCCAGCTGCTGAATTTCCAGCTGCGCAGGATGCCCATTCTCTCCAAGGAGTCAGCACCAGGACTGATCATTGCCACTGGTACTGCTTTTCCCTTGGCTTGGGGGGTGTTGTTGGCAGGCAGTATTTCGTTTGTACAAGCAGGCAATAAAATGCAATTAAATGGTGCATTTTGCTGTACTTTCTCTGCTGCAGTCCCTGTGCAGTAATTACAGAATGAGCATTTCACTGCAGCTCAGAGATGTGAGAAACCTGCTCTGTTCTGATCCTCTTTCCTCATCCTCGTGAAGGGCTTCTTGAAGATTCAGAAATTCCTGTTTGTCTCGCTCTGCTACTGAAGAACGCACACATTTTGTTTAATCATGTTTGTAGCCATGGGTTTTTCCCCCATCTGCTTTTGAAACTTGTAATAGTCCTTGAAATATTTGCTTTTGAAGGGGATTAATTTATAGTGTGAAAAATCATCTCCTCAATCACAGATAAAAATAGTTTGGAGGTGTCTGGCTTCCCTTTAAGCAATCACTTTGCATTTGTCAAGTAGGATGATTTCTCTCATTCTCCCAGGCTCCGTTGGCAAGAACATGGCAAGGAAAACCAATGTTTATGTCTCGAGCAGTGCTGGAGCAAGGTGGAGAGAGGTAAGGCTGCTCCTACACCTGCCAAATCAGCCAGCATGGTGGGGGAACAGAAGGATTTTGGCAGCAATATTGATGAGTTTCATTAGAGGTGATTTCATATGAATCCAAAGGCTGAAAGCTGCTCTGTGCCTTAAAACGAGGGAAAAAGGTTTTTAGATGAAGGACCAGGCATGGGTTGGCTGGAGATGAATCTGTGGTGTAAGAGATGGATTCAGACACAGGAGAGCTCCCTCCTCCATTTTTCTTTTACACCTGGCAGGACTTTTCCTCAGCACGGGTCATTTAGTGTCTTTTAGATGAGAGTGTGAGAGTCTTTGGAGAGGCTCTGGCTCCTTCCAGAAAAATGGGATGCTGCCCTCGGTTTATGGGGGGTTTGCTGCTGTTTACTGAGTGGATGTTCTGGTCTGTGGCAGTGTTTGTGGTCTGCCTGTGCACTCTGCAGCCAGTGTAATGTGGTATTCCAACATCTGCAAGCTATTTAATCCTGGGATCTGAGCAGCCTCCCTCTCCCCCTGCGAGTGCTGCGCGGTCGGGGTGAGGTCTGGGCAGCTGCAGTGGTGCTGGGGACACACCACAGGTCTGGCTGGTGCCAAAGGTGGTTCAGAAACTGCTCCTGGCTCCAAAACCCAGCTGGAGAGCAGCTGTGGGCACCCTGCAGCCAGGCAGGAGCTGACAGATGGGGCAGGGCATCCAAAACCAGAGACTTTCAGGTGCCAAGCTGCACAGGTTTGCCTTGGAGTGCGGTTAAAACACTCTGAGGAAGTTCTGAGCTCCTGACTGATCTTTGTATCATGAGCAGCGGTGCAGAATGACCCAGCAGTGGAGCTGAGCAGCAGCACAACTCCTCCTGCTCAGCTTTGGCCAGCAGCAGGCTGGGAGGCTCTGAGATCACTGGGCTGATTTCACAGCCCAGAGGAGAAAGGAACAATGCTTTCAGTGCCCTGTGTGAGAATGTCCCCAAGTGTGACAGCACGTCCTGTGAGCAGGGTCTGGCATGGACGTACTCCCTGTTTTCATCCTGAGGTGCTCTGGGCTCCCTGGAAGGAAAGCAAAGCTTATTGTGTGCTGGAGGTGTAAATGAGCGTGAAATCCAAGCTGCTTGCCATGGGGTGGATGGCTGGATGGATAGATGGATGGATGGATGGATTGTCTCCAGGGCTTGTTTATGCATGCCATGGCCCCACTTCTCTCTGAACATTCACAAGACCTTCCACAGCCTGAGAACCAACTTCTCTGCAGTCCTGGGGAGGCCACGAGTCACTGCTGGGAGTCAGGAAAGCCTCACAGAGGTGACAAATGAGAGGATGAGTGATGGACTCTGGTTTTGTGTCATGGCACTTCTTCCACTGATTCTTTCCATGCACAGAGCACAGGAGGAGCAGAGTCCAGGGCTCAGGGCAGCTCTTACACACATCTCTTAGGGGAAATGGGCTGGCTGTTCTCATCTGCAGATGGTGTCCCATAAACACTTGAATCTCTGGTGCCTCCAGATATTTGATTTGGCCAAGGCTGTAGCATTAGCTTGGGTCAGGCAGAGTTTCTGGCACAGCCATTTTCCCTTCATTCAGCACAGCTCTGATCACCTCTCAGCACTGTCTCTCTTCCAGGCACTGTCTGGACCCCACTACTACACCTGGGGTGACCACGGTGGAATTCTGGTGGCCATCGCCCAAGGCACCGAGACTGACCAGCTCAAGTGAGTGTCAGGGCACAGGGACTGCCTCTGGTGCTGGGGCTGGCAGGGAGTGCCCTGCAGCAGGCAGGACATGCCCCTGGCATCTCTCCCAGTCTCCTTTTTTGTGCAGGTACAGCACAAACGAAGGGGAAACCTGGAAAGTCTTCACGTTCTCGGAGAAGCCGGTGTTTGTGTACGGCCTCCTGACCGAGCCCGGCGAGAAGAGCACCATATTCACCATCTTTGGCTCCTACAAGGAGAATGGCCACAGCTGGCTGATCCTGCAGATCAACACCACTGACGTGCTGGGTAAGGGGGCAGGTGGCAGAGCCATCTCTGGGGTGGCTCTGCAGGCAGCAGAGAGGGCATCTCCTCATGCCCTGTCCCAAGTGTCTCATGTCCTGCTGAAGACACTCATGTGCCCTGTGCTCTCCCTGTATTCCTTCCCTCCTCACTGAGGAATTTGTTGAAAAGGAAAGGGAAAAAAAAAAAATTCCTTCTGAAGGCTTGTGCCTATGAATGTTTTATAACCCATTTCAGCTTTGATTGCGAGGCAGCATTTTAATCAAAGCGCAGTTAAACCCAGCAGAGGAATTTGCTTGACTAAAATTTATCACTGATTCCCTCGACACTTTGTTGGGAACGGCTCTGTTTGGTAACCAGAACGACTTCATTCGGATTCCCTGTCACTGCCACAGAGCTGCCTGTTCCCTCCTGTCACTGCACGTTCCCAGCTGGAATTCTCCTTGCCTTCCTTTCTTCCCCATGGGACAGGGCTGGGGTCTTGCACTTTGGGGGAAGTTTTGTGCCAGGGGAGGGTGGAGAGGGGAGGGAATCACAAAATCACAGAATGAACTAGGCTGGAAAAGACTTTTGATTGGAAAAGACCCAACACATCCTCACCAACCAAACCATGGCACTGAGAGCCACGTCCAGTCTTGTTTTAAACACCCCCAGGGATGGTGACTCCATCACCTCCCTGGGCAGGGGATTCCAGTGCCTAATCACTCTTTCAGTGAAGAATTTTTTTCCTGATATCCAACCTCAACTTCCCCTGGCACAGCTTAAGGCTCTGTCCTCTCCTTCTGTCAGTGGCTGCCAGGGAGAGGAGGCATTCCTGTGGTGTGGGGCTGGATGCCAGCACGCCTGCCACTCCTGGGCACCAGGGACATCAGCATCCCTCTGTCTTTAAAGCTGGGGTGCTGTAAAAGCTGCACCTTTCTGCACCCCAACCTTTTTTCTCCTCTCAGGGGTGCCTTGCACAGAGAACGACTACAAGCTGTGGTCACCCTCGGACGAGCGAGGCAATGAATGTTTGCTGGGACATAAAACTGTTTTCAAAAGGAGGACTCCTCATGCAACCTGCTTCAATGGGGAAGATTTTGACAGGCCTGTCATGGTCTCCAACTGCTCTTGTACGAGGGAGGACTTTGAATGGTAAAATACCAATTAATTTCTGCTAGTCTGGATTGTAAATCCAAGATAAGTGTCTGTGACCAATCGCTCCGAGTGAACAAACATCCAATTTATGTAGCTCGGAGTGTCGCTGCTTCATTTTATAGCAGAGAAGAAACTAAACAGACTGAAAACATCCTTTCATTAATAACAGGGCATGAGACTTAATTAATGTCTGTAGAGCCTTCTGGGAGCCCCTGAAAGGTCCCACGGAAGAAGGAAGTATTGTTAATCCATCACCTTCCAAAGGATAATGGATAATTTCCCATCACAGACAGAGATTCACTAAAAATCTTTGTGGTTCTGTAGCCACAGGGGTGCAGCTGGCCCTGCTGTTGCCCTTTGACCGCAATTCCCACAATCCTGACACTGCACAGCTTTCAGGATCAGGGAACACGCTCTGGCAACCTGATGCAAAGGTTTGGGGTTAGAAAGGCAGCTGCATTTCAGGGACTGGGCTTTCAGTGGAGCTCACACCACACTGCCCCTGTCTGATGCTGCAACCAAGTCTGGCTCACCACGAGCAGACTGAGAGCAGGGCTGGAGGGATCCTGCCTCAGAATTCAGCCCTGGGCTCACTGCAAAATCATACTGACAAAACCTCTGTCTCCCACAGTGTTTTCCAAAGAGCAGCCACGCTGTAACTCCCATTTTACCAGCAGCACCAGCCAGGAGACAGAGCAGTGACCCGAGGCAGCGAAGCAGCAGCGCTGGGGCTTGCAGCCAGCTTTGCAGAGCACACTGGCTCAGCTCTGCCTTCCCCAGCCTGCCCAGCCACTGGCAAAGCTGATTTGCAAAGTGTTCTTGAAAGATCCTGTCTGGCTCGGAGGTGTTCTGTGCAGCTAAATACTGATAATGAATGAATGGTCACTCTGGCTTGTTAAAAATTCCATGCAAAAATAGACTCGTGGTATAGCATGGCTGCATTATTTGCTTTTCCCTGTCTCTCCCCACATCTTTCTTCTCCTTGCAGTGATTTTGGCTTCAAACTGAGTGACGACTTATCCTTAGAAGTTTGTGTCCCTGACCCTGAGTTTGCTGGGAAGCCCTATGACCCACCAGTCCCTTGCCCTGTTGGCTCAACCTACAAGAAGACTCGAGGGTATGTGCTGTGCTTGGGAGAGAAGCCTGATATTCCAAGTGCTGGAATTTATCTTACTGGTGATTAAAAAAAAACCCCAAACAACCACAAAGCCCACAAGAGTGGCAGCAAACAAACGGCACGTTAGGACATACATGGCAATTAAACACCACAGCTTGTTCTGGCTGCACAGGGTGGTTTTCTCACAGTTTTTCCATGGAATGAACTGCCTGGCTCTGTGTGTTGCAGCTACAGAAAGATCTCTGGGGACACTTGCACGGGTGGAGACGTGGAGTCGCGGCTCGAGGGGGAGCTGGTGCCGTGCCCGCTGGCGGGTGAGTGTGTGCAGGATCTGCTCTGGGCACAAGGGCTCCATTCATAAAACCTTTGGCTGGTGCCTGGGGGACCAGGCACGGAGTCCCAGAGGGTTCTCAGACAAAACCTGTGACACAGGAGCCTGGGTGGGTTACAAATCGCCCTCTCCTGGGCTGTGGCCAGAGCTTCTGAGGGTCCAGCTCAGGAGCAGCGTCTGCCCACGGTGCAGAGCCCTCTGAAGCCCTCAGGCTGCAGGCAGGAATCCCTTCATCCTGGTCACGTCCTTGCTGTAGCTGGCTCGAACCCAACCAGAAAGACAGGAATTAGATCAAAGGATCATTAGATCCCCATCCTTGGGAAGGTCCCACTCTGAGACAGCCACAGTGTGCAGCTGAACGATGGCACTTCGGGGCCAGAGCAGGGCACACCTTCAGCCCCCACACCTCTGCCTGCCAGAATTCAGCCCCCCAATCCTTACTTTCCCCTCTTGAATGTACAAGGCACTGTAGCAGTCCCGTGCCCCTGTGCTGCCAGAGTTATTTGCATTCTGCTCGTTACAGCTCTAATTTAATCTGCCGTCACGAGCTGCGTGATCAGCATTGCTGCCATGCTGCAGCTCCAGAGCCTCAGGCAGGGCAGGGGCTCGTGGAAGGGCTGGGGAGCTGAGCAGAGCAGCCAGACCCACCACCAGCAGCTTCCCCTGCCCTGCCCTCAAATTTTTCAGCACGCCAAAGATATTCCAGGTGTGGAACAGCACAGGAAAGCATCCCCTGTGCTGGGACTCCTGCCAGCGCTGCACTCAGCTCCACTCCTGACACGTTATTCACCCCTCTGAGCCCTCTTGAGCTATTTGGAGAGCTGTGTTGGGCATGCTGAGAAGGGCCCTGCTGATTGCAAAATAAACCTGCGGTCCCCACCGGGCCGGCCTTTGAAGTGCCGTGTTCCCAGAGCGTTGGCGATGTCTCCGGATCCGCTGGCTCGCTCCATGGAAACGCTTTCATGTACAGTATCTGTTTCATATCTCCGTATAATCTCATTAGGGATGCACAGCCAGAGTTACTTACTGACATTAGCTCTACTCATTAATAGCATTATTGGACTTGACCGGTGGTGGGATAATGCCCGGGGGACTTTGTCCTGGACCAGGATCCCATTACCTGGATTCGGCTCCATTCAGGAACAAAACCCACTCTGGGGTATTTCCTGCGGGGTAGTGTCCCTGAGGACTTGCAGAGTTGCATCACTCCCACTCTTTTTAATGTTGTTTGGTTTTTTTTTTTTTGGTTTTTTTTTGTTTTTTTTTTTTTTGAGGAAGTGGAGGTCAGTATTTTGTTTCTCATTGACAGCACTAATGTGGGAAGAAAGGGGTCGGGGCAGGTTCTGCTGCCCTGCTGCCTTCACCTCCTCCTCCTCCTCCTCCTCCTGGACCAGACAATGCCCACAGTGTGTGCCCAGCCCCATGAGGGCTATTACCACATTCCCATTAACCTAATCCCACTGAGACAAAGGCTCTTTGCCTCCCGGAGGTGCTAAAACCAGGAGTGAAAACACACCTAATATTTTCTTCTTTTTGCCCCTCGAGTAGCCGAGAATGGCCACTAAATCAGGCTCTGTTGTTGCAGAGGAGAACGAGTTCATTCTCTACGCCACCCGCTACTCCATCCACCGCTACGACCTGGCCTCGGGGGTCAGCGAGGAGCTGCCCCTGGCCGGGCTCAGGGGAGCTGTGGCCCTGGATTTTGACTACGAGCACAACTGCTTGTACTGGGCTGATGTCACTCTGGACATCATCCAGGTGAGCATCACCTCCTTGCCACCCCGGCGTTGCATCCACACCCTGAAAAGCAAATGTTTGTCCTGGTACTCCTCCCCTCCCAGCTGTCTGTTACCTGAGCTTCAGGCTGAGGCAGTTCCTGGTCTTTTATTCTGATTATTTTTATTTTTTTTCCCAGCGTCTCTGTCTCAACGGCAGCTCCGGGCAGGAAATAATCATAAGCACTGGGTTGGAAACAGTGGAAGCTTTGGCTTTTGAACCTCTCAGCCAGCTGCTCTACTGGGTCAACGCTGGGATTCCCAAAATCGAGGTACAGCTCTGCCCACCCGTGGCAGTGCATGTTTTATTGAGGAGCAGTAGTTGCCTGTCACAGATTTTTGTGTCATTTCAAGTGCCAGTAGCAAACACACCTGTCCTGGGTTTGGTTTTGGGTCTAGGTTGCCAATCCAGATGGAGACCTGAGACTCACCGTCCTCAACTCCTCCATACTGGAGCGCCCCAGAGCCCTGGCTCTGGTTCCCCGAGATGGGTAAGGAAGAAAACATCACAAATATTTCTCTGCTATTCTCAAGGGAAACTGCTGCTCCTTCACCACCTCCTCCTCAGGGAGGACAGCTTGGTGAGGTGAAACTGGGGACAGGCACAGCCCAGTCCTGCCCTGTGGAGCCCACTGTCACCACTGCATCCCCAGCTAAGGCACCAGCTCCCTCAGAGCACAGATCACCAACTGTTTATTCCTTCCTACCCATGCATATCCATTAGTAAATAACTTTTCCTGCCTGTAAAACTGGTCTGGTCAGTGGGGAAGGCTGCAGTGATGCATGAGAAACTGAGCTGTGCTCGAATCCAAGAGCCAAATGTGAGTTACATCTTTCTGGGGTTTGGCCTCGGCTGCAAATGTAGATCTGACAAACCAGAGCAGTTCATGGCAAGGTAACCTGGAGCTGCACTCCCACCACAGAGCTTGCAGCTCAAAAGCCTCTGTGCTGCCCATAAATCTGGTGGTGCTCATTAGAATGGCAGAGCTCCCTGTTCAAAGGCATGGTGTGCAAAGGGATGTAAAGCATTCCAACCTCTGCCTCTCCTAACCTGCTTCCTTTAGCCGAGCTGCTCAGTGTGGGTTTGGGGTAACCTCTCTGCCTGCTGCCAGGTTGATGTTCTGGACAGACTGGGGGGACTCCAGGGCTGGCATCTACAGGAGTGACATGGACGGGTCGCTGGCCGGCTGCATCGTCTCGGAGGGCGTGCGCTGGCCAAACGGCATCTCTGTGGATGACCACTGGATCTACTGGACTGAGGCCTACATGGACAGGATCGAGAGGGTGGATTTCAATGGCATGCAGAGATCTGTGATCCTGGACAGCCTCCCTCACCCCTATGCCATTGCTGTGTTTAAGGTTTGTTTTCCCTGCTGTTTTTTCCGTGGTGTGCAGGCTCTGAGGTGGGTGCTGGAGGAGCACGTTGAATTTGAAGGATAGGGATGTGATTTGGAGCAGGCACAATGCTTGCTTTCTTTCTGCTTCTGGCACATTCCCACAAATCCCTGAAAGGAACAGGCAAGTGCAGTCAAACCCAGGACCAACATTCCCAAGCAAGATCATTCTGTCACTCTCATTCCACCTCCAATTCCTCTTCCCCTTGGGTTGGGGACACTTTTGACTCTCCATTTTCCCCCACATCCAGTATTTAGGGTGATTAGTGCAGGTAGCACTGCTGAGCACAGCCCTGGTGGTGCCTCTCCTCACACTAAGAGCCAAGCCTGTGTTTCAGAATGAAATCTACTGGAACGACTGGTCACAGCTGAGTATTTTCAGAGCATCCAAAAACAGCGGCTCCAGGATGGAGATCTTGGTTGGGCGGCTGAATGGGATCATGGATATGAAAATCTTTTACAGAGGAAAGACAACAGGTAATCATGCAGATGATCCTCCCTGGGATTTAGAGATGTGTCCATCCCCCTTTCCACAGGTTCCCAGCCCACAGGGCCATCCTGGCTTGCATTTCCTGAGTATATCCCCATTCCTGCAGGGCTTGAGGCTCTCAGGCACAGAGATCAGGAATGAGTTTCATGAGTGGTGTATTCTGCTTTTTGGCTGCCAGGAGAGATGCTCCCCAGGGAGAGAGCTCCTGGGGCACTCAGCTGTGGTGGCACCTCATAGTTTATGTCACAGATCCCGGCTTTTCCATCAAAGTGTTGTATAGACCAAAACCCCAGGATTTCAGGGCTGCACCTTTAATGATCTGTCTGCATTGTGACAAGGCAGTGCTGACCCCTGTGTGCTGTTTGTACCCATTTCCAGATGGGTACCAGAGCACTGAAGGGCTCTACAGCCGCTACAGGAGACTGGAGGGACAAGAGGCACCCAGGGGGTGTAACTCACATCCTTTCGTAGATCTCCAACGCCACTTGGATGAGTTGTGTCCCTTCAAACCAATCTTTCCCCCTTAAAGGCCCTCAAACTCGCTGGAGCAGATGGCTCTGGGCATTCCTAGGGGTGACCTCAGCCCTCAGCCCCAGAGAGCTGGCTCCTGACGGGGTCTGAACCAAAGCAGGTGACACTGGGACTCCTGTCCCTCTCTCCTGGGCTGGCAGGTGACACTGGGACTCCTGTCCCTCTGTCTTGGGGTAGCAGGTGACACTGGGACTCCTGCCCCTCTATCATGGGCTGGCAGGTGACACTGGCACTCCTGTCCCTGTATCGTGGGCTGGCAGGTGACACTGAGACTCCTGTCCCTGTATCGTGGGCTGGCAGGTGACACTGGCACTCCTGTCCCTGTCCTGGGCTGGCAGGTGACACTGTTACTCCCGTGGCCCTGCTCTGACCCTGTCCCTGACCCTGTCCCTGTCCCTGTCCCTGCCCTCCTCCAGGACACAGCGCCTGCCTCTCCCGGCCCTGCAGCCTGCTCTGCCTGCCCCGCTCCCACCACGGCCGCAGCTGCAGGTGCCCCGAGGGCGTGGCCAGCACGGTGCTGCCCAGCGGGGAGCCCAGGTGTGACTGTCCCCACGGCTACGCCATGAGGAACAACACCTGCACAAAGGAAGGTAAATCCTGCCTGGCTCTCTGCCGTCCCCAGGGCTCGGGGTGACCTGTCCTCTGCTGGGGACAAGAGTGGCCCATTTCTGGAGGCACAGCCTCACGCCAGCTTCTCTCTGCTGTCCCTCCTGCCCCAGAGAACACGTGCCTGCCCAACCAGTACAGGTGCTCCAACGGGAACTGCATCAACAGCATCTGGCAGTGTGACAATGACAATGACTGCGGGGACATGAGCGACGAGAGGAACTGCCGTGAGTGTCCTGCCCTGGTGGCACCTCACTGAGCTGGTGATCCACCCTCCTTTCACAGCCAGGGAGAGCAGGAGGCTCTCTGAGCTCCTGTGATAAACTCCCAAAGCAAACTGGATGGGTTTTGTCCCAATCCCCTTGACCTGATGAGGCGTCAGTCTCTCAAATTTGGTGAGGCTGATGCCAACTGTCTCTTGTACTAATTGTCTTCTGAAACTAATTGAGGGCACAGCCAGTGAGGAAAAGAGAGCAGATAGTGCTGACATGGACCTCTTGTTGAGATAATAAATCAAGTTCGCACATTGAAGATGGAGGTCACCTTTTTGAGCAGAGTTAGGAACTGCCAATGTGTGCAGGAGGGGCAGATGTTCCACAGCTTTGCACAGCCTGAAGGGTTTGGATTAGTGCACTGTGGAGAAAGGACTGGGTTTGAAGTTAGGAATCACTGCAGGACCAGGAGAGAGGCTGTTTATGCCCATTTTGTACCAATAAACTTATTTCCCTGGCAAAGTTGAGGTACCAGTCAGCAGAGTCCAAGGGTGAGTTCAGTGTCTGGCTCTAGTGTGGGGCAGCCTCTGTGGGTCCCCATTCCTTGGAGAGAGGTCACCAGCTTGGCACAGAGATGCTGCCTTGGGTAGCAACACTCATGCCCAGCTTCTCCCCTGCTTTGGCTGCCCTATCTCATCCCCCCACCTAGGTGTCAATCCTCTTTGTGGGGAGCAGACAGCTCTACAGCCCTGGCTTCTTGCTCCCTGTCCCTGGCAGTGGACATCAGGAGTTTCAGTGCTGATCCCCAGACAGAAAACTGCCCCATGTGCTCTGCTTTACATGGAGCGCCTAAAAATGGCATTCAAATACAAGAGCAGGAATTCAGGTTGGACTGGCAGGATTCTGTCCCTGTCCCTCAGCACTCAGCACACACCCTCAGGCAGCAGAAACCATTTTCTAACCACCACCTTCCCCTCCTTTTCCTCCATCAGCAACCACAGTGTGCGACCCCGAGACCCAGTTCCGCTGCCAGGGCTCGGGGACCTGCATCCCTCTGTCCTACAAATGTGACCTGGAGGACGACTGTGGGGACAACAGCGATGAAAGTCACTGTGGTGAGTGCCCACACAGACCCCCTCCCCTGGGCACCTCCTCTGGGTGCTGCTTAGAGGTGATGGAGGGAAAGATCCCCCTTCACCCAGGCTGTCTCCTCATTTACTGGGGGTTGGGAAATGGGGGACAGGACCAGCATTTGCAGGGTATTTGGGAATTAGGGACAGGACCAGCATTTGCAGGGTATTTGGGAATTAGGGACAGGACCATCCTGGGAAATGAGGGACAGGAGAAGAGAGCGAGGCCGTGTGCTGGTTCTTCCCCTCGCCGTGTTGCAGCTGGGAGATTTCTGTGCCATTACCATCCAGCTTTCCTGCTCTGCTCCTCGGCCATTCCCATGAGCTGAAGCCCAGTGCTCTGTTTGCAGAGGCTCACCAGTGCAGGAATGATGAGTTCAGCTGCAGCTCGGGGATGTGCATCCGTCTGTCCTGGATGTGTGACGGGGATAACGACTGCAGGGACTGGTCTGACGAAGCCAACTGCACTGGTGAGTGCTCAGGGGTTGATCAAGAACCTCCTCCTGCTCCTGCTTTTTACTTCCAGCCTGGGAGACACTAGCCAGAGTCTTGTGCCTCAGTTTCCTTGCTTGTTAGAGCACTTTAGGGTGATGTGATGCTCAAATCTGAGGATTTCTTCCCCCAAGTTCACTGGGAATTTGCTGGCAGCTCTGAGATGCTCACACAGTGACCCAGCTTTGCTTTTTACCTGCAAGATTGCACCCACAGGCAAAGCTCTGTGGGATGGGAAGTGGTTTTGTGGCTGCTGGGCAGCCAAAGGATTCTCCTGGCAAAAAAAAAGCTGCTGTGTTGCAGGGAGGCAGTGATCAGGCCAGTGGGCACTGGCAGCATTTCACAGCTTTCACTCCTTGCTATTAATTTGGTGCAGAAAACAGGCACATCCTTTGCAGCTTCTCCACAGTTAATTGATCTGAAGAAGAGGCAGATTTAGTTTGGAAAGTTTAGTTTGGCAGTTCTGGTCCTCCTCTGGCAGCCTCATCACTCCATGGGCTGGAAAACCTAAAGAGGGTGTCCCAAGTAGGGAATCCCACATAGAAGACCCACTCTTGCTTTTCTTACAACTCATGTTGAAGCAGCTTGGATGGCAGAAATAACTTTGTTCCTACTTTGTGCCTCGTGTGCAAGTCCTGTGAGGCTCACTGTGTGTTTGGAGCGGAAGGTCACAGCTCTCCACCCTGCTCGGCACCACAGTGATGCTCCTCAGCAGCCTCCCGAGGTTAACACCCACACAGAGCCCTTTTCTCATCAGAAAAACCATCAGATAGCAGTGCATTGGCCTTTTTCACTAAAAACAATCAAGCAAAACTATCAACCAAGCCAAAAACCTCAGTGCTTGCAGGAGAAGAGATTCTCAGAGTAGGCAGAGCACCAGTCCATCAGTGAAAGACACAAGGTTGTATTAATCAAGCCATACATGGGGTATCCGAGATAAAAGCAGTGCTTTCCAGAGATCCATGGGGAGCCTGCAGGGACCAGGACAGCCCTGGGAATGCTGGCAGCAGCTTGGCTCAGGTGCAGCCTGGAGCCTTTGGGACAGAGAGTGGCACCAGCTGCTGGCCTGGGGCTCTGGCACGAGGATTTGAGAGATCCCTTTTAGGTCTTTGAGCTCCCCTTTGCCCACCCCTGTGGCATTTGCTGTGCTTGGAGCACCCAGGGCTGAGCCTGGTCATTAGTATTCCATGAGTATGGCTTTCTAAGAAGGTTTAATTTATATTGGTATCACTTATCTCTCATAAGAGTTTCTCCAGAGAGAATTATTACAGGAGAGGAACCTACTTCAAAAAGCGTGCTGGGTTTGTAAAGCCCCAAGTTGGAATTATCTAAGAGGATCACAATTATTTGAGGAACATTCCGTCTGACTTCACCGGGCTGCAATTATTGCTCTTATCTAAAATAATTACATTTCATGTTGAATACCTAATAGAATATTACTGCCACCAGATTGAACTATTTCAAAATATCTGTGAGTGCATGTCAGTCTCTAACCTAAAACTCAGGATCATGCCAGTTAATTAAGTTGAACACTGCTTTGCTCAATAACTCTGAGCACTCTCCTGCTTGAGGAGCAGAATTTGTCTCTGAAGTGACAACACAAACCAGGCTGCAACCCAGATACCCCACAGGCAGATATTTTCCTGACAGGAGCCTAAGGAAAACCCCCAGGGAGAATTGTATTTCTTGTTTGCTTTGGCAACATAGAAGAGCCTTGTTTGCCTTAATTAAAAGCTCTCTCTGACTCTGTCCTGCCCTGCAAGGGGACTCTGCAGCTGTGCCAAGCCTTGCTTGATCTCGGTGACATTTCTCACCGTCTCTGGCACGATGCCACCGCTGTCACCTTTGCCCACACACCCCAAGGGCTGAGATCAGAGGGAGACAGGCTGCTGGCTTTGGGGAGAGCTTTGGGGGATCTCTACCCTGCAAAAGCCATCCCTGAGGCACAGCAGGCTTGTGAGCAAGAATGGAAAGATCATGGAGAGCTGGGACTGGTGGAATTCTCCTGCCTGGGGTCCATGGGGGGGTTGCTGGTGCTGGGACCTGCCGTGGTGGGAGATGCTGGTGCAGGGTGTGGTGCTGTGCCTCACTCTCAGCTCAGCAGGGACATGGTGACAGCCCAGCTCAGGTGTCCCCTGCTCTGGTTTCAGCAGTTTATCACACCTGTGAGGCCTCCAGCTTCCAGTGCCACAACGGGCACTGCATCCCGCAGCGCTGGGCGTGCGACGGCGACGCCGACTGCCAGGACGGCTCTGACGAGGACCCTGCCAGCTGTGGTAACGTGTCCTGGGTGTGGGGGGGGGCTCTGCCACGGGTGGGAGGGATTTCTGCACACCCACTGAGCTAAACCAGCAGCAAACTCATGGGGAGAGCCCCCACCCCTCCATAAGCAATCACAGTGCGAAGGCAACCATGGCTTTTTTTTGGCTAATTAAAACAGCTTTAACAAAACCCTGAAGAATGCCCAAATCCCATTTCAGAGAAGAAGTGCAACGGCTTCCAGTGCCCCAACGGCACCTGCATCCCAACCAGCAAACACTGTGATGGCATCAACGACTGCTCCGACGCCTCGGACGAGCAGCACTGTGGTGGGTACCGGGCTCAGGGGGAGCTGCTGGGGCCCAGCCCTGAGGGCTGGCAGCATTCCTGGTCTGCCCAAGCCTGTCCCAGTTCGAGTAAAGCCCTGGGAGATAATGGCAGAGCATGCCTGGTCTGCCCAAGTCTGTCCCAATTCGAGTAAAGCCCTGGGAGATAAAGGCAGAGCCTTAGTGTGCAGTCACAGCCCCCTGTGAAATCGGCGGGTCAGCAAAAGGCACAGACTGGGAGGACACTGCCAGGGAGGACACAAAGCCCTGCTGGTGCCTGTGCGCACCCTGAGGGGTTATTTGGTGAGAGCAGCCTGTGAGGGACACTGCTCAAACCATTTGTATTGGGAATTTTCTGTAAAAAAATCTAAAATCCGTGCGCTGCGCTCAGGTCTGCGCGGAGCCCGGCGGGTGACGCTGCTGTTGGCAAGGACAGCAGAGGTGCCACCCCCTGTCCTCCTGTGGGTGACACTGCTGTTGGCAAGGACAGCAGAGGTGCCACCCCCTGTCCTCCTGCCCTCCCATCCCTGCAGAGCCCCTGTGCACCCGCTACATGGATTTTGTGTGCAAGAACCGGCAGCAGTGCTTGTTCCACTCCATGGTGTGCGACGGCATCATCCAGTGCCGGGACGGGTCGGATGAAGATGCCAGCTATGCTGGGTGCTGTAAGTGTCACTCTGTCCCCTCTGCCAAGGGAGGGCAGGCACAAAATGAAGCCAGAGGCGTGGGGAGAACCAGGCTATGGGGAACTGCCAGCTCTCCTAAGAGAGCTCCATTCCTATGGCTCTAGACCGTGATGCTCTGCTCAGAAATCCCCTGAGTGTGCTCCTTCCTGCTCAAGCTTTCCTGAAGCCCTTGATCTTTACACCAAACCTCTCCCTGCAGCCCAGGACCCCGAGTTCCACCGGACCTGTGACCAGTTCAGCTTCCAGTGCCAGAATGGTGTGTGCATCAGCCTGGTGTGGAAGTGTGACGGGATGGACGACTGCGGTGACTACTCTGACGAAGCAAACTGTGGTGAGCAGCACCCCCAGAGCCTCCTGCCACTGCAACTCCAGCTTCCTTTGGATTCCAAGAGCATGGAGAACTGTCTTCCTCATGTTTTCTCTCATGTGTGCGTGTATGTGTGAGTGCAGCTTTCCCTATGCACATCACAGCATGTCCTAGCTGGAGATCGGTGTCATTTCCCTCCTACTGCAGGCAGGTAAAATGAAGCAAGCGGAAAACCTGGCACATCTTGTGCTTCACTAACTCCTCTGTGACCATATTTATTGCTCAGACTCCCAGCCCCGAGCAGACAAGCAGTTTTCAGCCAAACCCAATATTTACCACTGTTCCCTGGCTGGCTGTAGGAGCTGTACCCAGCCAGGCGAGGCAGCTGCAGCCTCATTTCAGAGTTGCAGGCTTTGCTCCTCCATTTTTGCCATGCTCTGCTGGATTCTGCCCTGGCTCTGAGATCAGGGGTGGTGTCTGGTCACGAAGAACACAGACAAAGCAAAGAGTGAGGGCTGGGAGGAATGGGAATGCTGGGGATGAAGAGAAAGGAACGTGCTTGTGCTGCTCAGGGTGGTGCTCTCTGGGCCAGCCTGAGGTGCTCCCACCCTGTGGCTCACAGGACTCTCCTCTCCTTGCCAGAAAACCCAACGGAAGCCCCGAACTGCTCCCGGTACTACCAGTTCCAGTGTGGGAACGGGCACTGCATCCCCAACCGCTGGAAGTGCGACGAGGAGAACGACTGCGGGGACTGGTCTGATGAGAAGGACTGCGAGGGTAAGGACACACTGCTGAGGCTGGGACAGGGATGTCACAGGGACTGGACATGCTGAAGGATCACTCTGCCTCCCCACAGCCCCCATGGCTCCAAAAATGCCCCATGAGTGGGCACTTCCATGCATCCTTTTACTCCATGTTTTTGGATATCCTGATTACAGACACAACACAGAGAAAACACCAGGCTTGTGATGCCTCCCTGGCTCAGCAGGGAGCAGGCAGGGCTTACACAGGAGCAGGGAGCTCAGGGCAGCTCTCCCTGGTGCATTTTTAGGATCTCCAGTTCACCCTGTTACCACGCTGATCCCCCCGACGTGCCTGCCCAACCATTTCCGCTGCAACAGCGGCGCCTGCATCATGAACAGCTGGGTGTGTGATGGCTACAAGGACTGCACTGATGGCTCTGATGAAGAAGCCTGTCCCACCTCCAGTAAGCTCTCCTCTGCCTCACCCCTTCCCTTTCCCCAGTGTGGGGGTTCTTTGGACCTCCAGTGCTCTAAGGCACCAACTCGAGAGCTCTTAGGCTCCTACTTTGTTGGGAAATCTTAAATAGGCAAAGCAGCTAATAGTTAAAAAGGTTATTTATTACAAAGCACATCTTATTACAAAGCACATCAGTCTTAACAGAACACAGACAAGCAATAGCAAAAAGCAATGGCAAATGCAGTGGCAATAAGTGAATGGCTAGAAGCCGAAATGGCTAAAAGCAACAACTCTCCCCAGTATAAACTCTTATATAGGATTTTTCTAACAAGCTGAGATGCAAACTCAGACCACCACTCCTTAACCTATTAGAATTCCAGTTTCTTAGCACACCAGGTTACATATAGAACTACACACACAATCTATCTTGTTCTATCTAAAAAATGTCAGCAATATTCTTACTAGAGCTCTATTATGACTAAGTCCCGTCTACAACTGTGGGCCTGGAGCCTCTTGCTGAAGATACCAGTATGTTTCAAACTTCACTAGGACACTCACTGCTACTGTGGCATTTGAAACCTTTCACTTACTAAAAGCATTAGAACTCACCCTAAAATTACTGACTTACTT